>CM038675.1:721228094-721577076 GCA_021605145.1 Aegilops bicornis
CATTAACAGATTTTCCATGGGTGGCCCGTCACCTTTTGACCAAGTCAAACGGGCCGGCCTTTTCACAGGAATGGGCCTCTGTTGGGCCGGGCCATGTGTCGACGTATCATAGGCGTCTTCTGTAAAATGAGTGGATGACATCTGTCCCAACAGTGAGCCGACACGTGTTTCCTCCAGCCAATGACGATTTTACACGTGGAAAATCCCCATTGGTCGGGGCTGTTAACGGGTTATCGGATCCAAAACCCGACCCGATAGCTTAAGGGCGTTCCGTTACGGTGGATGCCACGTGTCGGTCACCCTTGACGAAAGCACTTCGTGACGCCATGATTTATCGTCATGGAAGTGGACACTTCCGTGATGATAATTTTGGTAATGTCATGGAACACTTCTACGACAGCACAGGTATGACTATCTTGATTCTGTCATAAATTTGCCATGGATGTACATGCATGACAAAGAACGCGACCTACTATGACAAACACGTATCATCACGGAAGTGTATTTTTTTTGTAGTGTATGCTTTACTTATATTATTTTGAGAGTCTTCAACAACATGGTAATTTTTTTGGTTATGAATTTAGTCCTAATATGATAGGCAGAGGAATATAATAAAAACTTCCATATAAAGTGCATTGAATACTATGACAAGTTTGATTCCTTATGATTGTTTTGAGATATGAAGATGGTAATATTAGTCATTATAGTGGAGTAGTTGTGAATTTGAGAGATGCTTGTGTTAAAGTTTGTGATTCCCGTAGCATGCATGTATGGTGAACCGTTATGTGATGAAATTGGAGCATGATTTATTTAATTATTGTCTTCCTTATGAGTGGAGGTCGGGATCGCGCGATGGTTAACTCCTACCAATAGGAGCTTGCGTGTAGTACTTTGTTTTGATAACTAATATATTTTTTGCAATAAGTATGTGAGTTCTTTATGACTTATGTTGAGTCCATGGATTAGACGCACTCTCACCCTTCCACCATTGCTAGCCTCTCTTGTGCCATGCAATTTTCGCCGGTACCATACACCCACCATATACCTTCCTCAAAACAGCCACCATACCTACCTATTATGGCATTTCCATAGCCATTCCGAGATATATTGCCATGCAACATTCCACCATTCCGTTTATTAATTATGACATGCATCATTATTGTCATATTGCTTTGCATGATCATGTAGTTGACATCGTATTTGTGGCAAATCCACCGTTCATATTTCTTTCATACATGTCACTCTTAATTCATTGCACATCCCGGTACACTGTCGGAGGCATTCATATAGAGTCATATTTTGTTCTAAGTACCGAGTTATAATTCTTGAGTTGTAAGTAAATAAAAGTGTGATGGTCATCATTATTAGAGCATTGTCCCATGTGAGGAAAGGATGATGGAGACTATGATTCCCCCACAAGTCGGGATGAGACTCCGAACGAAAAAAAAAGAAAAAAAAAGAGACCATAAAAAACGCCCAAATAAAAAAATACAAAAAATGAGAGAAAAAGAGAGAAGGGGCAATGCTACTATCCTTTTACCACACTTGTGGTTCAAAGTAGCACCATGATCTTCATAATAGAAAGTCTCCTATGTTGTCACTTTCATATACTAGTGGGAATTTTCATTATAGAACTTAGCTTGTATATTCCAATGATAGGCTTCCTCAAATTGCCCCAGGCCTTCATGAGCAAGCAAGTTGGATGCACACCCACTGAGTTTCTTTTTGAGCTTTCATACACTTATTTATCTAGTTCATCCATTGCATGGCAATCCCTACTCACTCACATTGATATCTATTGATGGGCATCTCCATAGCCCGTTCATACGCCTAGTTGATGTGAGACTATCTTCTCCTTTTTGTCTTCTCCACAACCACCATCCTATTACATCGATAGTGCTATGCCCATGGCTCACGCTCATGTATTGTGTGAAGATTGAAAAAGTTTGAAAATACTAAAGTATGAAACAATTGCTTGGCTGAAACCGGGGTTGTGCATGCTTTAAATATTTTGTGTGATGAAGATAGAGCATAGCCAGACTATATGATTTTGTAGGGATAACTTTCTTTGGCCATGTTATTTTGAGAAGACATAATTACTTTGTTAGTATGCTTGAAGTATTATTATTTTTGTGTCAATATTAAAATTTTATTTTGAATCTTATGGATCTGAATATTCTTGCCACAATAAAGAGAATTACATGGATAAATATGTTAGGTAGCATTCCACATAAAAAATTATGTTTTTATCATTTACCTACTCGAGGACGAGCAGGAATTAAGCATGGGGATGCTTGATACGTCTCCAACGTATCTATAAATTATTAATGTTCCATGCTATTATATTATCTGATTTGGATGTTTAATGGGCTTTACTATGCACTTTTATATTATTTTTGGGACTAACCTATTAACCGGAGGCCCAGTGTAAATTGCTGTTTTTTGCCCTATTGCAGTGTTTCGCAGAAAAGGAATATCAAACGGAATCCAAACGGAATTAAACCTTTGGGGGAGTGATTTTTGGAACAAACGTGATCCAGAGGACTTGGAGTGGACGTCAAGAAAGAAGCGAGGAGGTCACGAGGCAGGGAGGCACGCCCCCCACCCTCGTGGGCCCCTCGCAGCTCCACCGACCTACTTCTTCCTCCTATATATACCCATATACCCCGAAACATCCAGGAGCACCATAGATCGAGAGTTCCGCCGCCACAAGCCTCTGTAGCCACCAAAAACCAACTGGGACCCTGTTTCGGCACCCTGCCGGAGGGGGGATCCCTCACCGGTGGCCATCTTCATCATCTCGGCGCTCTCCATGATGAGGAAGGAGTAGTTCACCCTTGGGGCTGAGTGTATGTACAAGTTGTTGGTTTCAAAATCGGCGGATCTCATGTAGGGGGTCCCGAACTATGCATCTAAGGCTAATGGTAATAGGAGGCGGGGGACACGATGTTTACCCAGGTTTGGGCCCTCTCTATGGAGGTAATACCGTACCTCCTGCTTGATTGATCTTGATGAATATGAGTATTAAAAGAGTTGATCTACCACGAGATCGTAATGGCTAAACCCTAGAAGTCTAGCCTATGAGATTATGATTGTTGTGACTAAACTCTAGAGGTCTAAACCCTACGGTTTATATAGACACCGGGAGGCTAGGGTTGTACAAAGTCGGTTAGAGAGAAAGGAATCTACATATCCGTATCGCCAAGCTTGCCTTCCACGCGAAGGAGAGTCCCATCCGGACACGGGACGAAGTCTTCTGTCTTGTATCTTCATAGTCCAACAGTCCGTCCAAAGGATATAATCCGGCTGTCCGAGGACCCCTTAGTCCAGGACTCCCTCAGTAGCCCCTAAACCAGGCTTCAATGACGATGAGTCCGCCGCGCAGATTGTCTTCGGCATTGCAAGGCGGGTTCCTTCTCCGAATACTTCAAAGTAGATCTCGAATACAAGAATAGTTTCCGGCTCTGCAAAACAAGTTCTACAAACCACCCTAGAGAGTATAATATTTACGAGTCCAATCCACTGACAATTTTGGTAGCATGACATGACATCTTTACCCGGCCATTATTTTGAATCATTTTCCAACTTGCTGCCCCATGTTCCGGTGGACGGTTTTTATTGGCACATCTTTTCAAAGCAAAGATCGTGTCCCCTTATTACGGGATTTTGCTCAACACGGACGTGGGTAACCCAACCGTTCTGTTGGCGTAATTCCTCGGGAATAGGCATGTTTCGAGGCCACGGAGGGGACGTCTGATATTCGTCGCCTTTATAAAGGGGTCAAGGCCTGTCGTTTTTCCTTCCATGCTAGTTCTTTCCTTCACCCCCCACCTCAAGTTCCAACACCCAAGGGTTAATCCAGTTGCTTCGAGATTCCAACCATGTCCGGACCCAGCCTTCAAGGCTGGTGGATGGCCTCTTCTGTCACAGAGGAAGACATCTCGAAGCTCAGGGAGGCAAGATACTTGACTGCGGAAATCTACCACAGGCTTCCTGCTCAAGGGCAGGTTATTCCTACTACCAGATCCAATGAGAGGGTCGTGTTTATCTCTCACTTCCTTCGAGGGCTTGGGTTTGCTCTCCACCCCTTTGTTCGAGAAGTCATGTTTTATTACCGGCTAGATTTCAACGATCTAACCCCGGACTCATTACTCCACAACTCGGTGTTCATCACCACATGCGAGGCCTTCCTCACTTCGGCTTATGGCTTAAGACCTTTAACATGGAACCGAAGCTAATCGACTGGAAATAGGCGGAGTGCGGAGGTGCTTCAATAAGCAAGCTTATCAACTCCACTTGGCCAAAGGGTTCCTTTGTAAAATCTTCTGACTTATGGCAACATGAGTGGTTTTACATCACCAAACCCCATGGTACAAAGTGGGTAGCTGCTCCTGCGTTTCGGCCCGGCCCTCCACCGTAGCTCGTGTCGTGGATTAACAAGGGGCTGGACTGGGGATCTACAGATGAAGTGCGGACACTGCAAGGCTGCATTCAGAGCCTTATTGAGAAGGACACCGGTGTCATCGATGTAATCCAAGTAATGCTAGTCCGCCGGATACTACCCTGTCAGCGACGCCCTCTCCGAATGTGGGAATTTAATCTGGAAGGTCCACGGACTCTTCAGCACCTCTCTGGTATGATGCTCAGAGAGATGTGAAAATTGTTCTTCGGCGCACGAAAACAATGGCCAGATACTACATAAGACATCGGTCTTGACTACAACCATCCGGATACTCCGGTAAGTACTTGACCCCGAACACGATTTAATCAAATTATTAATGACAATGTACTGATAAAACTCTGTCCGGCCAGGGCTGGCTAAAGAAGGCGGAGAGAATCAGGTGTTCGTCTCCACTTCCCGAAGATACTGCCGATCCATTATTAACAAGGATGCTGGCTCCGGTGCCGTATCAAATGCCGGCGGGGGAAGATAAAGAGGAGGACAAAGAGGCCCAAGGTAGCTTCCACTCTGGAGGCTCCCCATGCAATTCGTCCGGGGATATTAGAACTCCCGCATCCAAAGGTAGAAGGGAAGGGAAAACTGACACCCCTTCTCCCCATGGGAAGAAAAGGGCTGCTTCCGCAGACTCGGGAAGAGAATCTTGTAAGCGGGGGAAGGTATCCCAGTCAGGGGGTGATATTGATACACAATCACTGTCGGTGTCAAAACCGGCGGATCTCGGGTTGGGGGTCCCGAACTGTGCGTCTAAGGCTAATGGTATGTAGATCGGGACACGATGTTTACCCAGGTTCGGGCCTTCTCGATGCAGGTAATACCCTACTTCCTGCTTGATTGATCTTGATGATATGAGCATTACAAGAGTTGATCTACCATGAGATCGTAGAGGCTAAACCCTAGAAGCTAGCCTATGATTATAATTGTCCTCTCCTACGGACTAAAACCCTCCGGTTTATATAGACACCGGAGGAGGCTAGGGTTACACAAAGTCTGTTACCGAGAAGGAGATCTATCAACCGGATTGCCAAGCTTGCCTTCCACGCAAAGGAGAGTCCCATCCGGACACGGGACGGAGTCTTCAATCTTGTATCTTCATAGTCCAACAGTCCAGCCAAAGTATATAGTCCGGCCGTCCGGATACCCCCTTATCCATGACTCCCTCAGTAGCCCCTGAACCAGGCTTCAATGACGATGAGTCCGGCGCGCAGATTGTCTTCAGCATTGCAAGGCAGGTTCCATCTCCGGCTCTGCATGAGTCGTGTCCGGCTCTGCAAGATAAATTTCACATACCACCATAGAGAGAATAATATATCACAAATCTACTCTGCTGACAACTCTTCGTAGCGTGTCATGATGCCACGGCCCGACCATTATTCCAACCATTGTTTTATAACTAGCCACCGCACACATTGCGAGGCGGTTTCCTTGGCACGTCTTGTCGAAGCAGAGATCGTGTCCCCCTTATCATGGGATCCTCATCAATACGGGTATCAATAACCCCACCACGCCTGTTGGCATGACTCCGTGTTTTAGGCAAGTCCCAAACGGTTACGCTGGGGACACTTGATATTCTCCCCCTTTATAGAGGGGTCGAGGCCTATCCCTTTCTTACCACGCTCGCGCCTTCCTGCTTCTCAAGTTCCAACACCCGAAGCTCAAGCTTTAGGCACTTCGGATCTTTAATCATGTCCGGATCCAACCTTCAAGGTCGGTGGATTGCTTCCTCCATCACAGAGGAGGACATTGCAAAGCTCAGGGAGGCCGGGTATCTGACCGCTGATGTCAAGCACTGGCTTCCTGCTCCAGGGGAGGTCATCCCTTCTCCTGAACCCAACGAGAGTGTCGTATTTGTTTCCCACTTCCTCTGAGGCTTGGGCTTTACTCTTGATACCTTCGTGAGAGGGCTCATGTTATATTACGGGCTAGATTTTCATGATCTAGCTCCGGATTCCATCCTCCACATCTCGTCATTTATCGTCATGTGTGAAGCCTTCCTCCACGTCACCCCACACTTTGGCCTATGGCTCAAGACCTTCAATGTGAAGCCGAAGGAGATCGAGGGGCGACGCGCATAGTGCAGAGGCGCCGCAATAAGCAGAAATGCGGATGTTACATGGCCGGAGGTTCCTTCCCGGAGGTGTCAAATTTATGGCAACAGAGGTGGTTCTACATCACAGCTCCTCGAGGCACAAGGTGGGCGGCCGCCCCCGCCTTCCGCTCGGGCCCTCCACCTCAACTGGCATCGTGGGCCAATGTGGGACTGGACTGGGGGCCTGCTAACGATGTATCGATGTTGTAGAGTCGTATTCGGGAACTTCTTGAGAGGGATATTAGTCTTGTCAAAATAATCCAGGTAATGCTAGTTCGGCGGGCCTTTCCATGCAAATGGCGTCCTCTCCGGATGTGGGAGTTCAATCCGGAAGGTCCGCGAACCATTCAGCACTTCTTCGCCATGGCGCTCGAAGGGATGTATAAGTTGTTCTTCGGGCCACGAGTAAAGTCTCCGGACACCACTGAGGATGCGGGCCTGAGCTGCAACCGCCCAGACACCCAAGTAAGTAACCCTATAAATGAACACTTCGTTTGTATTTATCATAACATTAGTCTGAAAAAACTATCTGCGGCCAGGATTGTCTCAGCAAGGCAGAGAGAATCAGGTGTCCGGACCCACTTCCCGAAGGCTTGCCCAGTCTGGCAATAGCCAGGATGCTTGAGCGGGCGTTAAGCCAAGTGCCATCGGGGAAAGATGAAGGGAAGAGTGAGCTTCACACATTGTTCATCCAAACCGGGGGAATTAATGTCTCCACGAAGGAGGACAATCGGGGAGGTGAATCCAAGGATTCCTCCCCCCGCGGGAAGAAAAGGCTTGCCTCCGAAGACTTGGAGACGGAGGCGCCTAAGCAAGGGATGAAACTTCACAAGGGAGCCCGTCCCTGAAGGGCGTCTTCACCGCATCATGCCCGAAAACGGGCCAACCCTCCACCGAGCTGTAAGTTGATAAACAAGAAACTATTGCTCTTTCCTCTGAGAACCATAACCAGGATCTATTTTTTTGCAGTCCGGCTAGTAGCCCGTCTCAACAGGGTTCGTCGTCGGGGGACCTTCTTCCGGAGATGATGGAGAGCGAAACTCCACCTGCCTCTCTGCCCCATGGGGCAGGCGACCCTGAGGTGTCATCACGGATGAGTCTAGATCCACTGCGGCTGGAAGCTAACACTTCGGCTGCCCCGAGCCCGGCGCGTTTGGCTCCTATGGAGGGCAATGAGAAGGGTCCGGGACAGTCCGGTACCCGACCGAACATACTGACGGGCCTCCTGGAGCAAGCTGCACACTCAGAGGATCACCGTACGCTAATGGGTACGGTGTTGGAGAAAATTTCATCTGCCACAAGCGGGTTAAATGAAGCCTTTGGAAGCTTGCTCAAAGGCTTTGAGGTACGCAACGAAACACGTAATTTTGTGGTTGCACTGTGCGCAATAGATGTGCTCTGTATAGGTAGCAGCCCCTAAGACTCTGGTTGCCAGCCCTAGGCGGCAAACAGAGGATTACATTCCCAGGTATTGATCGCACTGCATTTATGCACAGGTTGCTAAGGATTCGACGATAGACCGGACTGCTGAAGTCGCCGAATTGAGACAACAGATTGATGTGGTGGACGCCGACATCACGCTTATAAACAAGCGATTTGAAGAGTCACAGAGTATGTGCTCGTGTTTCCTCATTTATGTAGGAATGGTGAATATAATGTTAATATGATATACTGTGGCTACAGGTGGAGCTGCTGCCGTGGAGGCCCTGAGGGCAGAACTTGCGTTAGCCAAGGAACAAGCTAGGGCTAGCCATGCGGCTACCCTAAAGGCGGCCGAAGATTTAAGAGCCGAACAGGCTGCTCATCGCTGAAGCGAAGATAAGATAGCCGAAATGGCTGTTGCGCTGAAGGACGCTGCTGATCGATGTGAGCTTCTCGAGAAGGAGAATCGGGCAAAGGCGGCTGACCTGAAGAAGGCCCTGAATGCGGCCAAGGAGACGCATACTGAGCTTAGAGCTGCGCGGGAGGAGCTTCGGCAGGTCGGAGACATCGCGGCCGGAAGCCCTTATTTGTTGCGGATGAAGTTTGGAGACCCCAAGTACGCTCCTCTGGATCAGCTTATTAGTGCTACGGACGCGTATGTGGATATGGCAAAAAGCATGGCTGATGCAACCAAGTTCTTCAAGGATCAAAAGGATAATGGCATAGAGAGGCTATTCTGGTCGCAATTTAATGCTCCGATGCGTCCGCTGCCATTGAGGGAGAGAATGGCTGCCAACGCCGAGCTCCATAGGTTGTCTGGTCTTGCCATGAGGTCGGTAGTAGACCATCTATGGCCGAAGGGACCAAGACCGGACAGTTACTTTGGTTTAGTGCAACAATTCCTTGGCGTTGTATCAAGAATCGATGCCATGAGGAGGTCAGGCTGCATAGACGGTGCGCGGATGGCTCTTGCCCGTGTCAAGACGTATTGTGTGGATATGGAGGCCACCAGTATTGCAAACCAGAGTCCGACAGGAAGCCAGGACCCAGCCGAGCACTATTTTGAGCAGGTCATAGAAGGTGCCCGTATAATCGAGGCTCAGTGCTCGAAAGATGTCATGTTCGAGTGACAAGTCGATTAATTGTAAACAATTATGTGTTAATTATAGAGTCTGTATTTATACTTCCGCCTGAAAGTGTTATAATGCCTCCTTTGCGGCCGTTCATGTATGCGAGTAATTTGAAAGTTAGCAGTCGTTGGCTTCAGCCCTCACGCACACAATGCGGGGGTGTTCGAGAAGAAAAAAAGTTGCTTAATCACACTTGATCCAACGTCTTGGTCCGTTAAGGAGGTGATCGCACGTCGAACCAGGCAACCGAACTATATAGCTGTAACACTTTCACTTAGCTATAGGAGTTTAAAGGTGGGGCTACTATATGGCCGTTGGTACTTTCGCATGCATCTGGATAGGGGCGCGTACGTACATGACAGGGAAATGATCCCTCATTAATGCGGGAGAATCCTAGATATTCTGGTGAGTCCTCGAGTGGTTGACCAGTCTCTCGTTGTATCATGATAGTCAGTTTTCGGCTTTCTCTACTGAGGTGCTCGTCCAGAATAACCAAGGCACAATTGAAGTAGTTCTCCTTTGGCCGCCTTAGCCGATAGAACGGAACGTAAGGCAGCAAACCCAGGAGCCGGGCAAACCCAACATTTGACCAAAGACATGATTCGGAGATGATGCATATAAGGACAAACTCATGACGGCGAACACTCCCAAAGGTATTCGAACTTTATAACATATACTGGGCTGAGTAATGCCCTTGATTATGAACCCTGTATTTTCCAGGTACGTGCATTAATCTGTCGTGGCGTAATGACAATAACGCCAGTATCCCATATGGGTGTATTGAATACCCGTGGGATGTCAAGCAACAAGAGATAGTAAAGAAGGTTTACACAGGGGATTAATCTAAAGAGAAACCTTTGAGCGGGGCCCTGTTGCACGTCTGTGCCTTTGTCTCCGTTGTGCCGTATCCTGGAAGGGGATCACACGATTGTTATCTGTAAAAGAGGAAAGCTCATAAAAAAGTGTCTAATGTAATGTGCTGAAGTTGGTTATTCCCGATTAATAATGAAAATGCAAGATAGTGTTAAATGAAGTCAAGCCGAACTGTGGGCTTTGTTACATATTTGCTGCCCCTAGTGCCACCTATGGGGGGGGATATCTATGGGCTCCAGCTCAGGTTTATATGGGCTATTGCCATAGGTGGTGTGCCGGACTCGTCTAACCGTGTCCGGGGTCTTGACGACCGATCATCTATTTTGGTAGGAGCGACCGATTAGTGTTCGGATGCAAGAGCCGCCACATATTCTTCCGCACGTAATTAACGCTCTGTGCTTCCACTAACTGTGATGACGCCACGTGGACCGGGCATCTTGAGTTTCAGGTAGGCGTAGTGCGGTACTGCGTTGAAGCGAGTGAAAGCGGTTCTTCCGAGCAGTGCGTGATAGCCGCTTCGGAAGGGAGCGATGTCGAAGAGTAGTTCTTCGCTTCTGAAGTTGTCGGGAGAACCGAATATAACCTCTAGCATGAGGGATCCCGTGCAGCGGGCTTCAACGCCTGGTATCACTCCTTTAAAGGTAGTGTTACATTGGCTTATTCTTGATGGGTCTATCCCCATCTTGCGGACAGTGTCCTGATATATCAGGTTGAGACTACTGCCGCTGTCCATAAGGACTCAAGTGAGACGGTATCCATTAATTATTGGATCGAGCACCAAGGCAGCCGATCCGCCGTGCCGGATACTAGTCGGATGGTCCCTGCGATCGAAGGTGACTGGACAGGCCGACCAGGGGTCAAATTTGAGGACGACGGGCTCCACAGCAGAGATCATGTTCACTATTTTGACCTCTGGTGGGAATTTCTTCTGTCCCCCAGTGTTCGGCTGGCGAGGCTCATCCTCGTCTTCACTTGGTGTCTCCCTTCCCTTGTGTTCGGCGTTTAGCTTGCCGGCCTGCTTGAAGACCCAACATTCTCTATGAGTGTGATTCGCAGGTTTTTCGGGGGTGCCATGAATTTGGCACAATCTATCAAGGAATTTGTTCAGGCCGGACGGTCCTTCTTTGCTGCCTTTGAATGGCTTCTTTCTTTGACCGGGTTGAGAGCCCCTGAATCCGGTGTTGACCGTCGTGCTATCCGGACTTTCTTCATTGCTTCGATGCTTGTGTTTATTGTGTCGTGGCTTCCTATTGCCATCCCTAATTTCGGATGTGCCTGGGTCGCTGGTGCCTCTACGGGCCAACCAGCTGTCCTCACCCGCGCATAAGCGGGTCATGAGGCTTGTTAAGGCCGCCATTGTCCTTGGTTTTTCTTGTCCGAGGTGTCTGGCAAGCCATTCGTCCCGGATACTATGCTTGAAGGCCGCTAAGGCTTCTGCATCCGGACAGTCAACAATTTGTTTCTTCTTAGTGTGAAATCTGTTCCAAAGCTTACAGGCGGACTCTCCGGGCTGTTGTATTATGTGACTTAAACCGTCTGCATGCGGAGGTCGGACATAGGTCCCTTAAAAATTGGCCCTGAAAGCATCCTCAAGTTCCTCCCAACTTCCAATTGAGTTTTCGGGAAGGCTTTTCAACCAATGCCGAGCTGGTCCTTTCAAATTGAGGCGAAGGTATTTGATGGCGTGCAGGTCGTCTCCACGAGCCATGTGGATGTGACAGATAAAATCCTCAATCCGCACCCTGTGGTCCGCCGTTCACCAGATGCCTCTATATTCATGGGCTTGAATCCCTGTGGAAATTCGTGATCCAGCACCTCGTCGGTGAAACACAGGGGGTGCACAGCCTCTCTGTATCTGGACATGTCGCGACATGCTGTCGTCGGTTGTGGTGTCCGGACGTGATTCTGAACTGGTATTTGATCAGTATGATGGTTTGGGTGACCATAATCTCGTGTCGGAACGCGTCCTCTGGATCCATAGATGGACCTGGTCGCACCAGCCTTTCCGTCCAGGAGTTCACGTAAATCGTGTTCTGGCTTGTGTGTGGCATCAGTGGCTGCTCTATCGCGGCCACGAGGTGGTCGTTCCGGCTGGTCGGCCGTTTTGTTTTTCGGCGGGATGGGCTCTGCAGCCTCATCGTCGAATTCAGGCAGGAGCTTGCGTTTTGGGTAGCTCTTTGTGTGGCGATCGTTGCCATATTTTCCTTCAGTGTCTAGCACTTTCTTCCATCTTCGGTTGAGCGTATCCTGCGTGGCATTAAGCCTTTGCTTTTGCTTCTTTAGGCTCCTCGCCATGGCAATAAGCTTTCTGCAGAGGTCATCTTGTTCCAGACGTTTTTCCGGGATGATAAATGCATCATCGACCGGACTGTCCTCCCCTCCAGAGGCAGTTTGATGACTTCGGCCCTCGGGATCACTATGATCGGGCGCCTATTTGGCGTGGCCTAGCTCTTCTTGCTCCGTCGCTGGGTTCATATTGTTACCTTTGGAGTCGACCAGAATGTCATTTTTGGTTGCGCTGTTATCGCTATTTTTACTGTGACTGGACTTAGAACAGCATCTGCGCCGTCGTTTTGGCTTTTGTCCCGGGGGGTTATCCTCCATTGTGTCCTTTTTGTCACCGTTGTCCTCCTTAGGCGTGTCCACCATGTACATATCATATGATGAAGTGGCGGTCCAGCGCCGCGTGGGCGGTGGTTCCATATTGTCCCCTGCATCGACGTCCATACCGTCGATGTCGTCGGAGTCGAAATCAAGCATGTCTGTTAGGTCATTGACAGTGGCTATGAAGTGGGTGGTGGGTGGGAAGCGATTTTCTTCATCGTCCGTACCCCACTCGGACCGGACATAGTTCGGCCAAGAGTCTTCTAACAAAGAGAGAGACCTTAATGAATTTAGCACATGGCCAAAGGGGGAGTGCTGAAAGATATCCGCGGTGGTGAACTCCATTACTGGGGCCCAATCGGAGTCGATACGCCCGGCCGCGCGCGGTTCGGAATCCACATCCAGACACAGGTCCGGGGGTCTGGTGATACAGATTTCCTTAGGAGTGGAATCTGTGTTCGGCTCCTACGCCAATGAGTGTGCGGCCTCTGAGGCGGGGTCCATCCCCCCGTCCTCGGATGGCACGATCTGCTCTGGATCGAAGTCCGGAGCTGTAGCAGGCGCGATATTCCGAGTACTATCCGACGGCAGATCTAAGTCATGCACGTCATGATGGTTCGGTGCTCCTGACATGGGCTCGAATCCGTCGAAGATCAACTCTCCGCAGATATCGGTAGTGTAGTTTAGGTTTCCAACCCTGACCTGACGGCCAGGGGTGTAGCTGTCGATCTGCTCCAGATGGCCAAGCGAGTTGGCCCGCAGTGTGAAGCCACCGAATACGAAGATCTGTCCGGGGAGAAAAGTCTCACCCTGGAGGGCGTTGTTGAAGGTTGGGGGAGCCATCGAGCCTCACAACGACAACACAGAGGAAGTCTCAATGAAAGCACCAATGTCGGTGTAAAAAACGGCGGATCTTGGGTAGTGGGTCCCGAACTGTGCCTCTAAGGCTAATGGTAACATGAGACTGGGGACATGATGTTAACCCAGGTTCGGGCCCTCTTGATGGAGGTAATACCCTACTTCCTTCTTGATTGATCTTGATGATATGAGTATTACAAGAGTTGATCTACCACGAGATCGTAGATGCTAAACCCTAGAAGCTAGCCTATGATTGTGATTGTCCTCTCCTACGGACTAAAACCCTCCGGTTTATATAGACACTGGAGGAGGCTAGGGTTACACAGAGTCGGTCACAGAGAAGGAGATCTATCATCTGGATCGCCAAGCTTGCCTTCCATGCAAAGGAGATCCCATCCGGACACGGGACAAAGTCTTCAATCTTGTATCTTCATAGTCCAACAGTCCGACGAAAGTATATAGTCCGGCCGTCCGGATACCCCCTTATCCAGGCTCCCTCAGTCACCCCGTAAAGATAGGCCTTCAACCACATCGTAAATGAATCCGGGTGTTTTAAACATGTCCCTTTGTTTCTGGCTATAAGGGTAATATTTTAAACTCAACTTTGCAGTAGGACACGTAGCCCTCCTCAACAGTCCTCCTCTTAGGGGGATATACTTCCAGAGATGATGGAGACCGAGACGTCTCCACAGATCTCCCTGCCTAATGAGGCAGACGACGCTGAGGTGTCATCCCGAAAGATCCTTCATGATTTGCAAGTGGCGCAAGGGACAGTGAGGACCGGGGCCAAAGGTAACACTTCGGCCGCCCAGGGTCCAGGGTGTGCGGCCCCTACGGGAAACAACAAAAGTCCTGGACTATTAGATGTCCAAGGGATGCCGGATGCATTGATGGAAATTTTGCAACATACCTCCGTCTCAGAGGAACATCGTACCTTGATGGGTACGGTGTTAGAAAGAGTTCGGCCCGCGAAAAGCGGATTGAATGAAGCCTTTTCTAGCCTACTAAGATGCTTCGAGGTACGTAGTATAATTTAAAATATATTGTAATGCGAAATGCACCTATGTATAGATAGTAGCCCCTGAGACTCTGGTTGACATCCAAAGGAATGTGATCAGAGGATCAAAAATATATGCCCAGGAAATGATATGACTAATTGAAACATAGGTTGTTACAACCCAAGCTATCGAGGTAACACATTTGAAGCAGAAAGTTGATGTGGCGGATGATGATATCACACTTATGAACGGGCGGCTCGACGAGGCGCAAGGTATGTCTTGGGGGCATTCAGTACATGCTAATATTCTGAAATGAGCGTGATACTGAAAATTTGTATATGCATAACTGCAGATAGTGCCGCCGAAGTGGAGACCCTTTGGGCGGAACTTGCCCGGGCCAAGGAGCAAGCGAGGTTGACTAATGCTGCTGCCGAAAAGGCAGCCGCCGAATTGAAAGTAGAGAAGATCACTCGGCTTCAGTGCGAGGAGAGGATATCTTACCATGGCACTTGAGTTGAAGAATGCCACCGGCCGATGCCAAGATCTTGAGAGAGATAACAAAGCCAAAGCGACCGATCTGGACAAGGCCTTACGAGAGGCGAAGGAAGGCCGGTCTGAGTCTAGAGCAGCTCGGGAGGAGATCCGACAAGCTGGGGAGATCGCGGATGGTAAGCCCTTTTTATTGCAAACTAAGTTTGGCGATCCGAAGTATGCGCCGTTGAATCAACAATGGAGTTCTCCGGACTCCTTTATGGACCTGCCGAAGAGTGCTACCGATGCAAATCAGTTTTTCCACGCGCAAGAAGGACATGTAACGGAAAAGCTATTTTGGTCGCAGTTTGATACGCCGAATCGTCCACTGTTGAACGAATAGATGGCCCAATGGGCCGAGCTCCACAAGATGTCCGGCACTTCCATGAAGGACGTCATAGCCCGGCTGTGGCCAACTGAACCCATTCCAGATAGTTATTTCGGATTGGTGCGGCAACTTATTAATGCGGTGCCGCATATCGACGCTATGAAGTGGTCAACGTGCATAGAAGTTGCACGGATGGCCCTTGCCCATGTCAGTATATACTGGGCGAAGATGATGACCACCGATATTGCAGTGCAGAGTCCACCCGAAGTCAAGGACCTTAACATGCCAGAACATTACTTTGAAGATGTCCTAGAGGGTGACCGCTTAATAGAGGTTCAGTGCTCGAAAAATATTATGTTCGAGTAAAGTGTATCAAGATTGTAATAACAATATTATGATATATTAAGGTTGTGTTTTTATACTTTTTACCGCAAAAGTTTTGGTGCCTCCTGTGCGACAGTCTTTTTTATATACAATCTGAAAGTTTGTAGTCGTCGGCTTCAACCCCCTCGCGTATAACATGGGGGTGTTCGGAAAAGCAATTGATCACACTTGACCCAACGTCTTGGTCCGTTAAGGAGGTGTTAGTGCGGCGAACTAGGCAATCAGACTATAGAACTTTAACACTTTCACTTAGCAAGAGGAGTTTGATAGTGGGGCTACTATATAGCCCCTGGCATGTCCACGGTTATCCGAATACGGTGCGTGTACATATATGACTAGAAGGACGGTCCTTCGTTTAACACGGAGGGAATCGCGAAGATTTCGATGAGTCATCGAGTGGTTGACCAGCTCTTGCCTCATCATGACAGTCAATTTTCGGCTTTCTCTACTGAGGTGCTCATCTGGGCTAGCCGGGACACAATCGCAGTAGTTCTCCCTTCACTACCCTAGCCGATATAGCGGAACATAAGGTAGTAAGCACAGGAGCTGGGCAACCCAACTATTGACCAAAGACATGATTCGAAGCTGATGCATATAAGGCCAAACTCACGACGGCGGACACTCCCTATAGGTGTTTGGACTTTACAATATACACCGGGCTGAATACAGCCCCTGGTGATAAACCCATGGTATCAAGGCACGTGTGGCAATCTGACGTGGGGAAAAAGTGCAGGTGGTGAGAGCATAAATCTCAAAACACAATACTAACCGGGCTGCTTCTATAACATCCACTTTAGTACGGCGAGCCGTATGTTTACAGATAATGCTGGTATCTTTCTTGGACATTTTACATGCCCGGAAAGTATAAAACAACAAGAGATAGAAAAGGTTTACACATGGTCTTTATCTCAAAAAGAAACCTTAATGCGGGGCCCTGCTTCATGTCTGCGCCTTTGTCTCTGTTGTGAAGTGTCCTTGAAGGGTATAGTATGATGGCCATCTGTAAAGAATAAAGGCAAAAAAAAGGGAAGACCAGGTAAAAGAATCTGGTGTGGCCGTAAATAGAGCCGGTTCATTGTGATGAACCATGAAGGATAACTTCTAGGGTCCGAATAGGATCAAGCCGAACTATGGACCTTTTGTGTGCAGAGTGCCCCCGAAGCCGCCTAAGGAATTTTGAGTGTATCTCTTTATGGGACGGTCGATGGGGGCGTAGCTGCTAATCGAGCTCAGGTTTATCTGAGCTGCCGCACTGGGGTGTGCACCGGACACGTTTAGCTGTGTCTGCAGTTGTAACGACCGATGAGCTGTCCGGCTTGAATATGTCGTTTTGTGCTTCGACTGCTAGAGCCGCCGTTTATTCCTCTGTACGAAAAGAGCACTCCATATTTCCCTTGACAATGACGCCACGAGGTCCAGGCATTTTGAGTTTTAGATAAGCATAATGCAGGACTGCATTAAAACGAGCGAAGGTCGTTCTTCCGAGTAGTGCATGATAGCCGCTTCGAAACGGAGCAATGTCGAAGATTAGTTCTTCGCTTCGAAATTTGTCCGTAGAGCCGAATACAACATCCAATGTTAAAGAGACCGTGCAGTGGGCTTCCACGCCCGGTATAACTCCTTTAAAGGTAGTGCTACTTGGCTTGATTCTTTGACGGGTCTATCCCCATCTTGCGGATAGTGTCCTGATATATCAGGAGACTGCTGCCGCCGTCCATGAGGACTCGAGTGAGGTGGTATGCGTTGATTATTGGGTCGAGCACTAGGGCGGCCGAAACCCCCTGACAGATACTAGTCGGATGATCCCTATGATCAAAGGTGATCGAACAGGCCAACCATGGGTTGAACTTCGGGGCAACGGGCTCAATGGCATAGACAACTCGGAGTGCGCACTTGTGCTCCCACTTTGGGATATGAGTGACATAGATCATGTCCACTGTTTTGATCTCCGGCGGAAATTTCTTCTGTCCCCACGTGTTCGGCTGGTGAGGTTCATCCTCGTCTTGGCTCTGAGGTCCCTTCCCTTTGTGCTCGACGTTAAGTTTGCTGGCTTGCTTGAAGACCCAACATTCTTTGTTGGTATGATTAGCTGGTTTATCGGGAGTGCCGTGGATCTGGCACGACATATCTAGGATTTTGTCCAGGTTGGATGGACTGTCCTTGTTTCCTTTAAATGGATTCTTCCGTTGACCGTGTCTGGAGCCCCTGAATCCGGCGTTTACCGATTTCTTTTCTGGGCTTTCTTCATTGTTCCGATGTTTGTTTTTGTTGCGTCGTGGTTTTCCATTGCCATCCCTAACCTCAGAGGTGCCGGGATCACTGGTGCTACTACGGGCTAACCAGCTGTCTTCGCCCGCACAAAAGCGGATCATGAGTGTAGTTAAGGTGGCCATCGTTCTTGGCTTTTCCTGGCCGAGGTGTCTGCCAAGCCATTCATCCTGAACACTGTGTTTGAAGGCCGCTAAGGCTTCGGCGTCTGGACAGTCGACAATTTGGTTCTTCTTAGTGAGAAAGCTGTTCCAAAGCTTATGGGATGTTTCTCCGGGTTGTTGGATCATGTGACTTAGATTGTCTGCATCTGGAGGCCGGACATAGGTCCCTTGGAAATTGGCTCGGAAAGTATCCTCAAGCTCTTCCCAGCTTCCGATGGAGTTTTCAGGGAGGCTATTCAGCTGGTGCCGGGCTGGTCCTTTGAGCTTGAGGGATAAATATTTAATGGTGTGGAGATCATCTCTGCGAGCCATGTGGATGTGAAGAATGAAGTCTTCTATCCAAACTGCGGGGTCCGTCGTTCCATATGCCTCGATGTTTACAGGTTTGAACCCCTCTGGAAAATCGTGTTCCAGCACCTCATCGGTGAAGCACAGGGGGTGTGCAGCACCCCTTATCTGGCTGTGTCGTGGACTGGGTCCGATGGTTGTAATGCTCGGTATTGGTTCCAAGCTGGTAAATTGTCGGCATGTTTCGTTTGATGACAGTGATCCCGTGTAGGAGCACGTTCCCTGGATCCGAGATGGACCTGGTTTTGCCAGCTTTTTGTCCACATCCTCACGTAGATCGTGTTTCTGGTCCTAGGCCACAGCCTTCCTTCCCTTGCGGGGAGAGGGCGCGAGCTTGTATACCGCATTGCTAGCCGCTCTGTCGCAACCGCGAGGTTGTCGGTTCGGCCCGTCGGCCGTATTGTTTTTCGGCGGTATAGGCGCGATAGCCTCGTCGTCGAATTCAGGCAGCAGCTTACGTTTAGGATAGCTCTTTGTTTGGCGATTACCGCCGTATTTTTCCTCACCGTCGAGCACTTTGTTCCATCTGTCATTGAATGTATCCTATGCGGCTTTAAGTCGCTGGTTCTGCTTTTTCAGGCTCCTTGCAGTGGTGATAAGCCTTTGGTGGAGGCGTTCTTGTTCTAATGGTTCTTTTGGGATGACGAACTCGTCGTCGCCTAGACTGATCTCCTCTTCAGAGAAAGGTTGGTAATTGCTATCTTCGGCATCGCTGTGGTCGCATAGCATCTCCGGACTGTGTTCGCCATCCTCTTGCACGCCCTGGTCCAACGCTGTTCTGCAGGGTCTTCGGCTTGGTTCAAATTACCATCATTGTCCATGACAATGTTGCTGTTTTTCCATTTGGCGGATCGAGGTTGGAATTTGGGACGCCGGCATTTAGGAGGTTCATCGACATGCATGCTGTTATCACTGTCGGACTCATTCTCCTTTGGTGTGTCCACCATGTATATATCGTATGACGATGTAGCTGTCCACTGCCCTCAAGGTAGTGGTTTTTTTGCCTGCTCTTCTCCGGCATCGTCGTCCATACCGTCGATGTCTTCGGAGCCATAATCGAGTGTGTCGGTTAAGTCCTCACAGTGGCAATGAAGTGGGTGGTGGGTGGGCAATGAAGTTCTTCGTCATCCGCTTCCCATTCAAGCCGGACATAGTTTGGCCGGGAGTCCCCCAACAAGAAGAGGGACTTCAATGAGTTTAATGGTTCTTCTGGGAAGACGAACTCATCGTCGCCCTGACTGAACTCCTCTTCAGAGACAAGTTGGTAATTGCTATCTTCGGCATCGCTGTGGTTGGATAGCATCTCCGGACTGTGTTCGCCATCCTCTTGCACGCCCTGCTCCTACGTTGGGTCTGCAGGGTCTTCGGCTTGGTTCAAATTACCATCATCGTTCGTGACAATGTTGCTCTTTTTCCTTTTGCCGGATCAAGGTAGGTGTTTGGGACGCCGGCGTTTAGGAGGTTAATCGACAAGCATGGTGTTATCACCGTCGGCCTCGTTCTCCTTTGGTGTGTCCACCATGTATATATCGTATGACGATGTAGCTGTCCACTGCCTGAAGGTAGTGGTTTTTCTACCTGCTCTTCTCCGGCATCATCGTTCATACCTTCAATGTCTTCGGATCCGTAATCGAGCGTGTCGGTTAAGTCCTCGACAGTGGCAATGAAGTGGGTGGTGGGTGGGCAACGAAGTTCTTCGTCATCCGCTTCCCATTCGAGCCGGACATAGTTTGGCCGGGAGTCCCCCGACAAGGAGAGGGACTTCAATGTGTTTAATATGTCGCCCAAAGGCGAGTGCTAGAAGATGTCCGCAGAGCTGAACTCCAAGACCGGTGCCCAATTAGGTTTGATGGATGCGGATGCGTGAGGCCCGGAACCCATAGCCAGAGACGAGTCCGGGGCTTCAGTGATACAAGCCCAGCTCGGTGTTGGGTCTGTGTGCGGCTCGAGCGCCGCTGAGTTTGCGGCTTCCATGGCGGGGTTAAGCTTCCCGTTTTCGGACAACGCAGTCCGCTCTAGCTCTAGGGACAGGGCGGTCACAGGCACTATCTCCCGTGTGCAGCCAGATAGCAGATCTAGGTCATGTTCACCGTTGTGGCGGAGGACAGCCGTCAGGGGCTTGAATCCATCGAAGGTTAAGTCTCCGCGGATATCGGTCACAAAATTCAGGCTTCCAGATTTGACTTGATGGCCAGGGGCGTAGCAATCGATCTGCTCTAGATGGCCAAGCGAGTTGGCCCGCAGTGCGAAGCCGCTGAATACAAAGATCTGTTCAGGGAGGAAGATCTCCCCCTGGGCTGCATTGCTGTAGATGATTGATGGAGCCATCAAGCCTATCTTCGACGACACAGCGGAACTCTCAATGAAAGCACCAATGTTGGTGTCAAAACCGGTGGATCTCGGGTAGGGGGTCCCGAACTGTGCGTCTAAGGCTAATGGCATCAGGAGGCGGGGGACATGATGTTTACCCAGGTTCGGGACCTCTCTATGGAGGTAATACCCTACTTCCCGCTTGATTGATCTTGATGAATATGAGTATTACAAGAGTTGATCTACCACGAGATCGTAATGGCTAAACCCTAGAAGTCTAGCCTATGAGATTATGAATGTTGTCACTAAACTCTAGAGGTCTAAACCCTCCGGTTTATATAGACACCGGGGGGGCTAGGGTTGTACAAAGCCGGTTACAGAGAAAGGAATCTACATATCCGTATCGCCAAGCTTGCCTTCCACGCAAAGGAGAGTCCCATCCACACATCAGACGAAGTCTTCTGTCTTGTATCTTCATAGTCCAACAGTCCGGCCAAAGGATATAATCCGGCTGTTCGAGGACCCCTTAGTCCAGGACTCCCTCACAGTAGCTATGTGTTTGATCTCTCTCTCTCTCTCTCTCTCTCTCTCTCTCTCTCTCTCGTGTTCTTGATTTGGCACGATCTTGATGTATTGCGAGCTTTGCTATTATAGTTGGATCTTATGATGTTTCTCCCCTCTACTCTCTTGTAATGAATTGAGTTTTCTCTTTGAAGTTATCTTATCGGATTGAGTCCTTAAGGATTTGAGAACACTTGATGTATGTCTTGCATGTGCTTATCTGTGGTGACAATGGGATATTCACGTGATCTACTTGATGTATGTTTTGGTGATCAACTTGCGGGTTCAGTGACCTTGTGAACTTATGCATAGGGGTTGGCACACATTTTCGTCTTGACTCTTCGGTAGAAACTTTGGGGCACTCTTTGAAGTACTTTGTGTTGGTTTGAATAGATGAATTTGAGATTGTCTGATGCATATCGTATAATCATACCCACAGATACTTAAAGTGACATTGGAGTATCTAGGTGACATTAGGGTTTTGGTTGATTTGTGTCTTAAGGTGTTATTCTAGTACAAACTCTATGATAGATCGAACGGAAAGAATAGCTTCATGTTATTTTACTACGGACTCTTGAATAGATTGATCAGAAAGGATAACTTTGAGGTGGTTTCGTACCCTACAATAATCTCTTCATTTGTTCTCCGCTATTAGTGACTTTGGAGTGACTCTTTGTTGCATGTTGAGGGATAGTTATATGATCCAAGTATGTTATTATTGTTAAGAGAACTTGCACTAGTGAAAGTATGAACCCTAGGCCTGGTTTCCTAGCATTGCAATACCGTTTACGCTCACTTTTACCACTTATTACTTCGCTATTTTTATATTTTCAGATTAAAAAAATCTATATCTACCATCCATATTGCACTTGTATCACCATCTCTTCACCGAACTAGTGCACCTATACAATCTACCATTGTATTGGGTGTGTTGGGGACACAAGAGACTCTTTGTTATTTGGTTGCAGGGTTGCTTGAGAGAGACCATCTTCAACCTACGCCTTCCATGGATTGTTAAACCATGGGTCATCCACTTGAGGGAAATTTGCTACTTTCCAACAAACCTCTACACTTGGAGGCCCAACAACGTCTACAAGAAGAAGGTTGCGTACTAGACATCAAGAAGTAATAAATCATATCCTAGGGACTATGCACACAACCAAGAGCAAGAGAATTAAACCATATCTTGGCATCACCCTTTAACGGGAAAGGAAACAATTTAAGAATATAGTAATAGCGAATTTTTTCCTCATGAATGAATAGGGTGGCTATATCATTCAATTTAGTAAGTTGTGCCACAACAGTTCCAAATTCATAGCCATAGAAAGGATCAGATTGAACCAAAGTCATTAACTCAGGATCGACAGAGAATTCATAATCCTTATCAGTAACATAGATAGGTGAAGTAGCAAAAGCAGGGTCATATTGCATTCTAGCATTCAAAGACTTTTCTTTCAGCTTAGCTAATGCTACCTCTTGAGCTTGCGTTGGTTTTCCCTTGAAGAGGAAAGGATGATGCAACAAAGTAGCATAAGTTTTTCCCTCAGTTTTGAGAACCAAGGTATCAATCCAGTAGGAGACAACGCACAAGTCACTGGATACCTGCACAAACAATCAACAACTTGCACCCAATGCGATAAAGGGGTTGTCAATCCCTTCAAGGCCGCTTGCAAAAGTGAGATCTGATAGAGATAGATAAACGGTAAAGTAAATATTTTTGGTATTTTTGGTTTATATATTGGAAAGTAAAAGATCGCAAAATAGTAGATCAAAAACTAGCAAGATGTAAAAGAGATTAAATATAATGGAAAAGAGACCCAGGGGCCATAGCTTTCACTAGTGGCTTCTCTCAAGATAGCAAATATTACGGTGGGAGAACGAATTACTGCCCAGCAATTGATAAAAAAGTGCATAGTTATGATGATACCTAAGGCAATGATCATGAACATAGGCACCATGTCAGTGTCAAGTAGACCGACTCCTGCCTGCATCTACTACTATTACTCCACACATCAACCACTATCCACCATGCATCTAGAGTATTAAGTTCATAAAGAATAGAGTAACGCATTAAGTAAGATTACATGATGTAGAGGAATTAACTCAAGCAATAAGATGAAAACCCCATCTTTTTATCCTCGATGGCAACAATACAATACGTGCCTTTTCGCCCCTCATCACCGGGAAAGGACACCACAAGATTGAACCCAAAGCTAAGCACTTCTCCCATTGCAAGAAAGATCAATCTAGTAGGCCAAACTGAACCGATAATTCGAAGAGACTTGCAAAGATATCAAATCATGCATATAAGAATTCAGAGAAGAACCAAATAATATTCATAGATAATCTGATCATAAATCCACAATTCATCGGATCTCGGCAAACACACCGTAAAAGAATATTACATCGAATTGATCTCCAAGAACATCGAGGAGAAGATTGTATTGAGAATCAAAGAGAGAGAAGAAGCCATCTAGCTAAAAACTATGGACCCGAAGGTCTGTGGTAAACTACTCACGCTTTATCGAAGAGGTAATGGTGTTGATGTAGAAGCCCTCCGTGATCGAATCCCCCTCCGGCAGAACGCCGGAAAATGTCCCTAGATGGGATCTCACGGGTACAAAATGTTGCGGCGGTGGAAAAGTGGTTTCGTGGCTCTCCTGGATGTTTTCAGGGTATCAAGTATATATAGGCGAAAGAACTAGGTCAGGGAGCTACGAGGGGCCCACGAGGTAAGGGGCACGCCCTCCTGACTCGTGGCCGCCTCGTTGTGTCTCCAACTTCATCTCCAAGTCTTATGGTTTGCTTTCGGTACAAGAAAGATCATCATGAAGGTTTCATTCCATTTGGACTCTGTTTGGTATTCTTTTTCTGCGAAACTCTAAAATAGGCAAAAAAAAATAGAAACTGGCATTTGGCCCTCGGTTAATAGGTTAGTCCCAAAAATAATATAAAATAGCATATAAATGCCTTTTAAACATCGAAAACAGATAATATAATAGAATGGAACAATAAAAAATTATAGATACGTTGGAGACGTATCAAGCATCCCAGGCTTAATTCCTGCTCGTCCTTGAGTAGGTAAATGATAATAACAAATTTTTTGATGTGGAATGCTCCCTAACATATTTATCCATGTAATTTTCTTTATTGTGGCATGAATGTTCAGATCCGAAAGATTCAAAACAAAAGTTTAATTTTGACATGAAAACAATAAGACTTCAAGCATACTAACAAAGCAATCATGTCTTCCCAAAATAACACGGACAGAGAAAGCTATCCCTACAAAATCATATAGTCGGGCTATGCTCTATCTTCATCACACAAAATATTTAAATCATGCACAACCCCGGTTTCAGCCAAGCAATTGTTTCATACTTTAGTATTTTCAAACTTTTTCAACTTTCACGCAATACATGAGCGTGAGCCATGGACATAGCACTATAGGTGGAATAGAATGGTGGTCGTGGAGAAAAAAAAGGAGAATATAGTCTCACATCAACCAGGCGTATCAACGGGCTATGGAGATGCCCATCAATAGATATCAATGTGAGTGAGTAAGGATTGCCATGCATTGGATGCACTAGAGCTATAAGTATATGGAAGCTCAAAAAGAAACTAAGTGGGTGTGCATCCAACTCGCTTGCTCACGAAGACCTAGGGCACTTTGAGGAAGCCCATCATTGGGATATACAAGCCAAGTTCTTATAAAGAAAATTGCCACTAGTATATGAAAGTGACAACATATGAGACTCTCTATCATGAAGATCATGGTGCTACTTTGAAGCACAAGTGTGGTAAAAGGATAGTAACATTGTCCCTTCTCTCTTTTTCTCTCATTATTTTTTTATTTGGGCCTTCTCTCTTTATTTATGGCCTCTTTTTTTCGTCCAGAGTGTCGTCCCGACTTGTGGGGGAATCATAGTCTCCATCATCCTTTCCTCACATGGGACAATGCTCTAATAAAGAAGATCATCACACTTCTATTTACTTACAACTCAAGAATTACAACTCAATGCTTAGAACAAAATATGACTCTATGTGAATGCCTCTGGCGGTTTACCAAGATGTGCAATGATTCAAGAGTGACATGTATGAAAAAATTATGAACGGTGGCTTTGCAACAAATACGATGTCAACGACATGATCATGCAAAGCAATATGAGTGTCATAATAAACGGAATAGTGGAAAGTTGCATGGAAATATATCTCGGAATGGCTATGGAAATGCCATAATAGGTAGGTATGGTGGCTATCTTGAGGAAGGTAATGGTGGGTGTTATGGTACCAGCGAAAGTTGCGCGGCACAAGAGAAGCTAGCAATGGTGGGAGGTTGAGAGTGCGTATAATCCATGGACTCAACATTAGTCATAAAGAACTCACATACTTATTGCAAAAATATACAAGTCATAAAAACAAAGTACTACACGCATGCTCCTATGGTAAGGGTTGGTAGGAGTTAACCATCGCGCGATCTCGACCTCCACGCATAAGGAAGACAATCAATAAATAAAATCATGCTCCAACTTCATCACATAACGGTTCACCATACGTGCATGCTACGGGAATCACAAACTTTAACACAAGTATCTCTGAAATTCACAATTACTCCAATAGCATGACTCTAATATTACCATCTTCATATCTCAAAACAATCATAAAGCATCAAACTTCTCATAGTATTCAATGCACTTCATATGAAAGTATTTATTATATCCATCTTGGATGACCATCATATTAGGACTAGTTTTATAACCCAAGCAAATTACCATGCTATTCTAAAAGACTCTCAAAATGATATAAGTGAATCATGAGAGTTCAACAATTTCTATAAAATAAAGCCACCGCCGTGCTCTAAAAAGATATAAGTGAAGCACTAGAGCGATATTGCCTAGCTCAAAAGATATATGTGAAGCACATAGATTATTCTAATAAATCACAATTCATGTGTGTCTCTCCCAAAAGGTGTGTACAGCAAGGATGATTTTAGTAAACTAAAAAGCAAAGACTCAAATCATACAGAATGCTCCAAGCAAAACACATATCATGTGGTCGATAAAAATATAGCCTCAAGTAAAGTTATTGATAGATGAAGACGAAAGAGGGGATGCCTTACGGGGCATCCCCAAGCTTAGGCTTTTGGTTGTCCTTGAATATTACCTTGGGGTGCCTTGGGCATCCCCAAGCTTAGGCTCTTGCCACTCCTTATTCCATAGTCCATCAAACCCTTGCCCAAAACTTGGAAACTTCACAACACAAAATTCGACAAAAAATCTTATGAGCCCCGTTACTATAAGAAAATAAATCACAACTTTAAGGTACTGTTGCAAACTCATTATTTATTTATATTGGTGTAATATCTACTGTATTGCAACTTCTCCATGGTTCATACCCCCCGATACTACTCATAGATTCATCAAAATAAGCAAACAACACGGTGCCAGAAATCCTTCTTGCTACCTCTTTAGCTTGCGTTCGTTTTCCCTTGAAGAGGAAAGGGTGATGCAGCAAAGTAGCATAAGTATTTCCCTCAGTTTTGAGAACCAAGGTATCAATCCAGTAGGAGACAACGCACAAGTCACCGATTACCTGCACAAACAATCAACAACTTGAACCCAACGCGAGAAAGGGGTTGTCAATCCCTTCACGCTCACTTGCAAAAGTGAGATCTGATAGAGATAGATAAATGGTAAAGTAAATATTTTTGGTATTTCTGGTTTATAGATCGGAAAGTAAAAGATTGCAAAATAGTAGATCAGAAACTAGCAAGATGTAAAAGAGATTCCGTATAATGGAAAAGAGACCCGGGAGCCATAGGTTTCACTTGTGGCTTCTCTCAAGATAACAAATATTACGGTGGGTGACCGAATTACTGCCGAGAAATTGATAGAAAAGCGCATTGTTATGATGATACCTAAGGCAATGATCATGAACATAGGCATCACGTCCGTTTCAAGTAGACCGACTCCTGCCTGCATCTAATACTGTTACTCCACACATCGACCGCTATCCAGCATGCATCTAGAGTATTAAGTTCATAAAGAACGGAGTAACGCATTAAGTAAAATGACATGATGTAAAGGAATTAACTCAAGCAATAAGATGAAAACCCCATCTTTTTATCCTTGATGGCAATAATACAATACATGCCTTGCTGCCCCTACTATCACCGGGAAAGGACACCGCAAGATTGAACCCAAAGCTAAGCACTTCCCCCATTGCAAGAAAGATCAATCTAGTAGGCCAAACTAAACCGATAATTCGAAGAGACTTGCAAAGATATCAAATTATGCATATAAGAATTCAGAGAAGAATCAAATAATATTCATAGATAATCTGATCATAAATCCACAATTCATCAGATCTCGGCAAACACACCGCAAAATAATATTACATCGAATTGATCTCCAAGAACATCGAGGAGAATATGGTATTGCGAATCAAAGAGAGAGAAGAAGCCATCTAGCTAATAACTATGGACCCGAAGGTCCGTGGTAAACTACTCACGCTTCATCGGACAGGTAATGGTGTTGATGTAGAAGCCCTCCATGATCAAATCCCCTTCCGACAGGACACTGGAAAAGGTCCCTAGATGGGATCTCACGGGTACAGAAGGTTGCGGCGGTGGAAAAGTGGTTTCTTGGCTCTCCTCGATGTTTTCAGGGTATAAGAGTATATATAGACGAAGGAACTAGGTCAGGGGAGCTACGAGGGGCCCACGAGGTAGGGGGCACGCCCTACCCCCTGGGCGCGCCCTCCTGCCTCGTGGCGCCTCTTTGCGTCTCCGACTTCATCTCCATGTCTTCTGGTTTGCTTTTGGTCCAAGAAATATCATCGCGAAGGTTTCATTCCGTTTGGACTCCGTTTGGTATTCCTTTTCTGCGAAACTCTAAAATAGGCAAAAAAAACAGAATCTAGCACTAGGCCCTTAGTTAATAGGGATAATTAATTTGGTGCCCTTAGTTGTGTCCCACTCGGCAGGTTTACCCCTAGTTTCCGAAAACACGTGTTCCTGCCCAAACCACTTTGCTCCTCTTATGCTTTTGCCCTTTGACCATTTGACCATCACTTTGAAAACTTCATAAAGAATTCATGCTAACTCAGAAAAATTCAAATAAGATATCAAAATGTTCAGAAAAGCATCACCTATATGTGCATATCATTTGCATTCATCAAAAAAGTGTTGGTCAGACCCCATCTCAGTTTTAGCTCATATGATCTTAGCATGAACAGTAAAATCTAAAAAAATCTTAAAATTCTAAAACAAAATTGATGGCAAACTTTGGCCAATGTTTTGAGTGCTTGCCAAGATTCATAAGGTAATGACATTCGTAGCAGTCGTGGCAAAAAAACAAAAATCAATGCTCCAAAATTTCATTTTTTTACCATGACCTCCATGAATGTCATTCCCTTATGAAAATTGGCAAGCACTCAAAACATTTGTCAAAGTTTTCCACCAATTGTTTTTAGAATTTTTAGAATTTTTTCAGATTTTATTGTTCATATTAATATCATATGAGCTAAAACTGAGACGGGGATTGGCCAACACTTTTTTCGTGAATGCAATTGACATGCACATATAGGTGATGCTTTTTTGAACATTTTGATATCTTATTTGAATTTTTCTGAGTTAGTATGAATTTTTTATGAAGTTTTCAAAGTGATGGTCAAACAGTTAAAGGGCAAAAGCATAAGAGGAGCAAAGTGGTTTGGGCAGGAACAAGTGTTTTCAGAAACTAGGCGTAAACCTGTCGAGTGTGACCCAACTAGGGGCATAAAATCAATTATCCCTAGTTAATACATTAGTCCAAAAATAATATAAAATAGCATATAAATGCCTTTTAAACATCCAAAACAAATAATATAATAGCATGAAACAATCAAAAATTATAGATACGTTGCAGACATATCAACTTACAGTTTCTTAAGATCATATCTATCATTGCAAGCAAGAAAGTCTCTAGCAGTTTCTTCAGCCATAACATAATCCTCAGGTACAACAGGCAATTCATATCTAGGAGGAGAATCTTCATCATCACTTTCATTAATATCATCCGTTTCAGTAATTTCATTCTCTCTAACCCTATCAAGTTGTTCATCCTAATGGTACATTATTATCAAGCAGAGAAGTAGTATCATCATAACGATCATGCATAGAAGAAGTGGCATCATCAATAACATATGACATATCAGAATCAATAGCAGGTGTTGGTGTCGCAACTTTACTCAAAACAGAAGGTGAATCAAGTCCGGAGCTACATGGCAGTTCCTTACCTCACCTCGTAGTTGAGGGGAAAATCTTGGTTCTTTGATCTTTCCAATTCCTCATAGTGATCAACAGATATAAATCCCAAGTGACTCAAAGAATAGAGCTATGCTCCTCGGCAACGGCGCCAGAAAAATGTCTTGATAACCCACAAGTATAGGGGATCGCAACAGTTTTCGAGGGTAGAGTATTCAACCCAAATTTATTAATTCAATACAAGGGGAGCCAAAGAATATTCTCAAGTATTAGCAGCTGAGTTGTCGGTTCAACCACACCTAAAAGACTTAATATCTGCAGCAAAGTGTTTAGTAGCAAACTAGTATGGAAGTAACGGTAACGGTGGCAAAAGTAACAGTACCAGTTTTGTAGCAATCGTAACACTGGTAACGGAGAAGTAACTTAGCAAAGATCAATATGTGAAAAGCTCGTAGGCAATGGATCAATGATGGATAATTATGTCGTATGTAATTCATCATGCAGCAGTTATAACATTGGGTGACATAGAACTAGCTCCAGTTCATCAACGTAATGTAAGCATGCATTCAATATATAGTCATATGTGCTTATGGAAAAGAACTTGCATGACATCTTTTGTCCTATCCTCCTGTGGCAGGGGGGTCCTATTGGAAACTAAGGGATATTAAGGCCTCCTTTTAATAGAGTACCAGACCAAATCATTAGCACTTAGTGAATACATGAACTCCTCAAACTACGGTCATCACCGGGAAGTGTCTCGACTATTGTCACTCTGGGGTTTGCCGGATCATAACACGCAGTAGGTGAATATAACTTGCAAGATAGGATCAAGAACACTTATATATTCATGAAAACATAATAGGTTCAGATCTGAAATCATGGCACTCGGGCCCTAATGACATGCATTAAGCATGGCAAAGTCATAGCGAAATCAATCTTAGAACATAATGGATACTAGGGATCAAACCCTAACAAAACTAACTCGATTACATGGTAATCTCATCCAACCCATCACCATTCAGCAAGCTTACGATGGGATTACTCACACACGGCGGTGAGCATCATGAAATTGGTGATGGAGGATGGTTGATGATGATGATGGCGATGGATTCCCCTCTCTGGAGCCCAGAATGGACTCCAGATCAGCCCTCCCAAGGAAGAACATGGCTTAGCGGGGGAGATTAGATGATTTGCCCCACTTTTCAAGGGGTTAGATGATTTGCCCCAGGGTTGTCTCAATGACCAGTGGCCCCGGCCCCACCTGGCAGCCTCTTAGGGGGGGGGGCAAATTATCTAACTGGAAATAAAGTGGGGCAAAAGATCCAATTTGCGCCTCCGAGTCGTAAAACGCGATGAATCCTTCTCTCTGATTTTTTTTCTCCCTGAACATGAATATATACAGTCGGAGTTGAGGTCGGTGGAGGTCCAAGGGGCCCACGAGGCAGGGGGTACACCCTAGGGGGGCGCCCTCCACCCTCGTGAACAGGGTGTGGGCCCCCTTCTATTGATTCTTTCACCAACATTTGAATTCCAAATCGTGACTCCGTGAAGTTTCGGGTCATTCCGAGAACTTTTATTTCTGCACAAAAATAACACCATGGCAATTTTGCTGAAAACAGCGTCAGTCCGGGTTAGTTCCATTCAAATCATGCAAATTAGAGTCCAAAACAAGGGCAAAAGTGTTTGGAAAAGTAGATACGTTGGAGACATATCAGGTCTACCAAGGATGATCGACATACTGTCATTCTCGGGAATATCAAGAATAACAAAGTCCGTTAAAATAGTAACTTTTGCAACCACAACAGACACATTCTCACAAATACCGATGGGTATAGCAGTTGATTTATCGGCCATTTGCAAAGATATTTTATTAGGTGTCAACTTATTCAAATCAAGTCTACGATATAAAGAGAAAGGCATAACACTAACACTGGCTCCAAGATCACATATAGCAGTTTTAACATAGTTTCTTTTAATGGAGCATGGTATAGTTGGAACTTCTGGATCTCCTAGTTTCTTTGGTATTCCACCCTTAAAAGTATAATTGGCAAGCATGGTGGAAATTTTGGCTTCCGGTATCTTTCTTTTTTTTGTAACAATATCTTTCATATACTTAGCATAAGGATGCATTTTAATCATATCAGTCAAACACATACGTAAAAAGATAGGTCTAATCATTTTAGCAAAGCGCTCAAAATCCTCATCATCCTTTTTCTTGGATGGCTTAGGAGGAAAAGGCATGGGTTTCTGAACCCATGGTTCTCTTTCTTTAGCGTGCTTCCTAGCAACGAAGTCTCTCTTATCATAATGTTGATTCTTTGATTGTGGGTTATCAAGATCAATAGCAGGTTCAATCTCTACATCATTATCATTACTAGGTTGCGCATCATCATGAACATCATCATAAACATTATCACTAGGTTCATGTTCATCACCAGATTGGGATTCTCTGGTGTGTCAATAACATGTTCACTAGAAGTATGCAAAGTCCTATCATTATTCTTTTTCTTTTTTATTAGAAGGACTAGGTGCATCAGTATTAATTATCTGAAAATCTTTCTCAACTCTCTTAGGATGGCCCTTAGGATACAAGGGTTCCTGGGTCATTTTGCCACCTCTAGTCATAACTCTAACAACATTATCATTGTTCTTATTATTCAACTCAGCGAGCAAATCATCTTGTGCCTTAAGTACTTGCTCTACTTGAGTTGTAACCATGGAAGCATGTTTACTAATAAGCTTAAGATCACTTTTAACTCTAGAGATATGATCACTCAAGTGTTCAATCATATAAGCATTATGTTTCAATTGTCTACCAACATAAGCATTGAAGTTTTCTTGTTTAACAACAAAGTTGTCAAACTCATCCAAGCATTAACTAGCAGACTTATTATGAGGAATATCACCTTTATCAAATCTATAGAGAGAATTTACCTTTACTACATGTGTCGGGTTATCAAGACCATGTATCTCTTCAATAGGCGGTAAGTTCTTAACATCTTCAGCTTTAATACCTTTTTTCTTTCATAGATTTCTTTGCCTCTTGCATATCTTCAGGACTGAGAAATAGAATACCCCTTTTCTTCGGAGTTGGCTTAGGAGATGGTTCAGGAAGTGTCCAATCATTATCATTACTCAATATATTATTCAATAGCAGTTCAACTTGCTCAACAGTTCGTTGCCTGAAAACACAACTAGCACAACTATCTAGGTGGTCCCTAGAAGCACGGTTAGTCCATTATAAAAGTTATCAAGTATTTCATTTTTCTTGAGAGGATGATCAAGCAAAGCATTAAGTAATTGGAGAAGCCTCCCCAAGCTTGTGGGAGACTTTCTTCTTCAATTTGCACAAAATTAAATATTTCTCGCAAGGCAGTTATGAGCAGGAAAATATTTTGCAGAGAAGTAATAAATCATATCCTGGGGACTACGCACACAACCAGGAGCAAGTGAATTAAACCATATTTTAGCATCACCCTTTAACGAGAAAGGAAATAATTTAAGAATATAGTAATAGCGATTTTTTTTCTCATGAGTAAATAGGGTGGCTATATCATTCAATTTAGTAAGATGTGCTACAATAGTTTCAGATTCATAGCCATAGAAAGGATCAGATTCAACTAATGTAATTAACTCATGATTAACAGAGAATTCATAATCTTTATCAGTAACACAGATAGGTGAAGTAGCAAACATAGGATCATATTGCATTCTAGCATTCAAAGACTTATCTTTCAGGTTAGCTAACAGTTTCTTAAGATCATATCTATCATTGCAAGCAAAAAAGTCTCTAGCAGATTCTTCATCAATAATATAACCCTCAGGTACAACAGGCAATTCATATCTAGGTGGAGAATCTTCATCATCACTTTCATTAATATCATTAGTTTCAGTAATTTCATTCTCTCTAACCCTAACAAGTTGTTCATCAAGAAATTCACCTAGTGGCACTGTATTATCAAGAAGAGAAGTTGTATCATCATAAGCATCATGCATAGTAGAAGTGGCATCATCAATAACATGCGACATATCAGAATCAATAGTAGGTGGAGGTGTCACAAGTTTACTCAAAACAGAAGGTGAATCAACTGTAGAGCTTGATGGCAGTTCCTTACCTCCCCTCGTAGTTGAGGGATAGATCTTGGTTTTGTTGTTTTTCAGATTCCTCATAGTGATCAACAGATATAAATCCCAAGTGACTCAGAGAATAGAGCTATGCTCCCTGGCAACAGCGCCAGAAAAAGGTCTTGATAACCCACAAGTATAGGGAATCACAACAGTTTTCGAGGGTAGAGTATTCAACGCAAATTTATTGATTCGACACAAGGGGAGCCAAAGAATATTCTCAAGTATTAGCAGCTGAGTTGTCAATTCAACCACACCTAAAAGACTTAATATCTGCAACAAAGTATTTAGTAGCAAAGTAGTATGGAAGTAACGGTAAAGTGGCAAAAGCAACAGTAGCAATTTTGTAGCAATCAGAACAGTGGCAACGGTAAAATAACTTAGCAAAGATCAATATGAAACGAGCTCGTAGGCAATGGATCAATGATGGATATATAAGTTGGATGGCACTCAATAGTTATAACATAGGGTGACACAGAACTAGCTCCAGTTCATCAATATAATGTAGGCATGTATTCCAAATATAGTCATACGTGCCTATGGAAAAGAACTTGCATGACATCTTTTGTCCTACCCTCCCATGGTAGCGGGGTCCTAATGGAAACTAAGGGATATTAAGGCCTCCTTGTAATAGAGTGCCATACCAAAGCATTAGCACTTAGTGAATACATGAAATCCTCGAACTATGGTCATCACTGGGAAGTATCCCGACTATTGTCACTCCGGGGTTGCTGGATTATAACATGCTGTAGGTGATGTCGCTTGAAGCTATGTTGTTTTTTTAAAGAGGAAGGGATGATGCAGCACAAAGGTGGTAGGTATTTCCCTCACATATGAAACCAAGATTATCAAACTAGTAGGAGAATCAAGCAACACAACGTAAACAGCCCCTGCACACAAATAACAACACCTCACAACCCGACGTGTTAAAGGGGTTGTCAGTCCCTTTCGGGGTACGGCGCCTCAAGATAGGCAAAGGACGTGAGATAAATTTGTAGATAGGATAAATAGATCGCGGAACAAATAAATTGCAGCAAGGTATTTTTGTATTTTTTAGTTTAATAGATCTGAAAATAAACGCGAGGGAAAAGTAGATCGCAAGGCAAATATATGAGAAAAAAGACCCGGGGGCCGTAGGTTTCGCAAGTGGCTTCTCTCGAGAAAAATAGCAAATGATGGGTGAACAAATTACTATTGGGAAATTGATAGAACTTCCAATAATCATGATGATATCCAGGCAATGATCATTATATAGGCATCACGTCCAAGATTAGTAGACCGACTCCTGCCTGCATCTACTACTATTACTCCACACATCGACCGCTATCCAACATGCATCTAGTGTATTAAGTTCATGGAAAAACGGAGTAATGCAATAAGAACGATGACATGATGTAGACAAGATCCGTTTATCTATTGCGGCAGATATGGATCCCATCGCTTTATCCTTAGTAGCAATGTTACATACGTGTCGGTTCCCTTTCTGTCACTGGGATCAAGCACCATAAGATTGAACCCACTACCGGGCACCTATTCCCATTGCAAGATAAATAGATCAAGTTGGCCAAACAAAACCCAAATATCAGATAAGAAATACGAGGCTATAAGAGATCGCGCATATAAGAGATCAAAGAACTCAAATAACTTTCATGGATATAAAAAGATATAACTGTTCATAAACTCGAAGTTCATCAGATCCTAACAAACACACCGCAAAAAGGACTTACATCATATGGATCTCCAAGAGATCATTGTATTGATAATCAAGAGAGAGAGAGAGAGAGAGAGAGAGGAATCTATCTAGCTACTAATTACGGACCCAAAGGTCTACAGAGAACTACTCACGCATCATCGGAGAGGCACCAATGGAAGTGGTGAACCCCTCCGTGATGGTGTCCATATTGGATCTCGGTGTTCTGGACTCTGCGGTGGCTAGATGAATATTTCGTCGACTCCCCTAGGGTTTCTGGAGAATTGGGGTATTTATATAGAGCAAAGAGTCGGTCCAGGGGGCACCCGAGGTGGGCACAACCCACCTGGGTACGCCTGGGCCTCCTGGCGTGCCCAGGTGGGTTGTCTCCTCCTCGGGACTCCCCCCAGGTGCAACAAGGGCCCATTGTGTTCCTTCCGGTCCATAAAAAAACATCGTAAATTTACGTCGTATTTGGACCCCTTATGATATCGATTTCCTGCGATGTAAAAAACATGCAAAAAACAACAACTGGCACTTGGCACTATGTCAATAGGTTAGTACCAAAAAAGATATAAAATGACTATATAATGATTATAAAACATCCAAGATTGATAATAAAACAACATGGAATAGTCAAATTTTATAGATACATTGGAGATGTATCAGCATCCCTAAGCTTAACTCTTGCTCGTCCTCGAATAGGTAAGTGATAAAACATAATTTTTGATGTGGAGTGTTGTTTATCATGTCATATCATATTCTTTTCTTCATAGCATGGACATTTGGACTTTTATGTGATTCAAATCAATAGTCTAGTTTTGACATAATAATTTAGATACTCAAGCATATCAACAAGCAACCATGTCTTTCAAAATATCAATGCTAAAACAAGTTATCTCTAGCTCATCATGCTCAAACATTGATACATTCATGAAACACACTCGAATATTACCTACACCCAGTACTTAAGTACGATCATATTGTCCCCTAGTTGGTGCTTTTCTAAGAGAGGATGGAGACTCAGTTTCAAAAATAAAAATTGCATAAGTAAAAGAAAGGCCCTTCGCAGAGGGAAGTAGTGATTTGTAGAGGTGCCAGAGCTCAAAGCGAGAAAAATTAGAGATAAAAACATTTTGGGAGGTGTATCCATCCCACCAACGAAAATGACTTGGAGCATCCCAACACATTCCATGCTAGATATATCATAGGTGATTCCCGAACAGAAAATAAAGTTTATTCCTTTTTCCACCATACCTTTCAATTTCCAAGGCTAACCGTATCCACGGGTGCCTTCCATACCAACACTTTCCAAGGAATTTATTATTTGACAACATAAAGTATTCATTTTTGCATTTCAGGACTGGGCATCCCTAATACCATTGCCTTACTCTCGTGCAATGACAAGTGAAGAAACACTCATCGTGAGAATAACACATCTAGCATGGAAAATATTATCTACCCGTTACCATTCCATGAGCAAAACAAACACACAAAATAGAAGTTTATTTTGAAAATTAGAGATGCAACATGCAATTTTTCTTAGAACGGCAAAAGAATACCGCATATAGGTAGATATAGTGGACTCATGTGGCAAAACTGGTTTAAAGGATTTTGGATGCACAAGTAGAGGTCATACTTGGTGCAAAATGAAGGCTAGCAAAAAAGAATGAGAAGCGACCAACCAGGAAACGAATAATCTCATAAGCAAGCATTAAGCATAATTAACACCGAATAATGCACCATAAGTAGGATATAATTTTCGTTGCATGATTATTGACTTTCGTGCATGCATAGGGAATCACAAGCCTTAACACCAATATTCTTACTAGAGAACAATTACTCACCAACACGACTCACATATCACATCATCATATCTCAAAACTATTACTAAGAATCAAAGTTTATTTTGTCCAATGATCTTCATGACATAAATTTTCTTCTTTCTTTATCCTTCTTGGATATCTATCACTTTGGGACTAATTTTCATGTGTTGCTTTTCATAAGCTCAAATAAATATAAGTGAAGATCATGATCATAACATATTTCTTTCTCTCAAAATAATTTAAGTGAAGCAAGAGATAATTTCTTCCAAAATATTAAGCACACCGTGCTCAAAAAGATATAACTGAAGTACTAGAGCAAGTCCACTGCTCATAAAAGTTTAAGTGAAGCACAGAGAGCAATTCTAACGAGTCATGGCATAATTTTGGCTCTCTCAAATAGATGTGTACAGAAAGTATTGATGACTTAAAACAAAAAATAAAACAAGCAAATACACATCTCATACAAGATGCTCCAGCAAAACACATATCATGTGACGAATAAAAATATAGTATCGAGTAAAATACCGATGGTCGTTAGAAGAAAGAGGGGATGCCACTCGGGGGCATCCCCAAGCTTAGTTGATTGCTCATTCTTGGATAATATTTGGGATGCCGGGGAATACCCAAGCTTAGGCTCTTCTAACCTTCTTTCATCCATCGTAAGATAACCCAAAACTTGAAAACTTCAATCACATAAAACTCAACAAAACCCTTGTGAGATCCATTAGTAAAACAAAGCAAACTACTACTTTAAGTGTTGTGTCAAATCAATTTTTTTTTGTATTATATCTACTGTATTCCAACTTTTCTATGGCAAAAACTCATCTAAGAAAACCATAGAGCCATCAAAATAAGCACACAAGACAAAAAAAACAAAACAGTCTGTAGTAATGTGGAACTTTCTAAAACTTCTGTAACTCCAAAAATTGTGCCAAATTAGTACGACCATCATAATTTGTATATTAATCTGCTGCAAAAATAATCGGGGTAAAATCTATTTTCTGTGATTTATGATATTTATTTTCGTGAGCATAAAATTTCTGTCTTTTTCAGCAAGATCAAACAACTATCACCCAGGAAGATCCTAAAGGCTTTACTTGGCACAAACACTAATTAAAACACAAAAAACACAATCATAACAGTAGCATAATTGTGCTAACACTCAAGAACATAAAGCAAAAAGCAAAACAAAAAATAAATTTTATTCATTGGGTTGCCTTCCAACAAGCGCTATAGTTTTACGCCCCTAGCTACGCATAATATTTCAATGATGCTCACATAAAAGATAGTAATTGAAATACGAAGAGAGCATCATGTATAATATGGAAAACAAATTTAAGTATAACATACTTCCAATGCATAGGAATTTTATAGGAAAACAAATTAGCAAGACAAGTAATATCTAGCATATGCAAGGAAGAAGAAAGAAACAATAGCAATCTCAACATGAAGAGAAGTAACTTAGTGACATGAAGATTTCCACAACCATATTTCCCTCTCTCATAATAATTATATGTGGGATCATATTCAAATTCAAAAATATAGCTATCACATAACATAGTTTCTACATAATCCAACTGCATGCAAAGTTGACACTCTTCAAAAATAGTGGGATTAACATTAACTAAAGTCATGACCTCTCCAAACCCACCTAAAATATTATTGCAAACAATATTATCAATCTCATATTCATCACGGGGTTTAAATAAATTTTAAGATCATAAGAAGAATCACCCCAATCATGATCATTGCAATAAGTAGTGGACATAGCAAAATTAACATCCCCAAGCTTGGGGTTTTTCATATTATTAACACAATTGACATTAATAGAATTTATAGTAAAATCATTGCAATCATGCTTTTCATTCAAGAAGCTATTTTGAATCTCTTCATAAATTTCTTCATCACAATTTTCAGATTCACGAATTTCAAGCAAAACTTCATAAAGATAGTCTAGTGCAGACAACTCACTAGCAATTGGTTCAATATAATTGGATCTCTTAAAGAGATTGGTAAGTGGATGAGGATCCATAAACTTTTAGCAAGCGAAGATGCAAGCAAAAAGTAGGCACATGGTAACACAGGCAAACATGAGATCTGGCGAGAAAAAGGCGAATGAAAAAGAGGGCGAATAAAACGACAAATTTTTGTGAAGTGGGTGAGAGGAAAACAAGCGGCAAATAATGTAAATTACAAGGAGATGGGATTTGTGATTAGGAAACTGGTTATGTTGAAGATCCTCCCCGGCAACGGCGCCATAAATTCCTTTTGACGTCGCTTGAAGCTACATCGGTTTTTTCCCCAAAGAGGAAGGCATGATGCAGTACAACGGCGGTAGGTATTTCCCTCAGATATGAAACCAAGGTTATCGAACCAGTAGGAGAACCAAGCAACACGACGTAAACAGCCCCTGCACACAAATAACAACAACTCGCACCCCGACGTGTTAAAGGGGTTGTCAATCCCTTTCGGGGTACGGCACCTCAAGATAGGCAAAGGACGTCAGATAAATTTGTAGATAGGATAAATAGATCATGGAACAAATAGATTGCAGCAAGGTATTTTTGTATTTTTTAGTTTAATAGATATGAAAATAAACGCGAGGAAAAAGTAGATCGCAAGGCAAATATATGAGAAAGAAGACCTGGGGGCCGTAGGTTTCACTAGTGGCTTCTCTCGAGAAAAATAGCAAACGGTGGGTGAACAAATTACTGCTGGGCAATTGATAGAACTTCAAATAATCATGACGATATCCAGGCCATGATCATTACATAGGCATCATGTCCAGGATTAGTAGACCGACTCCTTCCTGCATCTACTACTATTACTCCACACATCGACCGCTATCGAGCATGCATCTAGTGTATTAAGTTCATGGAAAAACGGAGTAGTGCAATAGGAACGATGACATGATGTAGACAAGATCCATTTATCTATTGCCGTAGATATGGATCCCATCTTTTTATCCTTAGTAGCAATGATAGATACGTGTCGGTTCCCTTTCTGTACTGGGATCAAGCACCGTAAGATCGAACCCACTACCGGGCACCTCTTCCCATTGCAAGATAAATAGATCAAGTTGGCCAAACAAAACCCAAATATCAGAGAAGAAATACGAGGCTATAAGAGATCACACATATAAGAGATCAAAGAACTCAAATAACTTTCATGGATATAAAAAGACATAACTGATCATAAAATCGAAGTTCATCAGATCCCAACAAACACACCGCAAAAAGGACTTACACCATATGGATCTCCAAGAGATTATTGTATTGATAATCAAGAGAGAGAGAGGAAGCCATCTAGCTACTAACTACGAACCCGAAGGTCTACAAAGAACTACTCACACATCATCGGAGAGGCACCAATGGAAGTGGTGACCCCTCCGTGATGGTGTCTAGATTGGATCTTGGTGTTCTAGACTCTGCGGCGGGTGGGTGAATATTTCGTCGACTCCCCTAGGGTTTCTGGAATATTGGGGTATTTATAGAGCAAAGAGTCGGTCCAGGGGACACCCGAGGTGGGCACAACCCACCTGGGCGCGCCTGGGCCTCCTGGCGCCCACAGGTGGGTTGTCCCCTCCTCGGGACTCCCCCCAGGTGCAACCAGGGCCCATTCTGTTCCTTCTGGTCCATAAAAAATCATCATAAATTGGCGTGGTATTTGGACCCCTTCTGATATTGATTTCCTACGATGTAAAAAACATGCTGAAAACAACAACAGGCACTTGGCACTATGTCAATAGGTCAGTACCAAAAAATTATATAAAATGACTATATAATGATTATAAAACATCCAAGATTGATAATAAAACAGCACGGCATAGTCAAAAATTATAGATACGTTGGAGACGTATCATTAGTTGACTATAACTTGCAAGATAGGATCAAGAACACTCATATATTGATGAAAACATAATAGGTTCATATCTGAAATCATGGCACTTAGGCCCTGGTGACAAGTATTAAGCATGGCAAAGTCATAGCAACATCAATCTTAGAACATAATGGATACTAGGGATCAAACACGAACAAAACTAACTCGATTACATGGTAAATCTCATCCAACCCATCACCGTCCAGCAAACCTACGATGGGATTACTCACGCACGGCGGTGAGTATCATGAAATTGGTGATGGAGGATGGTTGATGATGACGATGGCGACAGATTCCCCTCTCTGGAGCCCCGAACAGACTCCACATCAGCCTTCCTGAGGAAGAAAAGGGCTTGGAGGCGGCTCCGTATCGTAAAATGCGACGAAGCCTTCTCTCTAATTTTTTCTCCCTGAACATGAATATATGGAGTTGGAGTTGAGGTCGGTGGAGGTCCAGGGGGGCCACGAGACAGGGGGCGCGCCCACGTGGTAGGGCGCGCCTCCACCCTCGTGGCTAGGGTATGGGCCCCCTTCTGCTGACTCTTTTGCTAGTATTTCTCATTAATTCCAAAAAGTATCTCCGAGAAGTTTCAGGTCATTCCGAGAACTTTTATTTCTGCCAAAATAACACCATGGCAGTTCTGCTGAAAACAGCGTTAGTCCAGGTTAGTTCCATTCAAAGCATGCAAATTAGAGTCCAAAACAAGGGCAAAAGAGTTTGTAAAAGTAGATACGTTGGAGGCGTATCAGTGGCTCAACAGTGCGAGGTTATGACGAAATGCCAGAACCTGACTTTGAAGGCGGCTCTTTGCTCTGTTGCACCTCCTCTTGCTGACGGAACTTTTTAGTGCCGTACGATTCTACATGGCTATGTTGTTGTGACGGTGGATGAAATAATGGAGGGATTTCATGAGCTGGAGCTTAACCACCGTACAGGTGAAGGGGAAATTCATCTGAGAGCTGCTTTATGGAGTACATGTCTATGGAGGAAGGAGTACATCAATCTTCCAAACTGGACACCTCCTCCTCCAGCGAGTCAGGGCACTCCGCCTCCTCCTTCGGCGAGTGATCAGGGCACTCCACCTCCTCATCCGCCACCTCCGGCGCGTGACGGCACTCTGGCTCCTTCTTTGCCTCCTCCAACGAGCACTCCGCCTCCTCCGGCGCGTGAGGGCACTATGTCTCCTCTCTGTCTCCTCCTCCGGTGCGTCGAAGCACTCTGCCTCCTCACAGTCACAGACTACCGTACAAGAATAAATGAAGAGAGAGGCCACCGCTCCGGCGGCTAGTAGTGCAAGCAGAGGAGGGAAGCAATTCAAATGCGGTTCATCTCTCAAGGCTCTGAAAAAGTTACCATATGAGAGGACCAACAAGGAAAACGAGGACATCTGTCGTGCCGAAGTGAGGGACCATTTTGCATGGAATCCACCTCTAAAGGAAACGGTAGATCCGGTGAAAGTGAAGCATATTACCGATGCCCTGAAGCGACCACCATCGCCTCCGCCAGATTCCAACTATGTGCGCACTATTAAAAGGACATATAAGGAAGCGGAGCGGTCGGGAAGTACTTGTAGTGATGCAAGGTTAGCAGAACGAAGAAGTGGGAAAAAACTTCCCCAGCTCGGCAAAAAGGCGAAGCAATCATGCCCCCCGCTCTAGGTGTCTAGCGATATCACCGCTAATCATCCGGAGATGGTGCCCGGTACCAATCCTACTGATTACCCAACTGATGATGTAGATTTTGAAACAATGGAGGCGGGCGAATTCAAATACGAGTACGGGAAGCCTCTCGTCAAACCTGATCATCCGCCTCTAACAACGATGATGCAAAGATTGCATGAATGGTACATGGAAATCTGCAGCCAGTCTGGGAAGGATACAGTGACGCTGAGAGTTAAAGATGAGCACGACCTCATTGGAATTGATCCCTTGTCTCTTGAATTTGACGAGTTATTCCAGTTATACAATCAAATGGCCCTCGACAAAACACTCGTGACTTGCTACGGCCTGTAAGTACTAATTCTGTAATTAAGTCTCTCTATATAGCTCAGTTGTTTCATTGCATGTATATACAATTATCCTCACTATATTATGCAGGTTGAAGATCGTCGAATGAAGAAAAGCAGATATCTATGACATTGGGTTCATTAACCCGATTATCATACATGAATGGACGGTCAAACATAGAGTCACAGATACCGAGGACAACTTTCTACAATCGTTGCTTGAAAATCAAAACAAAGATAAAATACTCTTTCCTTACAACTTCAAGCGAGTGTTACTGCCTTGTGCATATTCGGTTTCCCTTACTCAAGGTTAATTATAGTAATGTAATTGATGAGTTATGCATGCGTGCGCAGATTCCACTTGATTCTGCTAGAGATTAAGCTTGAATGGGGAATAATAAATGTCTTAGACTCGAGACAAAAAGATCCCTAGGAGTATGCAGACATGACTGATATGCTCCAGAAGCAAGTTCAATCGATCATTATCGCACCATATCGGCAACTGTGTTCATTTCCTGATATCATGTAATTATTCTCTTTGTCTGGCAGGGTTTGGAAAGAGTTCACCGTAATTGTTCCGAGACTGCCGACAGAGCTGCAATTTACACACCCGAAAGTAAGTACTACTAGCTAGTTCTGCGCATCTCCCATTGATTCTAGCTAGTTTCATCAATACCACTTAGCATGCTTGATTATCAGTTTGATTGAACTCTATTTCTCGTAAAGTGCTTGTGGCAGGAAGCCGGGAATGATTTTTGTGGATACTACGTTTGCGAATTCATCTACAACGCGGCGACCTCTAAGCGGGGCTACACTGAAAAAATATGATGTGTGTAAACAAAAAAATTCAAAATTTTATTTTATTACCATCATTTGTGTTGAGTTTCATTCATATATTTGTATTGACCCCCTTCTTTAAATTAGATGTGGCATGTGCGGGATGAACTCCTACCACATGATCGCACACGAGCTATTCAAGAGGAATTGGCGGGATTCTTTCTTGACCACGTCATATATAAAGTCGGAGAATACCATGTGGAAGTTGATATAGACCTTAGATGCTAGGGTTTGTAAGAGATATTATATTGTATATATGTAGCTAGTAGCGTCGGATAGATATATGAAAACTTGTTGTTCGACCAATCTCTTAGAAAAAGAGGGGTCACTTCTCTCTGTATATGTTCATGATGATCTTATGTACTTAATGGTCCCTTCATTTGCTTACTAGCTAGCATGTCGAGTTCTCTCTATACGTATAGTAGCTAGTGTCGACCAAGCACGGAGGTAAAGAGAGGTCACTTCTCTCTATTAGCTAGCTAACACAATATGAAACCCCTAAATTAACCCTCCAAAACCCCTAAACGCCCACCCTTTCAAAAAAATCCCAACTCCTGCCAGCTGCTCACGCATGGAGGCCTTTTGGTCCCGGTTGGTATTACCAACCGGGACTAAAGGTCCTCCTGCCCGAGCGCCCTTCAGAGGCCATGTGGAGCCCTTCTGTCCCGGTTCGTAAGTGAACCGGGACTAAAGGGTTTGGGCTTTAGTCCCGGTTCCAGAACCGGGACTAAAGGGCCTCTCGAACCAGGCCAAATGGGCCGTTTTCTACTAGTGTAATAACCTCGTATTACAGTACATCTTGGAATGTAATATTACTACCCCTGCCCAGGTATTCTGTAGTACTACCCAACATAACCAATCTAAATATGAAGGATGGTTGGACACCAAAGATAATGCCTTCAATATTTTGTTTAGAATGCTAGTGACTTGTTTTCTGGAAATAACGCTACAGGCTAACTGCAATAGAAAAAAACAGGATTGCCACTGGGCCTATTTCAATTTAATATATTATCACACCATCGCCACGAATTTTTTTTTAGAAAGTCATATATTCAAGAAAAACTAATTCACGGTGCACATATTTACGGTTTACGACTTTTTCCAAGAAATAATAAGACAATGATTTGAAAGGTCGTAACATTCACGGTGTATAAAATCATGGAAAACGTATTTCAACACCAAAGTTACATCAAACATATTGTTTAGACATTATTAATTTTACCATACATATGTATGATTTCTAATATATGGGGCACAATCAAGTAAATCACACAATATCTAAGCATTGGTATACCATAGGACTGAAACTTCAGCAATTTGAAGAAAACAAAGCAAGGAATCTTTGGACAATAACATGGAAGTAATCAAGGGAACACAAAAATATATTTTTGGATACACAAGTGATGTTCTTTCACAAAAAAATGCTGAAGCTCGTTGATAAAATGAGCACATGGTTAGATACTCGTCAATCCTCCATCCTACCTTTTCTTATTTCCCAAACGGAATTAATATTTAGTACCACATAATAGTAGGACTTTCAAAAAAAAAACTCATGGTAAGGTCGGTGATCCATCTTCAAAATTTTAATCATATTTGATATATCAGTAGGTGATGGGTTATCTATAATACCTAAATAGTTCATCCCCACTATCCTATTTCTCTTAATATGCAGTCTATCCCCCTCATCTAAACATGCAACCATTCCATGTAAGCACTCATGCCACATCAGCAGCTTTTATGAAACGCACGCGCATACATGTACAGAATAGCAGCTTTGTCTCCATTATTTCATGAAGCAGGCGGAGAGGTCCCACATGTGAAATGATCTTCCATGTGATAGAACAACTCTTCCCCTCCCAGTAACCTCCCTATATTCAATTGGAGCTTACATACCTATTAGCACCGAAGCACAAAGGTCAGGGATACGTGTGAATGTTGACTTTTCACCTTCGGCACTTTACCTACAAGTATACTAGATCAGTTCGACGCGCGTTGCTGCGCCCGTCTATTATTGCAATCTAATGTTATATATGCAATGATATATATAAAAGAAGGTACGGATATATGTAGAAATTTTGTTGATTAAATCTGTATCGGAATTTTACCTATACCGGAGATGTTCTATTCTTATAAATGGTGTGTGAGAGATTAGCCTAATGGTCATTATATGGTGTTTAATTTGTGTGTAATATTCAAGCATTTATAAGTATTAAGTTATCATTTTGCGCCATGTATCTGTGACTAATTAGTAAATAAGTTTTTGATAATTGATGAATAACATTGTCTGCATTTACTGTGAGTCTTTTTTGAGTGGTGGGCACTACAGGTCTGCTGTTTGCACTGCTGAATTCGGGGTAAGAATTCTGATTTTGAATATGAATTTGGAGACTAAGATGGTCAAATTAGATGTTAGCTCATGTGAGGAGAAAGTCTAACTGGAAACTTAAAAGGCGCATTCTGTCATGCTAATACAATTTGAGATAATATAGCATGGAGAGTTAAACATTCTTGGCAGAATAGTATAATATCAAATCAGTGGATTTCCTTATAGGATTAGACAGCAGAGCTATCAAAACAAACAATATTTAGGGTAGAATAACCATATGTATAGAATTGCATGTTTAATTGTTCAGGGCACAGGTTTTTGCAAACATAGTACCAAAACACGGTTTCTTGTGAAGACAAAGTTGCTGATCATGTGACCATGAAAAACAAAATCACTCGAAAAGATGGACGTATGCAGAACACCGCCATTCCTTTTATTAGCAATTGTCGGCGCCGCCCTCTCGCAGCGCCCGCCTCTTCTTCTTCCTCTCCTCTCACAACTTTCACTTGTGTTTCTCTCTCTTCTTCTCTCAAGAACAAGAATGCACACTTGGAAGGAACACAAGTGAAAGTTGTGAGAGGAGAGGAAGAAGAAGAGGCGGGCGCTGCGAGAGGGCGGCGCCGACACTTGGTATCAGAGCCTTCTCGATCCACGACAGCGATGGCGGCGGCGACGGCGCCGCGGCCGACTCCATGTGAGGTGGAGGGCGGCGGTGCAACGTGGAGGTTGTCGGTGGTGCGATGTTGCCGGTGGCTGGGTGCGGTGCGATGCCGCAAGATGATGATGGCGTTGTGATCGGCGTCGCGAGGACGTCATCCTCGTCGAGAGGTGGCCGCTCCGTGCGGCAAGAGGACGTGGTGATGGGCGCCATGACGGCGCCGACCGTGATTAGATGGAGATGGCGTGGTGACCGGCGCTGCGACAGCGTCGACCACGACACAAGATGATGTGGGGTGATCGGTGCTGCGATGGCATCATCCACGACAAGATGGTGTGTGGTGATCGGCGCTGCGATGGCGTCATCCACGGCAAGACGGTCCATGGCGAACGGCGTTGCGATGGCGTCGTCAAGTGGTGGCGGGTGATCCGCGTTGAAGCTTCGAGAATCAAGATTAGGGGGTGAATGTTAGACTTAATCTTGATTCATGTATCTACATTTTAGTTTGCTTTGAGTTTGCATGTAGTTTAGATGATCTAGGGAAGTGTACGTAGGACAGTGATGCTTCAGCTATGCGCCTGAAGAAGGCGAGACGCCGGGCTGCCGTTCGACGCGACAAGCACAACGAGATGCCGATGATGCCGTGCGATACGGGAGGCCATGAGAAGCGGCGAGACGCGACGAAGTTGGAATGCAGCGGGCTATGGGGAGGTTGAGCCGGGTGATCCGGTAAGCTCTGGTTCGGTTGTTAGATGCATGTGTGCATGTGCTGACCAGGTTGTGCGGCTGTTGAGAAGAAGCTGCCGAAGTGGTGTATGTGGGCATGCATAGTAGCAGTAATAGGTAGTGCATGCATTAGTTGGTTAGTGGGTTGGTCATCTAGCCGTGCATGCATCGAGTCTGTTGAGTAGCGGCCGGGCCGGCCGAGTCCTCCGCACTATCCAGCGAGGTGGACGTGCGTAGTGGCATGGGTGCTCAATCCTTGTGTATATATATGGCACTTTGAGTTAATGAGAAACGAGGTCGTGAGGGCTGTAGCCAAAATGTAGCGTTGTGTACACCAAGGGAAGGGCCTCACGGCAAAGCTTTTCTGGTCTCCCTTGGTTCATGCGTGTGTATGTGTGTGTTCTTTATGTTGTGTGAGACAAACCAAAGAAAGAGTTGTGTCAGATAGAGGCAGAGTTGTGCGAGACAGCTCAAGGAGGAAGAAGAAGCGGCACTGCAAAGAGAGGCGGCGCCAACACTTTAAATGCTGATCCAAGATCTTTTTAGATTCAGTGCATCTTTTTTGCTGAAGGCGATTTGTTTGTTTCAGTTGCAGGCTTGCAGCCCTGTAATCCACAAAATTGTTTGTAAATAAATATTAAGCGGACATGAAGAAATTTTAGTTTCTAAGTTGAAGTTTAGACTTCTATAGGACTTCTTCTGGGTGAATCATTTTTGGTTGCAGTACCAATGTCAGAAAATGGTGCTTCTTGTTCCTTGGCAGAAGATGGTGCTATGTGGTCCTTCAAATTATTGAAAGAAAATCACGGTGATAATGAAGTAAATAATTTTAGTCAATAGTAACTCAGTAATAAATGGTTGTACCATTGTCCATGTCCTTGTCCTCAAGTTCTTTGTTAATACTACTTGTGTAGTACAACTTGAGCAAGGACAGATGAACGTATTTAGTTGTATTTTTGAGTGATTACATTGCTGCCATCTGCAGGAGCGTCAAAGATTGAGTTAGCCTGACAATCATGAACAGTGCAATTATGCATTAGATAAATAAATTGAAAATTTATACTATATCCGTAAAGCAAAAGTACACGCCTTGCTAGCTTGCCAAGATGAGTAAGTTGATGTGCTGCTTGACCTAGAGCGGTATGTTGCTCGAATCGTCCTGTATACAACCTGCACTTTTTTTTGTCGGCACAACAGTGACCAAATCAAAACAAATTTCATAAGAGCATCTTCAATAGCCGCACAATACGTGGCGCGCTAAAAACTAGTTTACAGCACGCCCATCGCCTGGTGTGACATGGCGTGTAGCGCTGGCTCAAGCAGCCGCGATAAAATGCAGCACGCGCGCATAGCTTCAGCAGCGCGCACGAGCAGCCGGCGCATGCCATTTGTTGCATTTTGGATACAAAATGAATTTCACACCTCACAAAACAAAGACATGGCATATAATTTAAATCACACAAACAAGTTGATGACTAAAAGTTCATGCCCATAAGTTCAAATTCATACCCACAATATCATCCAACCAAGTTCAAAATGCAAATCAAGTTCATGACACAAACAAAAGGCACACCAATCAAGCCTCGTCCTCGTCTTCATCCTCCTCTTCCTCCGATTCATCTGACTCCTATGAAGACGATTCTTCCTCCTCCTCTTCATTGTCGCGCGCCGCATCCTCATCACGTGAAGCTCGGAAGGTGTTGGCAAGATCTTCAACAGCATCTTCATGCGAAGGTGTGTGAGGCACACCGGAAGACATTCGGCCTGTGGCGCCCGAAGGTGCACCCATGCCTCCAATGAGAGACGCAAAACTCATGCCACCCATGCCGGCCATGCCACCCGGAGGTGCTCCGAAGCCACCCATGCCTCACATGGTCTCCATGGTAACTCCAAAGCCACCCATGGCACCCATGCCGCCCGGAGGTGCTCCGAAGCCACCCATGCCTCACATGCCGCCAAGGCCACCCATGCACCCCATGCCGCCAAGGCCACCGCCACCCATGCCTCCAAGGCCACCACCACCCATGGCGCGAATCATGGCTCTTTCTTGGATCAAGACTTCTTCATGGGCAAGATTGACATACTCCTTGTGCGCACCATTGAAGATAGATGTATCCAAGAAGAACAAGTGCTTCTCCCAGTCCAACAATTTAGATCACTCCTCCATGCCCACCTTTCTCTCCTCCAATGCCACCTTCCTCTCCTTGGCTGCAACCTTCCTTTTCTCGGCCGCCAACCTCCTCTCCTCGGCCGCGGCATCTTGGTTCCTTGTCATGTTCCTTACCTCGTTGGCTTCTCTTCTTGCCTTGACAATTGCTTCCATACCATTTTTTAGCTCATCATCTCCTTTCCTCTTCTTCTTTTATTTTGTGTCTTTCTTGGTCCCATTCGGTTGTTTTGGCTTCGAGTATGAAACCGAGTTTGGTGTGGGGCTTCTCTTGCCGTCATCACTTGATGCCTCCTCCTCATCATCATCCAAATCAATTATTCGCTTGCGTTTTTTGCTCAAATCCAAATCATCAATATCCTCACGCTTCTTCCATTTCTCATCATCCTTCAATACTTCATAGCAATGAGGCAAGGTAAATGGCCTTCCTTTCTTGATCTTCCCCTTCTTGGTCCTGTTCTCCTCTCCTTTGAACAAGTTTTGTGCAATATTTAACTACATGGAAAACAAAACAAGTTAACACTACAAACACCAACAACAAGCATGATGAACATGAATGATGAAATGGCACTTACTCTATCTTCATCATTAGTGCCACTTGGGTTCAACTTGTCAACCGCCTTTTGTGCGGCCGCATATTGTTGACGATCCTTGTTGATTGTCGACCACCGGGAGCAAAGAGATCGACCGGAGCGGTCAATTCCACTCACGTTGCATAGATCAAAGTGTTCTTTCATCCGGAGCCAATAAGCATCTCTACTTTGATCATCTCCAACGGATGGATCCCTCAACACTTCCAACCAAGTTGTGCATAGCAAGACGTCTTCGTCGTTGGTGTAGTTGCCTCCTCTTCCTTTCGATGCGTCGATAATGCCCTCGCCATCCTCGTCCACCTCGAACTCATGGTTTTCGAAATGCATGTCATTGGTCTGAGACCAATGCGAATTGTTGGAGACAACACCCATAGTTGACATGTATGCATCATCGTTGAGACTACAAAGTATGTAGAACAATGCAAATAAGCTATTTATATGTATGCATTCAAAAAATAACAACAACAAAAAAGTTGGCAAAATTTTATACCTTTCGGGCATTTCCACAAACACATTGTGCGCGTCGGCCGCCAGCTCAACAAGTGAGCTCGCCGGCGCTTCGGTAGCCTCTGCGCTCGTCACACGCCCTGCAAGCTTCTTCCTCGACTGCTTGGAGGAGCTGGAGCCGTCCGTCGCCTTGTTCTTCTTCATGGAAACCTTGCCCTTCTTTGGCCGCGCCGCATTTGGGAGCTTTGAGAGGGAGGCAAGTGGTACGGCGGGCGTCAGCGCGACGCCACCTGCCGCCGAGGTCATCTGCGGCGGCATGAAGAGGCCACACGCAATGCCGGTGCTCGGAGGAACTCCTGCGGGGGCGAAGCCAAAGCCCCCCGCGCTAGGGTTTGCGCCGGCAGCGGCGGCGGCGACGGAGGGGTTGCGGCTGTAGGAAGGGGTGAGGGGGGGTGCCGGCGCAGGCGTCCATCGGGTCACAATTCGCCGGCGGCAGCGCGTGCGGGGCGAAGGTGGCGCGGCAGAGAGAGTGCGGTGCAAGCGCTCGAGTGTGCCGCGCGCGGAAGCGGGTGCACCAAATACACAACGCGCTATGACGATTCGGACCGCGTACCCAACCCTCCGTGCGTGCTTACTGCGCGTCTGCTGGAGCCCCTCTATCGATTGCGCGCACGCTAAAAATAACAAATTTGCAGCGCGATGCTCATTTAGCACGACCGTTGGAGATGCTCTAAGTATATCGAAGAAGAATTGGGGGAAGAGGAGATGCAGGAACGAAGAAGAATTGTCGGGCCGTGCAAGCAAACTGATCGAGTAAATCGAGTTGACCGAGTGACCAGCCATCCGGCGAGGCGCTGCTAGCTAGTCCAACCAGCGCGGTCACCATGGATCCATCGCTATGGACCGGCGGCCCAAAGGGAAAAGAAGAAAAGTGTACAACATGAAATCCTCTAAATATGTCACCTTTCCGAGCGTGTAAGGGCCCAAGAAATATCCGGCTACCCTGGCTCCAACGATGATGACGTCCGTCGGTGTCAGGCCATCCATGGTCGCGTTCCCTTATCCGTCAATGACCCCGCTGCCATCCTCCGGCGTGGGGATCCCTGATGAGGATATAGACCTAGGATAGCGTCATAGACCTGACCTACATACCCTACCCAAGGTCACTACCTTAGAAGTAAGGAAGCTCAAGAAACAACAGGGAGTACCCAAGGAAGACGTCGAGTGCAATCCACTCGACTAATCATATCACTCGGATATCCCACCTTTCCGAAGACCACTCGACCATACAAGAAACTACTCGACCTATGAAGACCAAGAGTCAGACGGAACTACAACGATCGGACATTCACACCATAGTCTTCATGGACATTAATGACACTTATGGATGGCGTTATTAGTAACGCCCCTCCTTTATGTACATTAAACCCTCTGTAACGGGGGACGGCTGAGGTCTTGGCGCACTCTATATAAGCCACCCCCTCCTCTGGGACAAGGGGTTACACCCCATGTAACACACACGCATATACTAAAATCCAGTCGACCGCCTCCGGGCACCGAGACGTAGGGCTTTTACCTCCTTAGAGAGGGGCCTGAACTCGTAAACACTTGCGTACAACCTCCCCGTAGCTAGGACCTTGCCTCCTTCTACGTACCCCATATTCTTATTGTCAGTCTTCGTACCACGACAGTTGGCGCGCACCATGGAGCAAAGCGTCTTAGCGACTTCCGGTGAGGTTGCAATTTCTTCAGTCTTCATCAACATGGTTTCCGGCGTTGGTTTGACCATAGGCCACGAGTTCTGACTTGGGGCACTCACGTTCGTCGCCGACGATTCGGCCTGGCTCCAGGAGGCCCCTCTCGACATCGAGGCGCTGCCGATCCGAGGTTTGTCACACTTCCGCGCGAGTGCCCGTGGCGTCCTCCTCCGGCAGCCGTCGACTCCATACCAGTCGACGCCCGTGTCGACCTCCCGCTCCGCTAGTCGCCACCGCAAGCAGTCGGGCCGTTCACGGCTCCAGCGGTGGGTGAAGCACGCGGTGACTCGGCAGTCTTTCACCCCCCCAGGTCGCGGTGATCGAGCCCGACGTATATCACTGCGGTCTAGTCGACCCGTCGACTGACTTCGTAGACACACTTTCCGATAGCGGGAGTTGCGACCCCGCGGTAGAAGTTCTCATGGTCGATTCTCATTGCAGCCCACCTGGTTTCTGCCGCGGCGGCGAGAACAGGGACGGCGACGGGTCATACGGCCACGAGGAGTACCAACCCCAACCTCTCAGTTTGCAGCAGAGGGAGGAGCTGCGTCGCTGCAACGAGGAGGCTCTCCATACCCCCATCGTAGGGGAAACCGCCGAGGCTCGGGACTTGGAGGACGTGCGCCTGGCCATGCTTGCCGAGCGCACCCGTTTGGAGGATCTCCAACATTCTCTTGACGAGCGCGCCCGTCAACTAATCCCCGGGTCCATTCGGCATACGCGACAACTGTTTCCAACGGAAACTCGGCTATTCTACACACCGATCCAGAATCTCGCAGCGGCTGCGTGTATTGCGGAGTCCATTCAGCCGTCACGCTCGGAGGCTGGAAGAGGCCTGGAATATATCAGAGCGCTGCTCCGGGCGGCAGGAGATCAGAACTCCGCGGTGTCCCAATAGCGGAACGGAATCTCAGTCGGTCAGTAAAGATAGAAACCGTTCATTCGGCACATAGTACTAGATCACCGTTGAGGCAAAGAGATCGTGAGCATCGTCAGGATCGTCATTTGGAAAGAGCTCATGGAAATGATGACCGTGAGTTTGCCGTGACAACTACCGTCGAGTTCCTTCTCCCCTCCCGAGCGGCGGGTCGTACGTGCCCCGGCGGTATGACGACAGGCGTCCATTCAGTAATGACCGCAGAGTTCCAGTCGACCCAAGGGAGCCTGGGTTCGATGCGAGATCCGTCCTCGTGTTGGAAATATGCCCTAGAGGCAATAATAAATTAGTTATTATTATTATTATTATTATATGCCCTAGAGGCAATCGTTTATTATCCATGCTATAATTGTATTGATAGAAAACTCAAATACATGTGTGGATACATAGACAACACCATGTCCCTAGCAAGCCTCTATTGGCTAGCTCGTTGATCAATAGATGGTTACGGTTTCCTGACCATGGACATTGGATGTCATTGATAACGGGATCACATCATTAGGAGAATGATGTGATGGACAAGACCCAATCCTAAGCATAGCACAAAGATCGTAGTTCGTATGCTAAAGCTTTTCTAATGTCAAGTATCATTTCCTTAGACCATGAGATTGTGCAACTCCCGGATACCATAGGAATGCTTTGGGTGTACCAAACGTCACAACGTGAATCGGGTGGCTATAAAGGTGCACTCTGGTATCTCCGAAAGTGTCTGTTGGGTTGTACGAATCGAGACTGGATTTGTCACTCCGTGTAAGCGGAGAGGTATCTCTGGGCCCACTCGGTAGGACATCATCATAATGTGCACAATGTGACCAAGGGGTTGATCACGGGATGATGTGTTACGGAACGAGTAAAGAGACTTGCCGTAACGAGATTGAACAAGGTATCGGGATACCGACGATCGAATCTCGGGCAAGTACAATACCGCTAGACAAAGGGAATTGTATACGGATCGATTGAGTCCTTGACATCGTGGTTCATCCGATGAGATCATCGTGGAACATGTGGGAGCCAACATGGGTATCCATATCCCGCTGTTGGTTATTGACCGGAGAACGTCTCGGTCATGTGCGCATGGTTCCCGAACCCGTAGGGTCTACACACTTAAGGTTCGATGGCGCTAGGGTTATAAAGGAAGTTTGTATGTGGTTACCGAATGTTGTTCGAGTCCCGGATGAGATCCCGGACGTCACGAGGAGTTCGGAATGGTCCGGAGGTAAAGATTTATATATGGGAAGTCCTGTTTTGGTCACCGGAAAAGTTTCGGGGTTTATCGGTATCGCACGGACCACCGGGAGGTCCCGGGTTCACCAAGTGGGGCCACCTGCCCCGAGAAGGTTGCGTGGGCCAAGTGTGGGAGGAACCAGCCCCAAGGGGCTGGTGCGCCCACAAGAGGCCCAAGGCGCAAGGGAGAGTGGGAGGGGCAAACCCTAGGCAGATGGGCCCTAAGGCCCATCTAGTGGGCGCCTCCTCTCCCTCCCCTCTTGGCCGCCTCCCTTGATCCCATCTAGGGCTGCCGCCCCTCTAGGGGTGGGAACCCTAGAGGGGGCGCACCCTCCTCCCTTTCCCCTATATATATGAGGCCTAGGGGCTGCCCATAACAGATGAGTTTCTCTCCCTCTTAGTGCAGCCCTGCCTCTCCTCCTCCTCTCCCATGGTGCTTGGCGAAGCCCTGCGGGATTGCCACGCTCCTCCACCACCACGCCCGTTGTGCTGCTGTTGGATGGAGTCTTCCTCAACCTCTCCCTCTCTCCTTGCTGGATCAAGGCATGGGAGACGCCACCGGCTGTACGTGTGTTGAACGCGGAGGTGCCGTCCGTTCGGCACTAGGATCTCCGGTGATTTGAATCACGACGGCAATCGACTCCTTCAACCCCGTTCTCATGAACGCTTCCGCTTAGCAATCTACAAGGGTATGTAGATGCACTCTCCTTCCCTCGTTGCTAGTTTCTCCATAGATAGATCTTGGTGACACGTGGGAAAATTTTGAATTTCTGCCACGTTCCCCAACAAAGGGCATCATGAGCTAGGTCTATGCGTTGATTCTTTGCACGAGTAGAACACAAAGTAGTTGTGGGCGTTGATGATGTTCAATATGCTTACCGTTACTAGTCCAATCTTGTTTCGACGGTATTGTGGGATGAAGCGGCCGGACCGACCTTACACGTACTCTTACGTGAGACAGTTCCACCGGTGACATGCACTTGGTGCATAAGGTGGCTAGCGGGTGCCGATCTCTCCCACTTTAGTCGGAACGGATTCGATGAAAAGGGTCCTTACGAAGGGTAAATAGCAATTGGCATATCACGTTGTGGTTTTGCGTAGGTAAGAAACGTTCTTGCTAGAAACCCATAGCATCCACGTAAAACATGCAAACAACAATTAGAGGACGTCTAACTTGTTTTTGCAGGGTATGCTATGTGATGTGATATGGAAAAGAAGAATGTGATGAATGATATGTGATGTATGAGATTGATCATGTTCTTGTAATAGGATTCACGACTTGCATGTCGATGAGTATGACAACCGGCAGGAGCCATAGGAGTTGTCTTTATTTATTGTATGACCTGCGTGTCATTGAACAACGCCATGTAATTACTTTACTTTATTGCTAACCGGTAGCCATAGTAGTAGAAGTAATAAGTTGGCGAGACAACTTCATGGAGACACGATGATGGAGATCATGATGATGGAGATCATGGTGTCATGCGGTGACAATAATGATCATGGAGCCCGAAGATGGAGATCAAAGGAGCAACATGATATTGGCCATATCATGTCATTACTATATAATTGCATGTGATGTTTATTATGTTTATGCATCTTGTTTACTTAGAACGACGGTAGTAAATAAGATGATCCCTTACACAAATTTCAAGAAGTGTTCTCCTCGACTGCACCGTTGCTACAGTTCGTCGCTTCTAAGCACCACGTGATGATCGGGTGTGATGGATTCTTACGTTCACATACAACAGGTGTAAGACAGATTTACACAGCAAAAACACTTGGGGTTAACTTGACGGGCCTAGCATGTACAGACATGGCCTCGGGAACACAGAGACCGAAAGGTCGAGCATGAGTCGATAGTAGATACGATCAACATGAAGATGTTCACCGATGATGACTAGTCCGTCTCACGTGATGATCGGACACGGCTTAGTTGACTCGGATCATGTAATCACTTAGATGACCAGAGGGATGTCTATCTGAGTGGGAGTTCATAAGATGAACTTAATTATCTTGAACATAGTCAAAAGACCTGTTGCAAATTATGTCGTAAGCTCGCGCTTTAGTTCCACTGTTTAGATATGTTCCTAGAGAAAATATAGTTGAAAGTTGACGATGGCGATTATGCGGACAGTAAATAGCTTATGTCCTTAATGCACCGCTTCAGTGTGCTGAACCCCAAACATCGCTACATGGATGTTGCGAACATCGGACATACACGTTTTTGATAACTACATGATAGTTCAGTTAAACGGTTTAGAGTTGAGGCACCAAAGACGTTTTTGAAACGTCGCGGAACATATGAGATGTTTCGAGGGCTGAAATTGGGATTTCAAGCTCATGCCCACGTCAAAAGGTATAAGACCTCCGACAATCTTCTTAGCCTGCAAACTAAGGGAGAAAAGCTCAATCGTTGAGCTTGTGCTCAGATTGTCCGAGTACAACAATCACTTGAATCGAGTGGGAGCTGATCTTCCGGATGAGATAGTGATGTTTCTCCAAAGTCATTGCCACCAAGCTGCTAGAGCTTCGTGATGAACTATAACATATCAGGGATAGATATGATGATCCTTGAAGTATTCGCGATGTTTGACACCGCGAAAGTAGAAATCAAGAAGGAGCATCAATTGTTGATGGTTGATGAAACCACTACTTTCAAGAAGGGCAAGTGCAAGAAGGGACACTTCATGAAACGGCAAATCAGTTCTTTGCTCGGTGAAGAAACCCAAGGTTGAACCCAAACCCGAGACTAAGTGCTTCTATAATAAGAGGAACGGACACTGAAGCAGGATTACCCTAGATACTTGGTAGATAAGAAGGCTGGCAAGGTCGAAAGAAGTATATTGGATATACATTATGTTAATGTGTACTTTACTAGTACTCCTAGTAGCACCAGGGTATTAGATACCGGTTCGGTTGCTAAGTGTTAGTAACTCGAAATAAAAGGCTACGGAATAAACGGAGACTAGCTAAAGGTGAGTTGACGATACGTGTTGGAAGTGTTTCCAAGGTTGATGTGATCAAGCATCGCCCGCTCCCTCTACCATCAAGATTAGTATTAAACCAGAATAATTATCATTTGGTGTTTGCGTTGAGCATAGACATGATTGGATTATGTCTATCGCAATACGGTTATTCATTTAACGAGAATAATGGTTACTCTATTTATTTGAATAATACCTTCAATGGTCTTGCACCTAAAGAAATGGTTTATGGAATCTCGATCGTAGTGATACACATTTTCATGCCAAAAGATATAAGATAGTAATGATAGTACCACCTGCTTGTGGCAATCGCCATTTGAGTCATATTGGTATAGAACGCATGAAGAAGCTCCATGTTGATGGATCTTTGGACTCACTCGTTTTTGAAAAGTTTGAGACATGCGAACCATGTCTATTGGTGTATACGCATGAAGAAACTCCATGCAGATGGATCGTTTAGACTCACTTGATTTTGAATCACTTGAGATATGCAAAACATACCACATGGGCAAGATGACTGAAAAACCTCGGTTTCAGTAAGATGGAACAAGATAGCAACTTGTTGGAAGCAACACATTTTGATATGTGCAGTCCAATGAGTCTTTGAGGCATGCAAATGAATATCGTTATGTTCGACTTCACAGATGATTCGAGTAGATGTTGAGTATATTTACTTGATGAAACACAAATCTGAATTATTGAATGGTTCAAGTAATTTCAGAATGAAGTTTCAGATCTTCGTGACAAGAGGATAGAATGTCTATGATATGATCATAGAGTTACGAGTTTTGGCACACAATTAAAGACATTGTGCAAATTGTTTCACAATTAATACCGCCTGGAACACCATAGTGTGATGGTGTGTCCGAACATCATAGTTGCACCTTATTGGATATGGTGCGTACCATGATGTCTCTTATCAAATTTCCACTATCGTTCATGGGTTAGGCATTAGATACAACCGCACTCACTTTAATGGGGCACCACGTAATTCCGTTGAGACGACACCGTTTGGAGAAACCTAAGTTGTCGTTTCTTAAAAGTTTGGGGCTATGACGCTTATGTGAAAAAGTTTCAGGTTGATAAGCTCGAACCCAAAGCGGATAAAATGCGTCTTCATAGGACACCCAAAAAACAGTTGGGTATACCTCCTAATTCAGATCCGAAAGCAATAGGTATTGCTTCTTGAATCGGGTCCTTTCTCGAGGAAAAGTTCGTCTCGAAAAGTTGAGTGGGAGGATGGTGGAGACTTGATGAGGTTATTAAACCGTCACTTCAACTAGTGTAGCAGGGCACAGGAAGTTGTTCCCGTGGCACCTACACCAATTGAAGTAGAAGCTTGTGATAGTGATCATGAAGTTTCGGATCAAGTCACTGACGTACCTCGTAGGGTGACAAGGATGCATACTACTTCAGTGGTACGCATAATCCTGTCTTGAAGGTCATGTTGCTAGACAACAATGAACCCACGAGCTATGGAGAAGCGATGGTGGGCCCAAATTCCGACAAATGGTTAGAGACCATGAAATCCGAGGTAGTATCCATATATCGTAACAAAGCATGGACTTTGGTGGACTTGCCCGATGATCGGCAAGCCATTGAGATGAATGGATCTTTAAGAAGAAGAAGGCAGACGTGGACGGTAATGTCACCGTCTATGAAGCTCGACTTGTGGCGAAAAGTTTTTCACAAGTTCAAGGAGTTGACTACGATGAGATTTTCTCATCCGTAGCAATGCTTAAGTCCGTCGGAATCATGTTAGCATTAGCTGCATTTATGAAATCTGGCAGATGGATGTCAAGACGAGTTTCCTTAACTGTTTACGTAAGGAAAGGTTGTATGTGATACAATCAGAAAAGTTTTGTCGATCCTAAGGATGCTAAAAGGTATGCTAGCTCCAGCGATCCTTTCTAAGGACTGGAGTAAGCATCTCGGAGTTGGAATGTGCACTTTGATAAGATGATCAAAGATTTTAGGTTTATACAAAGTTTATGAGAAACTTGTATTTCCAAAGAAGTAAGTGGGAGCACTATAGAATTTCTGATGACTATATGTTGTTGACATATTGATGATCAGAAATGATGTAGAATTTCTGGAAAGCATATAGGGTTATTTGAAAGATGTTTTTCAATAGAAAACCTGGATTAGACTACTTGAACAATAAGCATCAAAGATCTATAAGATAGATCAAAATGTTTAATAATACTTTCAAATGAGCATGTACCTTGACATGATCTTGAAAGTGTTCAAGATGGATCAGTCAAAGAAGGAGTTCTTGCCTGAGTTGTAAGGTATGAAGTTAAGAGTTAAAGCTCGACCACGGCAGAAAAGAGAGAAAGGACGAAGGTCGTCCCCTATGCTTTAGACGTAGGCTCTATAGTATGCTATGCTGTGTACCGCACCGGAAGTGTGCCTTGCCATGAGTCAGTCAAGGGGTACAAGAATGATCCAGGAATGGATCATTGGACGGCGGTCAAAATTGTCCTTGGAGTAAATAAGGACATGTTTCTCGATTATGGAGGTTATAAAGAGTTCGGCGTAAAGCGTTACGTCGATGCAAGCTTTAACACCTATCCGAGTGACTCTGAGTAGCAATCCGGATACGTATAGTGGAGCAACCATTTGCAATAGCTTCAAGTGGAGCGTGGAAGCAGCATTTATAATATGACCTAGAAATTTGCAAAGCACACACGGATCTGAAAGGTTCAGACCCGTTGACTAAAACCCGTTGACTAAAACCTCTCTCACAAGCAAAACATGATCAAACCTCATAACTCATTGAGTCTAAATCACATGATGATGTGAACTAGTTTGAGACACTAGTAGACTCTTTGGATGTTGGTCACATGGCGATGTGACCTATCACTGTTAATCACATAACGATGTGAACTAGATTATTGACTCTAGTGCAAGTGGGAGACTGTTGGAAATATGCCTTAGAGGCAATAATAAATTAGTTATTATTATTATATTTCCTTGTTCATGATAATCGTTTATTATCCATGCTATAATTGTATTGATAGGAAACTCAAATACATGTGTGGATACATAGACAACACCATGTCCCTAGCAAGCCTCTATTGGCTAGCTCGTTGATCAATAGATGGTTACGGTTTCTGACCATGGACATTGGATGTCATTGATAACGGGATCACATCATTAGGAGAATGATGTGATGGACAAGACCCAATCCTAAGCATAGCACAAAGATCGTAGTTCGTATGCTAAAGCTTTTCTAATGTCAAGTATCATTTCCTTAGACCATGAGATTGTGCAACTCCCGGATACCATAGGAATGCTTTGGGTGTACCAAACGTCACAACGTAACCGGGTGTCTATAAAGGTGCACTACAGGTATCTTCGAAAGTGTCTGCATTGGGTTGTACGAATCGAGGCGGGATTTGTCACTCCGTGTAAACGGAGAGGTATCTCTGGGCCCACTCGGTAGGACATCATCATAATGTGCACAATGTGACCAAGGGGTTGATCACGGGATGATGTGTTACGGAACGAGTAAAGAGACTTGCCGTAACGAGATTGAACAAGGTATCGGGATACCGACGATCGAATCTCGGGCAAGTACAATACCGCTAGACAAAGGGAATTGTATACGGGATCGATTAAGTCCTTGACATCGTGGTTCATCCGATGAGATCATCATGGAACATGTGGAGCCAACATGGGTATCCAGATCCGCTGTTGGTTATTGACCGGAGAACGTCTCGGTCATGTCTCAAGATGGTTCCCGAACCCGTAGGGTCTACACACTTAAGGTTCGATGACGCTAGGGTTATAAAGGGAGTTTGTATGTGGTTACCGAATGTTGTTCGGGGTCCCGGATGAGATCCCGGACGTCACGAGGAGTTCCGGAATGGTCCGGAGGTAAAGATTTATATATGGGAAGTCCTGTTTTGGTCACCGGAAAAGTTTCGGGGTTTATCGGTAAAGTCTGGGACCACGGGAGGGTCGAGGGTCCACCAAGTGGGGCCACCTGCCCCGGAAGGTTGCGTGGGCCAAGTGTGGGAGGAACCAGCGCCAATGGGGCTGGTGCGCCCCCCACAAGAGGCCCAAGGCGCAAGGGAGAGTGGGAGGGGGCAAACCCTAGGGCAGATGGGCCCTAAGGCCCATCTAGTGGGCGCCTCCCTCTCCCTCCCCTCTTGGCCGCCTCCCTTGATCCCATCTAGGGCTGCCGCCCCTCTAGGGGTGGGAACCCTAGAGGGGGCGCACCCTCCTCCCTTTCCCCTATATATATGAGGCCTAGGGGCTGCCCATAATAGATGAGTTTCTCTCCCTCTTAGTGCAGCCCTGCCTCTCCTCCTCCTCTTCCATGGTGCTTGGCGAAGCCCTGCGGGATTGCCACGCTCCTCCACCACCACCACGCCGTTGTGCTGCTGTTGGATGGAGTCTTCCTCAACCTCTCCCTCTCTCCTTGCTGGATCAAGGCATGGGAGACGTCACCGGGCTGTACGTGTGTTGAACGCGGAGGTGCCGTCCGTTCGGCACTAGGATCTCCGGTGATTTGAATCACGACAATCACGACTCCTTCAACCCCGTTCTCATGAACGCGTCCGCTTAGCGATCTACAAGGGTATGTAGATGCACTCTCCTTCCCTCGTTGCTAGTTTCTCCATAGATAGATCTTGGTGACACGTAGGAAAATTTTGAATTTCTGCTACGTTCCCCAACACCTCGTTCAAGGCTTGGTCGACCGGAACAGAGTGTACATGGAAGGGCTGGACAGAGACAGGCCCGGCAGTAGCAGGGTCCACGTATCTGGCCTCAAGTGCTTCGGAAGAGCCATCAGGGCCGCTGAGATCCCCCACAACTTCAGGTTGGCAGCTGGTGTCAGCAAGTTCACGGGAGAGTCGAAGCCTGACACGTGGCTTGAAGATTACCGAGTGGCTGTGCACATTGGCGGCGGCAGCAATGAGGTGTCCATGAAGCACCTCCCTCTGATGCTTGAAGGTTCTTCCAGAGCTTGGCTCAATCAGTTGGTCCTTGGGAGCATTTTGAGTTGGGATGAGTTGGCCCGAGTGTTTACCAAAACATTCGAGGGCACCTGCAAGAGACCAGCCGGTCTACCAGAGTTGCAGCATTGTGTGCAAAAACCGAATGAAACCTTGAGAGATTATATCTAGAGATGGATCACTCTATACCACACAATGGAGAATGTGTCAGATAGCCAAGTAGTCTGTGCCTTCAACGAAGGTGTTCGCTACAGAGAGCTCAATCTGAAGTTCAGTCAGACGGGAGATATGAATCTGACTCGGATGATGGAGATTGCCACCAAGTATGCTAACGGTGAAGAGGTGGATCGACTCTGGAGTGGCAAGCACAAAACAGTCGCCCAGGACACCGGAGGAGGGAATTCCAGTCGGAAGCCGAAGCGAAAGGCTGAGGCAGCAAGGCCTGCCGAGGCAGCAGTGTTGAATCAAGGGAAGTTCAAGGGGAAGCCCAAAGGGCCCTGGAATCCCAAGAAAGTGAAAGATCAAGATGGAAATGATGTGATGGATTTGCCGTGTCATATTCACACCAAGAAGGATGAAGAGGGGAATCTGATCCTCCCCAAGCATACCACTCGGCAATGTCGACTCCTGATCCAGAGCTTCCAGAAGAAGGTTCAGCCCAATGAAAAGGATAAAGATTCGGAAAAGGAGGAAGACAAGGAAGAAGAGGAGGATGGATATCCCCAGGTAAATGCCACCCTGGTGATTTTTGCTGATGTCGAGAGCAAAAGTCGACTGAAAGTCATTAACCGGGAGGTAAACATGGTCGCTTCAGTGACACCCGAGTATCTAAAATGGTCAAAGACTCCTATCATATTCGACTAGTCGGACCACCCGCCGCGAGTAGCTACCCCTGGGCGGCAGGCGCTGGTGGTCGACCTAGTTGTTGGACGCACCCGATTGACCAAAGTTCTGACGGATGGCGGCAGTGGCCTCAATATTCTGTATGCCGAAGCTCTTAAAGGAATGGGCATTCCGATGTCTAAACTGAGCGAGAGTAACATGAGGTTCCACGGAGTCATCCCTGGAAAGAAAGCCGAGTCACTCGTCCAGATAGCTCTCGATGTGGTTTTCGGCGATGAGAAGAATTACCGCAAAGAGAAGTTGACGTTTGAAGGTGTGGATTTCGAAAGTGTTTATGATGCCATTCTAGGCAGAGCAGCCTACGCCAGCTTCATGGCTCGACCATGTTATGTGTACCTCAAAATGAAGATGTCCGGCCCCAAAGGCGTAATCACAGTCTGTGTTAACCAGAAGAAAGCGGAGGATTGCCTTCAAGATGGTGCCAAGATAGCAAACGAGCAGATGACGGCGGTGGAGTTCCAAGAGTGTAAGAAGACAGCTGACTCGAGTGATTTGCTGCGTGCCAAGAGGCCTGCCTCGGAGTCCATATTCCAGTCGGTCGGGGAAACTAAGCCGGTTCACATCCACCTGACCGATCCCAATGCTACTCCGACTCATATTTCCACGACACTTGACAGCAAATAGGAAGCCGCGCTCATCTAGTTCCTCCGTGAGAACTGGGACATCTTCGCATGGAAGCCGTCTGACATGCCAGGTGTACCCAGGGGCTGGCTGAGCACCGTTTGCGTGTCGATTCAAATGCAAAACCGGTCAAAGAGCATCTCATCGGTCCGCCACAGAGAAGAGGAAAGCAATTGGCGAGGAAGTGGCTCAACTTCTGGCTGCTGAGTTCATTCGTGAGATCTACCACTCCGAGTGGCTCGCCAATGTTGTTATGGTTCCCAAGAAAGACAAATGACTTGGAATGTGTATTGACTTCAAGCACATCAATCGGGCCTACCCGAAGGATCATTTTCCGCTGCCCCGCATCGACCAAATAGTCAACTGACCTGCGGGGTGCGAGCGACTGTCCTTCCTGGACGCTTATTCCGGGTACCATGAGATCCGACTGTTTGGACCCGATGAGATCAATACCGCTTTCATCACCCCGTTTGGGTGCTTTTGTTATGTCACCATGCCCTTCGGCCTCAAGAATGTTGGCGCCACATTCATGCGCATGATCCAGAAGTGCCTGCTCACTCAGATCAGTCGAAACGTGGAAGCTTACATGGACGACATAGTGGTTAAGTCACGCAAAGGTTCCGACCTGCTGACTGACCTTGTTGAAACCTTTGCCAACCTGAGAAGGTACGATATCAAGCTCAATCCATCAAAATGCACATTCGGCGTCCCAGGCGGAAAATTACTCGGTTGTCCCGTTTTCGAACAAGGAGTCGATGCAAATCCAGAGAAGATTGGCACAATCCTCTAAATGAAGCGCCCAGTGCGAGTGCATGATGTTCAAAAGCTTACTGGTTGCTTGGCTGCATTGAGTCGATTCATCTCATGCCTCAGTGAGAAGGCATTGCCTCTTTGCCGACTGATGAAGAAGTCTGACAACTTTGAGTGGAATGATGAAGCCGAAGCAGCATTTGAAGAGCTCAAAGCCCTGCTTTCCACCCAGTCGGTGCTTGTTGCTCCAATTAGCAAGGAGCCTCTTTTGCTTTACATTGCAGCCATAGGACAAGTTGTCAGCACAGTGCTCACGGTTGAGCGGGAAGAAGAAGGCAAAGCCTTCAAAGTTCAGCGCCCAGTCTATTACATTTAAGAAGTTTTGACCCCATCCAATCAGAGATACCCTCATTACCAAAAGCTTGTTTATGGGATTTACTTAACCATGAAAAAGGTTGCACATTACTTCTCTGATCATTCAGTTTCAGTCGTCAGCAACGCTCCTTTGTCAGAGGTTCTGAATAACAGATATGCAACTGGTCGAGTGGCAAAGTGGGCAATTGAACTTCTTTCACTGGATATCAAGTTTGAGGCAAAGAAGGCCATCAAGTGTCAAGAAATTGAAGATTTCCTCGCAGAGTGGACAGAACAACAACAGCCGACTCAAATTCAGTCAGAACATTGGACCATGTTCTTTGATGGGTCCAAAATGTTGAATGGCTCTGGAGTAGGAGTGGTTTTAGTATGCCCGCGAGGAGACAAGCTCAGATATGTCCTTCAGATTCACTTTGATTCTTCCAACAACGAAGCAGAATATGAGGCACTATTATATGGGTTGCGTATGGCCATCTCACTCGGCGTCCGGCGCTTGATGGTCTATGGCGATTCAGATTTAGTGGTCAATCAAGTGATGAAAGAATGGGATGTCAGGAGCCTTGCGATGACTGGTTACTGCAATGCAGTGAGAAACTTGGAGAAGAACTTTGAGGGGTTAGAGCTCCACCACATACCCCGATTCAAGAATCAAGCGGCTAATGACCTAGCCAAGATAGGTTCCACTCAGAAACCTATCCCCAGTAATGTGTTCTTGGAACATCTCCATACCCCATCCGTGCAAGAGGATACCTTTAAGGAGGATCCCCCGCAACCGATAAGTTCAACAAACCCGACTGAGATTGAGATTCCAGCTGTGGTCATCTTGGTCATGGAAGTCCTAGCGATCACGCCCGACTGGACAGTGTCGTACATTGCGTACATTCTCAGAAAAGAGCTCCCAGAAGACAAGGACAAAGCCTGTCAGATAGTCCGTCGATCCAAAGCCTTTACAGTGATGAAAGATCAGCTTTACAGAGAAAGTGTCATAGGAGTAACCCAGCGCTGCATCACCCCTGAAGAAGGTCGAATGATCTTAAATGATATCCACTCGGGGACCTGTGGTCACCATGCATCCTCTCGGACCATCGTGGCCAAAGCATATCGAGCGGGATTCTATTGGCCTCGAGCAAACGAAATGTCAAAGGATATAGTCAACAAATGTGCAGGCTGCCAGTTCTATTCCAACATGTCCCACAAGCCAGCATCCGCCTTGAAGATTATCCCTCTTGTCTGGCCGTTCGCAGTCTGGGGGTTGGATATGGTCGGCCCCTTCAAGACCGGCACGAGTGGTTTCACCCATGTGCTCGTAGAAGTCGACAATTTTACCAAGTGGATCGAAGCTAAACCCATCAATAACCTCAGCGCAAGCACTGCTGTCAGTTTCATCAAGGAGTGGATATTCAGATAAGGAGTTCCCCACAGCATTATCACGGATAATGGCAACAACTTTGATTCTGACGAGTTCAAAGTGTTCTGTGCAACCCAAGGCACTCGGGTCAATTATGCATCCGTCGCACACCCTCAGTCGAATGGACAAGCAGAAAGGGCAAATGGTTTGATTCTCCAAGGATTAAAACCCCGCCTGATGCGTAATCTCAAGCATGCTGCTGGAGCATGGGTAACCGAGTTGACTTCCGTCCTATGGGGGCTGAGAACGACGCCAAACCGGTAGACTGGCCGGACTCCTTTCTTCTTGGTGTACGGTGCAGAGGTCGTACTCCCGAGTGATTTGCTGCACAATGCCCCCAGAGTGGAACTATTCACAGAAGCTGAAGTAGAACAAGCACGAGAAGACATTGTTGATCTCCTAGAGGAAGAGTGCGAGATGGCTTTGATCCGGTCGACCATCTACCAGCAAATCCTGCGTCGACTCCACGCCCGAAAAGTCAGAGGACGAGCATTCCAAGAGGGAGACCTGGTTCTTCGAGTGGATCAGAAGCGACCTCACAAGCTGGCCCCGGCCTGGGAAGGCCCCTTCATCATCACCAAGGTGCTTCACAATGGAGCCTACCACATATATAACACAGCCAAGAAGATAGACGAGCCATAAGCATGGAACACAGAGCAGCTCCGTCACTTCTACTCATAGATCACTCGACCTGACGAGTTGTAATAAAAGTGTTTCAGCCTGCTTTCCAAGACAAGATTTTTTCAATATCATAATGATCAGTTTCCCATAAGCATCTGTGTCTAAAATCACCCAGTGGGTGGCTTAGCCGTGAATCCAATTCGCCTAAGTTAAAAACACTCCGAGTGAAGAGCAATCCTCCCACTCAGGGGCTTAGCTGCGACCCCGTAATCGCCTAAGTTAAAACAACATTTCCGTGTGGAGAGCAATCCTCCCACTCGGGGGCTTAGCTGCGACCCCGTAATCACCTAAGTTAAAAACATTTCCGAGTGGAGAGCAATCCTCCCACTCGGGGGCTTAGCTGCGACTCCGTAATCGCCTAAGTTAAAAACACTCTGAGTGGAGAGCAATCCTCCCACTTGGGGGCTTAGCTGCGACCCCGTAATCGCCTAAGTTAAAAACACTCCGAGTGAAGAGCAATCCTCCCACTCGGGAGCTTAGCTGCCACCTCGTAATCGCCTAAGTTAAAAACACTCCGAGTGGAGAGCAATCCTCCCACTGGGGGGCTTAGCTGCGACCCCGTAATCGCCTAAGTTAAAAAACATTTCCGAGTGGAGAGCAATCCTCCCACTCGGGGGCTTAGCTGCGACCCCGTAATCGCCTAAGTTAAAAAACATTTCCGAGTGGAGAGCAATCCTCCCACTCGGGGGCTTAGCTGCGACCCGGTAATCGCCTAAGTTAAAAATACTCTGAGTGGAGAGCAGTCCTCCCACTTGCGGGCTTAGCTGCGACCCCGTAATCGCCTAAGTTAAAAAACATTTCCGAGTGGAGAGCAATCCTCCCACTCGGGAGCTTAGCTGCGACCCCGTAATCGCCTAAGTTAAAAAACATTTCCGAGTGGAGAGCAATCCTCCCACTCGGGGGCTTAGCTGCAACCCCATAATCGCCTAAGTTAAAAATACTCCGAGTGGAGAGCAATCCTCCCACTCGGGGGCTTAGCTGCGACCCCGTAATCGCCTAAGTTAAAAACACTCCGACTGGAGAGCAACCCTCCCACTCGGGGACTTAGCTGCGACCCCGTATCGCCTTAGTTAAAAACACTTCCGAATGGAGAGCAACCCTCCCACTCGGGAACTTAGCCATCACAAGTACAATGTGCGTTCCATCCCTATCCGCAGGGATGACGAGGTGTCGATTGAACACCTGTGAGCTACGCCACAAGTAAAACGTGCGTTCATCCCTATCCGCGGGGACGACGATGTGTCAATTGAACACCTCTGAGCTACGCCACAAGTACAACGTGTGTTCCATCCCTATCCGCAGGGACGACGAGGTGTCGATTGAACACCTCTGAACTACGTCGCAAGTACAACGTGCGTTCCATCCCTATCCGTAGGGAGGGCAAGGTGTCGATTGAAGACCTCTGAGCTACGCCACAAGCACAATGTGCGCGTCATCAAAGACAAATCTGTTCAAAATCAAAGAACACCCAGAAGCAACAAGAACAAGGGCTAAGATATCCAAGGGAAGCAAAGTTCGGATAAATCCCTCAAACGATCAGAAGCACGACAGGCAGAAGTACTCGAGCGTCAAGCCCGATAGAGTTTAACGGTTACACAACCACTAGGCATCCCGAGGCAAATAAAGCGTGAGGCATAATGTTTTTGTTCTCTCGGCTGGAGGAGGACTCGCTGGCTCAATGAAGTTGTCGAGGTCGATGTTGTCTGCGATGCGCGTGGCGGCGTCAAGAAAGGTGCCCATGAAGGACTTGAAGTCGAGCTTCTTTGTGTTGGCCACTTTAGGGCCGCCAGCTTGTCTTCTCTGACATCCTTGCAATGCACTCGGACCAGCGACAGAGCGACGTCAGCACCACACCGAGCGGATGACTTCTTCCATTCCTGCACTCGGCCAGGGATCTGATTTATCCAAGACATCAGAGACTCAAGGTCCTATGAAAGTTCCCCCTGGGGCTAGAGTTTTGCATCCACCCACGTCATCGCAGCCTTCAACCGAGCGAGGTAGTCTACAACACTGTCCAAGCAAGACTCCAGCCGCAGCCCGTTCATCGCAACATCATCTTTGACGGGGCAGTTTATGAGATCGAGACCTGTCTCAACCCGCCCAGTTTCTGCTTCGAAGTCCTGACAGAGCTCTGCACAGTCGTAAAAACAATGAGTCGACAGTTCAACAGGATGCGTCAGTCGACGTCCCAAATTGGTTGAGCCAGAAGAAATACCTTCAAGTTTCAGGACCAACTTCGCAGCAAGCTGCCCCAGATACGACTCCAGCTCGCACTGTTTTGCTTTGAGGTTTTGCACATTGCCAGTCAAGTTCTCTTTGTCCTTCTTCAGTTGCTCAATTTCTTCTTCCAATTTGCCGACTGAAGCCAGCTTCTTGTCCGCAAGCGCTGTTTTCTCTCGAGCCTCCTTCTGAGCTGCAGCAAGATCCAGGTCCTTCTTCTCCAGTGCCTGCTTCATTTTCTCTAAAGAAATAACATTCTTCAGACGAGCCGGAAGCTGACGGATTTCACTACGCACATCTGTTCAAGTGGAATCACTCGGTTCAAAGAGACTGGAAAGAGAAAAGGGGAATCGTAAGATGAAAGGTTCCGAGTGGTTACCTCCCAGGGTAGTTGTTTCGTCTTGGGCCTTCTTGAGGTTCTTCCTGGCCAGTTCCAGGTCAAGATTGATGCTGATCTGCTTCTTGTCCAGCTCAGCAAGTTGAGCCCCAAGGTCACGGGAGTTCTATAGTCAGCGAAAGAGATATGTCAGTCGATAGCAACAAAATTTAATCTCAGACTACTGCCAAATAAAACATTCAATAGTAGTCTCAGGGACTACACCCAGTGGTTGCACTTGGCATGCCCCCACTATGTCACGACCGGTTTTCCAATAAAAATGTTTATTGAGAAAACCAATCTATAAATCCCAGTATAGGAAAAGTCATCCTTTCTGGTAGAAAAAGCTTGATAAACAGGGAACCAGTAGCATCAAATATATTACAGGGTTGAGCCGAGGTAGCTCAACAATTTATTACAGGCTCGCCATATATTACATATGGGCGGTTATGGCACAGGGTTGTGGTGACATGCTACTAGCTCAAAGAAAGGTGGTGGTGGATAACTTGACTTCTACTGGCAGCATATCGAGCTTCGAGGTGAGGCTCGATGAATTTATTTTGGGGTTGCGGAAGCGGATAATACAATGACCAAGACAGGACCGCACGGGACTGACTGGGACTCCTCTAGGCGTCGGACTCGCTATCAAACTCTTCGTCCATGAGATCGCCTTCATCAGCATCTGGCCAAATCAACAAGCCAGGTGAGTACTTGGAAGTACTCGCAAGACAGTTCGGACAAAAGATATAATTCAATGAATGCATGATGCGTCATGATCCGTGATGATGCTCATAAAAATAACGATAATATTGCGATGCGTGAAGAGTAAAATAAATGACTGAAAACCGATCGAATTATGCGAGCGGCGCCTCGAAAGGTAGATAAATAAAATGCATGCCGCATTCGGGCGTCTTAGCGACACCACATAAAGGGCTTTAAAAGAAATGCCACAGTCGGACGTCTGAGCGACATCACAGACAGGGCTTTAAAAGAAATACCACCGTCGGACGTCTGAGCGACATCACAGACAGGGCTTAAAAGAAATACCACCGTCGGACGTCTGAGAGACATCACAGACAGGGCTTTTAAAAGAAATACCACCGTCGGACGTCTGAGCGACATCACAGACAGGGCTTTAAAAGAAATACCACCGTCAGACATCTGAGCGACATCACAGACAGGGCTTTTAAAAGAAATACCACCGTCGTACGTCTGAGCGACATCACAGACAGGGCCTTAAAAGATATACCACCGTCGGACGTCTGAGCGACATCACAGACAGGGCGTAAAAGAAATACCACCGTCGGACGTCTGAGCGACATCACAGACAGGGCTTAAAAGAAATACCACCGTCGGACGTCTGAGCGACATCACAGACAGGGCTTTAATAAAAGTGGATAACAGGTATGCCACCGTCGGACGTCTGAGCGACATCACAGACAGGGCTTCGTAATAAATGTAAATAACGAGATTAGTCCATCCACAAGAATAATCTTTTATCCGTATTTATTACACATAAATCCCACCGGAGTTTTTGTTACTGAGGCTGATACCTGACAAGATAAGATAATTATAGTACTTGAACAAAGTACAAGATAATTGAAAGATTGAGACTCTGCAGAGTTTGGAAGAACTGAACACAACCAACGGATTTCCGTAGCCACGAAGGACTAGTTCCGTTCATGGTATTTCAATAGAAACACATTTAACTAGTACACACCCATTTCACCTCACGTTGCCAGGAATCACCCTGGACAACATCCAAGAAAAACTTTGAGACGGGGAGGTCACAACCTCGAATAGCATGGGATCAAATTTCTATACGCGCGCTCTAAGAGGTGCCCCCCTCTCGGTCTCAACCGGAAACACCCATGCCCCCTGACCGGATGACGGGCTTTAATCCAGGGCCATGGAACCCTCATCCCGGCCTCTCCACTTGGTGTGTACCAGGAAAAACGATTTGCAACTTACTATGCCATATTCCTTTCGGAAAACTTGGGACAGTATAGAATGAAATGAATGGGGATGTGAATTGTGTCATGACGACACGGAATTCAAATAATCTGGCATAAGACTGGCATGTCACAACACTGCCGTCTTACCCTTCCTCATGCCAACACATGGCTTCGCAAATATGTATCCAACAACATAATGCTTTCCAAAACTTACTTTCCGATTATGCGCGTGTGATATATCATGCAAAGTGATGTTCATAGACATGCCATGACTATACTAAAATGCAAACATGCAACAACACTCATCATATCAAGAGTTCAAACATGCTTGCCTGGTTAGGAGTAGTCGGAGTCTAACTGTGCGAGGTTTGCAGCTCCGTCACCTCCTCCGGTATCTACGGTATAAGAAAATACGTAAGCAACGTAAATACCGTGAGTGTACAGAAAAGTGTTCCAAATATTTTTCAAATAAATATGATAACAAACTAGACAAAATTTCTAAAAGGACAGAAAGAGAATCATTCAAAAATTACTTTCTGTTAAAAAGATATAAGTGTTTTAACCCAAGGACTCATCTGGAATGAAACAGAAAACTTCCAGGGGGTTCTGCGGAAAAGTACAGAATAACGTTTCGTTTAAAAGAAACGGCTGTGAGGCTGACAGGCGGGCTCCACCTGTCGGGTTTGAAAGTTCAAACAGAGGAACAGAGCGCGACGACGCCCGAGAGGTGCGGTGGTCGCCGGAGGCGATCCACGGCGAGGCAAGGTGATCGGGGGTTACCTTCGAGATCAGTGCACCGTTCCGCGTCTGTGGGTGGTGGTGGTAGTCGCCGGCGAGCACTGTGTCGATGGCGGCCCTTGCTCCGGCGGACGGCGGTTCGGGCAGTCGTGGATCTCGCCGGAGGGAGCTGCGGGGATCAAATAGGAGTGGGGGTTAGTTTCCTAGTCGCTCGAGAGGGTTGCTGACGAAGTTAGAGCGTCGGAGACGGCCTCACTGGAGTGAATCGAGATGGAGGCCAAGGCGGAACGGGGTGGCCGGAGTCGGGGAAGAAGGGCCCCTCGGGGCTCTCCCAGTGGCTGGGCGGGGTCTAGTGAGGTGGTGGAGTCGTGCGGGGCGAGAGCAGGCTCGGGGGTGCTATATATAGCCGGCCCGAGTCGGTTGCCGTGAACGGATAAGTCCGGCGAGTTGATTACGGCGGCACTGTGGCCGGACGGTCGTCTTAGGGGCTTGAGCATCGCCTAGGTGGAGTAGTGGTGCCATTTTAGGGTCCAGGTCAGCACGGGAGGGAGGTTTACGGCCTGCCCTCGACGGAACGGCCGCACGGCCCGTCGACGGCAGAGAGCGCGCTCTGCGCGTGTCGCGCCACGGCGACGGTGCTGCATGCGTGCGCTGGCAAGGAGGTGGCCACGCGGAGCCACCGGGAAGTTTGGGCGGCGCCGAACGGTGTTGCGCCGCCGTTCTTCTTCCTATCGTCCGCTACGGCGCTACGGCCGCCGCAAGACACGCCGGCGCAGGCGGGCCAGGGCGCCACCGACGCCGGGAAGGCGCCAAGCGCGCGTGTGAGGCATCCGGACAAGCAGGGCTGGCCGTGAGCTATGTGCCAAGCGCACTGTGAGCTCGTGACTGAAGCTACTGACGAAGATCGACACTGCACTTCTGAATTTCTGAAAGTGAACAGAACAGTGCATGCAAGGTGTTCGACAGAATGATCCAGGCATGTAGGGATTTTTCCTTGAGCTGGTTTTTGGTGGAGGGGCCTCTCATTGCACCTGGAGGCTGCCTGAATATTTGTAGAATTTTTGGAGAGGTGTAGGTATGAATTTCACCAAATTTGGCAAATCTGGTCCAAACTTGCAGTGAGTGAAATTTGAAACATTTGAACAAGAGAGAGTGGATCAAGATGGTTCTGGGTTGTGGGTACAAAGGACTATCTAGGGGTGTTGAGTTGTGGTCAAAAGTCATAAGCATTAGTGCACTTGCTTTGCAATCCACCTAGGCTCAAAAGGATAGACAGATTTATTTTGGGAGGAGAAATAGTTGGAATAAAATCCAAAAATGGATTTTATTAGTTTGGACAAAATGTTAGGGTTGTACCAAAGTGGGAGGAGTGGTTTTGGGAAAATTTGCCCATAGGTGGCAAGGTAAAATTTTGAAGGGTTCAAAACCACATAAAAGCCCAAAACTAAAAGGGTTTTCATTTTCAAAAGGAGACCAAATCCAAGAAAAGGATTTTGAGAGGGCAACTTAGTAGATGGTTGTTAGGAAGGGTTTAAATGACCTTCTTTCAAACCAAGCAGGGCTCTTTTGAAAAACAAAATACCAAAAATTTTGGAGTGTCATAATACCTACCCCCTTAGGAAAAATCTCGTCCTCGAGATTTCAGCTGACCCTTAAATAGGTGTGGGTGTTCTGTCCGAAGAAGATCTTCGCTCTCCCAAGTTTCTTCATTCTCGGTGTGATTACTCCATTGAACTCTGATAAACTTAATGGTTTTCTGTCGGGTCCTCCTCTCAGACTCTTCTAATATTTTTATGGGGTGCTCCCGGTACGTGAGGTCCGGTTGCACGTCAATATACTCATGTGAAACTTGCTTCTCTGGGTTTCTTATGTATTTTCTCAACTGCGAGATGTGAAACACGTTGTGGATACCGGATAAGTCTCCGGGCAGGTCCAGCTGGTAGGCTACCTTGCCTTGTCGGGCCACTATATGAAATGGTCCGATGAATCTTGGTGCTAGTTTCCCCTTAATCTTGAATCGTTGCAGACCCTTCATAGGAGAAACTCTCAGGTATACCAATTCTCCGGATTCAAAATTGGTTTCCCGATGCTTTCGGTCGTAATAACTCTTTTGCCGACTTTGAGCTGTTTTGAGTCGTTCTCTAATCGTCTTAACTTTTTCCTCGGCCTCCTTGAGCATATCTGGGCCAAAGATATGGCTGTCTCCGGTCTCTGACCAATTTAGCGGGGTACGACATCTTCTCCCATATAGAGCTTCAAAGGGTGCCATTTGCAAGCTGGCTTGATAGCTGTTGTTGTATGCGAACTCTGCATATGGCAAACTTTCTTCCCAACTGTTCCCGTAGGTGAGGACACAGGCTCTTAGCATGTCTTCTAGGATTTGGTTTACGCGTTCCGTTTGTCCATCAGTCTGGGGATGGTATGCGGTACTGAAGGCTAGTTGGGTTCCTAGTGCCTGTTGTAGGTGATCCCAGAATGTAGAGACAAACTGTGTGCCTCTGTCGGAGATAATAGTCTTAGGGACTCCATGTAGGCAAACGATGCGGGCAAGATAAAGTCTGGCTAGTCTCTGAGTGGTGTAAGTTGTTTTTACCGGAATAAAATGTGCCACCTTGGTTAATCTGTCGGTTATGACCCATATGACATCGTTTCCGTGTTGTGACCGTGGCAGTCCAACGATAAAGTCCATTCCAATCTCGTCCCATTTCCACTCGGGTATCTTATTTGGCTGTAACAGTCCGGCTGGTCTCTAGTGCTCGGCCTTGATACGTTGACAAGAGTCACAACATGCAATGAAAGTGGCTATATCTCTCTTCATACCGTGCCACCAAATTTTTTTCTGAAGGTCTTTGTACATTTTTGTCCCTCCAGGATGGATTGAATACGGAGCTGTGTGACTTTCAGTTAATATCTGCTGTTTGAGGTCCTGGACATTTGGTACGCATAGCCTTTCTCCGTACCACAATATTCCTTGCTCATCTATGTTGAATTCTGAGGCTCTTCCCAAACTCACTTTTCTTTTTATGCCCTCAATGCTGGGGTGTCCGTGCTGGGCTTCCTTGATACTTTCCATTAGGGTAGGCTGTATTTTGATATTTGATACACTGCCTTCGGTGACCATTATGAGATTTAGTCGGGCAAATTCTTGTTGAAATTCTGGCCTCAATTTTGGCATACTATCGTCCTCCGTGCTGGGATTGCGACTAAGTGCATCTGCCACAACATTTGCTTTTCCGGGATGGTAGTGGATTCCCACATCATAATCCTTCACCAACTCTAACCAGCGTCGTTGCCGTAAATTTAACTCTGGCTGTGTGAAAATATACTTAAGACTCTTATGGTGCATGTATATCTCTAGCGATTCCCAAGTAGGAAGTGTCTCCATTCCTTGAGTGCATGGATGACCGCGGCTAATTCCAAGTCATGAGTGGGATAATTTTCCTCATGCTTGCGTAGTTGTGTGGAGACATACGCAACTACCTTGCCTTCTTGCATCAATACGCATCCGAGGCCCTTCCGGGATGCGTCACAATATACCTCAAAGTTCTTGTGTATATCTGGCACAATTAGTACTGGTGCCATTGTTAATTTTCTCTTTAGCTCTTGGAAGCTTTTCTCACACGCTTCTGTCCATTCAAATTTCTTGCCTTTCTTGATCAATTGTGTCATGGGCTTTGCTATAGTGGAGAATCCTTCAATAAATCTCCGATAATAGCCTGCCATTCCCAAGAAACTCCGTACGTCCGTTACGTTAGCTGGTGGTTTCCAGCCAAGTACGGCCTTAACCTTTTCCGAATCTACTGCAATACCTTCTTGGGTTAGCACGTGGCCCAGAAAACCCACCTGCCTTAGCCAAAATTCACATTTGCTGAATTTGGCGTACAATTGATGTTTCCTGAGTTCTCCGAGTATAATCCTGAGATGTTCGGTGTGCTCTTCTGGTGTTTTGGAATATATCAGAATATCATCGATGAATACCACAACAAACTTGTCCATATACTTCATAAACACTTTGTTCATGATGTGAACAAAATATGCGGGGGCGTTGGTTAGCCCAAATGGCATTACTGTGAACTCATACAGCCCATATCTGGAGGTGAAAGCGGTCTTGGGAATATCTTCTGTTCGTACTTTTAATTGGTGGTATCCTGATCTCAAATCAATTTTTGAGAAGACTTTGGCCTGTGCGAGCTAATCGAATAAATCATTTATTCGGGGCATTGGGTATTTGTTCTTGATTGTGACCATGTTGAGAGCTCGATAAGCAATACACAACCTCATTGTTCCATCCTTCTTCTTGGCAAATAAAATTGAAGAACCCCAAGGTGAGGAGCTGGCTCGTATGTATCCTTTCTCCAATAATTCTTTTATTTGCTTCTTCAACTCTACCAATTCGGATGGTGCCATTCTGTAAGGTTTCTTGTAAATAGGAGTGGTTCCGGGTGCTAGCTCAATGTTGAATTCTATCTCTCGGTCTGGTGGCATGCCTGGTAGTTCTTCTGGAAATACATCTGGAAACTCACATATCACTGGAACTTTGTTCAGCTCAGAAACGTCCACCTTGTTTAATCTAGGTTGCCGAGGTATTTGTCTCTCTTTGGCTGAAACCTTTATTTTCTTCCCTTGATGGTGGGTGAGAATCAAGGTACGGTTGAAGCAGTCAATAAAACCTTTGTTGGTGGTCAACCAATCCATTCCTAGGATGACATCCAGTCCTTTGCTTTCTAGTACAATAAGATTGGCGTAAAATTTCAATCCTTCAAATTCAATAACCACACCTTGACAGTAACTCTGGGTCACTTGCTTAATCCCAGGGGACTTGACAATCATTGATTTTTCCAAGGGAAGCATCGAAAAATTATTTTGCAAAGCAAAACTTTTCGAAACGAATGAGTGAGAAGCTCCAGAATCAAACAAAACCATGGCAGGTATTGTGTTGATGGGGTACGTACCGAGTACGATATCTGGGGCGTTCTGTGCTTCCTCTCGGGTCACGTGGTTCAAGTGACCTTTCCGGTGGTTGTTGTTGGGGTTGAAATTGCTTCGCTTTGGTGCTGAATTATTTCCACCATTATTGAGCTTCGGGTTTGAGTTCCTTGGCTTGGGACACTGCTTGGCATAGTGCCCTTCTTCTCCACAAGCATAACAGGTAACGCCTGGGCGGTAGGTGAACTCTTTGTCTCTGGCATGGAAATTTTTGATTGGACGAGAATTATTCGTCGGGGTTTTGTGTGAATCCCCCTTCTGAAATTCCTTCTTGCTTCTGTGATTGCGAGTAAAAGTAGTCTTGTCCCTTTTCCGTTTGCGGATATCTTCCAGGCTACGTCGCTCATTTTCCAGGGTAATGGCCTTATCCACCAGTGTTTTAAAATCGGGAAAGGTGTGCACGACTAGCTGGCACTTAAGGGCGGGTGCCAGGCCTTCCAAGAATTTTTCCATCTTCTTGCTCTCGGTCATGCGTTCTTCATTGGCGTAGCGAGACAACAGTGCGAATTGGCTGTTGTATTCTGACACTGTCATGGCTCTTTGCTTGAGTTCATCAAATTCCTTCTTCTTGATTTTCATGACGCTCTTAGGAATATGTGCCCCACGAAAACCTTCTTTGAAATTTTCCCAAGTGATTTCATTTTCATTCGGGTGCATGTGCAGGAAGTTTTCCCACCACGATGCAGCTGCACCTGTGAGATAATGTGGTGCATACAATACTCTTTCACGGTCTGAACACTGTGCGATAATTAATTTTCTCTCCATGTCTCAAAGCTAGTCCTCGGCCTCAAGAGGCTTGTCAGTATGAGAAAATGTTGGAGGACGCATTTTTTGTAACTCAGATAATTTGGAAAGCGGTTGACACTGACCACGGTTACTTCCCATATTGATGAATTGGTTCATCATTTCCTGGTGTTGCTGCTGACTCTGTTCATACAAACGACAAACTTGTGTAAAAGTTGTTTCACTGTCCTGTTGACTTGTCTGACCCTGAGTGAAATTCTGGTTCTGCGGTGTGCCATAATTTTCTTCTGGCTGAGTTGGCATGGAGCGCGTCCAAGGACGAGAAATCTTTCACTCTGGGGATATATTTTTGTGAACTCGTAAGGTAAGAAAAAGAGTCGCAAAAGTCAATAAAATCTCACACAAGGAACATTTTTGAAAAACACACGATTGCGCGCGGAGAAGGACTAGTGCATATGTTACACGCGGGCATAATCATACATCACATCACTCAGGATATGCGTACATAATACTGACATGTTATTTAAACTAGTGCACTCCTCCTGATCCTACATGATGCGCAAACAGGCTATTTCTCACAACCTAAGTACATAAAAACATATTACACAAGTCGATACATCGCATGGCGTCTATGCGTACTTAGTAGGAGATGGTGAGGATCTCCCTTGGCCTGCCGAGGGTGAGACGCAGAGACGTTGGGGAATCAACCTCCTCCTCGCTAATAGGTTCTAGACAAGAAACGTTGCGCTCGGCTAATGGAGCAGGTGCCGTAGGCGGAATAACACGAATACGAGTGGGTGGAATAGGTGGGGTAGCTCGTATGCGAGTGGGTGCAACAAGTGGTGCAGAGCGGACGGGAGTGGGTGCAATAGCCTGGTTAAATGCCTCTGTGGTAGGCAGACGACGAGCAGTGGCGAGTATGGAAGGTGAGTGTGAGGCTGCGGATGACACGAAAGTCAATGGTGAGCGGTGTGCAGGAGTTCCCTCCTGTTAGCAGCACAGCCATGAACTGAGTCCATGCGTGCAGCTACGAGGTCATCCACCATGCAGTCGAATGCTGCCTCCAGTGCTCGGATGTACTCGACAAGCATCTCAAAGGCCTCGTCTCGCTCTCCTCTGGGGCAAGAGAAGGAGTAGTGACAGGTGTAAGGCACATGGCATGGAAGGTAGCGGTAGCGACGGTTCTTCATTGCAGGAAGAACATCCCGAAGACGGGCTATCGCCTCGCAGGCAGCCATCTGCATAGCATGCCTTTCTGTAGGCATGGCTCTCCCCACGAATCGGAGGCGGCGTATTTCAGCATGGCCTCCCTGAATTGCATCGCGGCCTGGTGCATAGTCAGACTGTCGTTGATCTTGTGTGGATAAAGTGTGAAGACTGGGCGCACGGATGGCCCCATCGCGACCTGAACGATGAAGGAGAGGAGTTTGACGAACCCCTCGGGCACGTTGGCGAACATCTGAGACTCGCAGTCGTTGCCGGCTGAGGGAGTCCTGGATTAGGGGGTGTCCGGATAGCCGGACTACGATCATCAGCCGAACTATCATCGGCCGGACTATCATTATCGACCGGACTCCAAGACTATGAAGATACAAGATTGAAGACTTTGTCCCGTGTCCGGATGGGACTTTCCTTGGCGTGGAAGGCAAGCTTGGTGATACGGATACGTAGATCTCCTACCATTGTAACCGACTCTATGTAACCCTAGCCCTCTCCGGTGTCTATATAAACCGTATGGCTCTAGTCCGTAGGACAACAAGCATTACAATCATACCATAGGCTAGCTTCTAGGGTTTAGCCTCCTTGATCTCGTGGTAGATCCACTCTTGTAAACATCCACAATATCAATATCAATCAAGCAGGACATAGGGTTTTACCTCCATCAGGAGGGCCCAAACCTGGGTAAAACATCGTGTCCCTTGTCTCCTGTTACCATCCGCCTAGACGCACAGTTCGGGACCCCCTACCCGAGATCCGCCTCGTTTGACACCGACATTGGTGCTTTCATTGAGAGTTCCTCTGCGTGGCCACCGATAGGAAGGATGCCTCCTCCCGTCTTCAAGGACGGTATTTTCAAAGGAGCCTTGGCCGCCGGCCAAACTATCCGCTAGGTGGTTTTCTTATGACCGCCTGTCCGGCCATCGCTTCGACAATGACCTCTCAAGTCGTCAAAAGCAATCTTCGCGTCAGCTCGGAATTCGCCGAGCGGCTGGATCCAATAGAGCTCTCGTCCGTAAACGAGCTCTTGGATCACATCGCCGCCCTGGGAGTCGCTACAGATTACAATCAGATTGGGCTTAAAACCGATCTGAGAGAGATTAACTCTCCCCAGGTCACCCACCACGTTGCAGTGGTAGAGGAACAATGCGGCGACTCTTCTCCTGTATTGAAAACTAGTCATGTCCGACTCCCGAACCCCCATGCGGATCCTCAGCGGAGGGACGGACTTCGATCAAGCACTGAACTTAAAGTCAGGCATCGGACCAGACTCGTTGGACAACGTCCAGCAATCCAAGCTTCCAAATTTGGAAACTTCTCGGCCCTCGAGCCTTGAGATGGGTAGGGTTTCAGACTTAATTCCACCCACCCGCCCAGAAATATGCGATCTATGTCTAATCCGGCAAGAGCCCGCTGAGACAAGACATCACTCTTGGGCAGATTCCTCCCGGTTATGGACAGGATAAAGGACTACCGAGAGGAAAACGCATAATCTCAATTTTTTGCAATAATCGCGCAGACGAGGAATCTCGACGCCGTCGACCATCGTGAAATTACACGCTTCGCCGACTGGCGTCCATAGTCTGAAAGTACTTGTGCGATGGAGAGTTTCGGACAACCGAAAATAAGTTTTGGGACAATCCGCCCCGAATACAACCCTAGTCCGCAACAAAAGGGTGCATTACACTCGGGCACCAGATACAAAAACCAAAAAGCAAAAACCCCATAAAGGGCACGGAACCGTCTTTGCCTGCAGATGGCTTAAGCGGACCTGTAAAATTCACAAGATCTGAGGCGCCGTCCCAACACATAGCCTTCGAGCATGTTGGATATTACGGCAGGTGGCCAAAAGTGGCGAGGAGCTTCTAGCCCCGGAAAACCACTCCAACAATACCGGTACGGTATCAACAGTCTTCGAGACTTTCGCATCGAATAATATGCGGAAACGAACAATCCATGACCCTCGCGAAGTCTACCAAGTAGCAACAACAAATCCATGGAGCGACACAGCCATCACCTTCAACGCCAGCGACGAACCTAAATTCCGAACAGCCCGAGCACCGGCCGCACTGGTACTTAGTCCAATAGTGGACGACTTTCGACTTACAAAGGTCCTCATGGATGGCGGCAGCAGATTAAACCTCATCTACGAGGAGACTCTTCAAAAAATGGAAATAGACTGGAGCCGCATTGAGCGAAGCAGCACAACCTTCAGAGGAATAATCCCTAGCCGGGAAGCGCGCTGCACCGGAAAAATCACACTCGATGTGGTGTTCAGCTCGCCGGACAATTACAGATCCGAAGAAGTCACGTTCCAAGTGGCCCCGTTCAACAGCGGATATCACGCTATATTAGGACGAGAGGCACTCACAATTTTTCAAGCCGTACCCCATTACGGATACATGAAGCTCCAAATGCCTGGGCCCGGCGGGATAATCACTCTCGTTAGTGATCCGGACATAGCACTCCGCGCTGAAAACAAAACAGCCGCATTAGCCCTGGAGGCACTATCCGAAGCCCTAGCGGCAGAGGAACTCACCGCGCTGCTCGCTACGGTGCACAGAGACGACGTGATACTCGATAAGAGATCCAAGTCCACCTCCTTTAAACCAGCGGACGAAATTATAAAATTCCAGGTCCACCCAACGGACCCGACAAAGACAGCCTCCATTGGGGCACAGTTGAACCCTGATGTAGACGCCAAGGCCACGAGAATTCCTTCGGGAAAATTAGGACATTTTTGCCTGGCATCCCTCGGATATGCCCGGAATCCCACGCAGATTGGCAGAACACGGCCTAAACATCCTAAAAGGATTCAAGCCAGTCAAACAGGCTCTTCGACGATTTTCCGAACCCAAAAGACAGGCAATGGGAGAAGAGCTAGCCAAACTATTGGAAGCCGAATTCATCAGAGACATCAAGCATCCGGATTGGCTAGCAAACCTGGTAATGGTACCAAAGAAGGACAAATCCTGGCGCTTATGCGTCGATTTCAAAGACCTAAATAAAGCCTGCCCAAAGGATCCCTTCCCCCTCCCCCGCATCCACCAAATCATCGATGCCACTGCAGGGCACGATTCATTGTGCTTCCTGGACGCATACTCCGGCTATCATCAAATCAAGATGGCAGAAGCGGATCAAGCCGCAACCACATTCATTACTCCATATAGACCATTCTGCTTCAACACGATGCCCTTCGGACTTAAAAACGCCGGCGCAACATATTAGCGCATGATTCAGACATGTCTGGCTACCCAGATCGGCAAAACGTTAGAGGCATACATAGACGACGTAGTCGTCAAAACTAAACATGTCGAAACTCTAGTAAACGACTTGAGGCTCACATTCGACAACCTCAGAGCATATGACATCAAGCTGAATCCGGAAAATGTGTTTTCGGCGTACCAGCTGGAAAGCTGCTAGGTTTCATCGTATCCGGTAGAGGAATTGAAGCAAACCCAGCCAAGATCCGAGCTCTATCACAGCTAGATATCCCAAAAGATCTCAAGCAAATACAAAAATTAACTGGATGCGTGGCGGCTCTAAGCCGCTTTATCTCCCGTATAGGAGAAAAGGCATTGCCCCTATATCGCCTCCTTAGGCGCACTGAACACTTCGAGTGGACGGATGCTGCCACCACCGGACTCGAAGAAATAAAGGCCATATTGGCAACAAATCCGGTCCTGGCTACGCCCAACCTGGGCGAACCAATGTTGTTATACATCGCAGCAATGCATCAAGTCGTAAGCGCGGTACTCATTGTCGAACGAGAGACAGAAGGGCATAAATTCCCTCTTCAAAAACCAGTATACTACGTATCCACTATGTTAACCCCCTGCAAGTCCCGTTACCCGCACTATCAGAAGATAGCATACACGGTGTTCATGGCATCCCGGAAGCTCCGACACTACTTTCAAGAGTGTTTGATAACAGTGGCCTCTGAAGTACCACTTAACGACATTATAAACAACCGCGACGCGATGGGCAGGATTGCAAAATGGGCCATTAAGCTCTTACCATTTGATATAACTTACAAACCTCGGCGAGCTATAAAGTCACAAGTTTTGGCTGACTTTGTCGCTGAATGGACCGAAGCCGAACGCCCTAAAGAGTACGGCGCATACTCCAATTGGATTATGCACTTCGACGGCTCTAAAATGTTAGCCGGACTGGGGGCTGGCGTAGTATTGACGTCCCCGACCGGGGACTCAGTCCAATACGTACTTCTGATAATGTTCACTGACTCCAACAACGCGGCGAATCTGAGGCCCTTTACATGGTCTTGGATGGCAATCTCCATGGGCATTCAACGCCTAGAGGTGCGCGGATTCAAACCTCGCAATATCCCAAATAAACGGAGACTTTGACGTAAAGATCCGAAAATGGCAGCATATCGCAACGCTGTCCTAAAAATGTCAGCCCGGTTTGAAGGACTTGAATTCCATCACGTAGCCCGGGATAATAACCAAGCAACCGACGTACTGGCACGCATCGGCGCAAAACGCGACGCTGTCCCTCCTAACATCTTCTTGGAACGGCTCTTCAAGCCATCCGTACTATGGGAAGAGGAGTCCGGAAATAACAAACCGGAACAAGCCGCACCAACCGGCGATTCAGCCGATGACATAACACCTTCAGCCCACGACATAATGGCAGTAATTGCCCCGTGGACAGAACCATTCCTCACCTACTTGCTTAGGCAGGAACTCCCCGAAGATCATAATGAGGCCCGCCGCGTAGTCCGGCGATCTAAGGCCTACAAGGTCCATGAGGGAGAACTCTATAAGAAAAGCACAACCGGAGTCCTTCAAAGGTGTATCTCCGAAGAGGAAGGGCGAGACCTTCTGGCGGAAATACACGCCGGACTAGGCGGACACCACGCCGCAGCCCGGGCCCTTGTAGGAAAGGCGTTCCGTACAGGATTTTATTGGCCGACGGCCCGGGCAGGCGCTCAGGACTTAGTCCAAAGATGCGTCGGTTGTCAGCTCTTTGCTAATCAGAGCCACATGCCACCCACTGCCCTCAAAACTATACCCATTACCTGGCCGTCATGATGCAGGGCTTGACATGGTTGGACCACTTAAAGGGGGAACCCACAAGCAAAGGTACCTATAGGTCATGGAGGATAAATTCACCAAATGGACAGAGGCCAAGCCAGTTAAAACGTCAGAGTCCGGACCAGTGATAGACTTTATATCCGGGGTAGTACACCGTTATGGTGTCCCCACGCATCATCACCGATAACGGCACGAACTTCACGGCCGATGAGGTTAAATCATGGTGCAAAAATATGGGCATCAAGCTCGATTACGCTTGATCTATCATCCTCAAACCAACGGTCAAGTGGAACGAGCAAATGGTCTAATAATGAGCGGCATCAAACCCGGACTAGTGCGGTCCCTTACGAAATCTGCACGACCTTTGGGTAGAGGAGCTCGACTCCGTACTCTAGGGGCTGCGGACAACGCCTAACCGTACTACCGGATTCACACCATTTTTTATGGTATACGGCGCAGAAGCAGTTTTGCCCTGCGACATCATTCATGACTCACCTCGAGTTCGCATGTACGAAGAAAGAGAAGCCGAGTTGGATCGGCAGGACAGCTTGGACGCATTGGAGGAAGAACGCGACGTCGCCAAGGCTCGTTCCGCATTCTATCAGCAGCAGGCTCGAAGATACCAAAGCAGAGAAGTACGGGCCAAGACTTACAACGTTGGCGAACTGGTTCTCGCTTTCACGGACAAGAAAAAGGACAAGCTCAAGCCCAAATGGGAAGGCCCCTTCATCATCGATAAAGTCTTGACCGGCGGAGCATACCGTCTACGAAATGCGTCGGATAACCGACTCGAGCCGAACCCATGGAACGCAGCCCGCCTCCGAAGATTCTATGCCTAGCGCTGGACTAAGAGTTCGTCCTTTTCCCCCCGTCCAAATTTTTTTTATTATTATTTCAGCTGCCTTTTGTTTATCTTTTTCTTCTCAACCCTATTCATCAAAGCCTTAAAAGGCCTACTTGCGCATCGTTCGCACGCAATTGATGTGCTATCCGCACTCAATATACCTGGGGGCTTCTTTACCAGAAGCTTAATTATAAGGGCCTAATGCCCAGCACATGTGTCAAGCCTCCACATGTACCTTTTATTCACCATTATATGCATCGATATGACTTAAGTTTTGGCCAAGCTGGGTTGCCTGGCTCCTGTGCTTACCCCTACGTTCCCGATTGTTCGGCTAGGAGGTAAAGGGAGCACCTCTGCGATTGTTACTGCCGGGTCAGCCGGATGTGTACCTCAGACTGGGTGAAGACTGGGTGTACCCCAGAGGAAAGGAACCCTTAACGGAACTATTCTCCCTGGAAGATGTTTCTTACTACCCATGTAATATAACATAACTAGTTGGGCACTTGTCTGATAAAGCACTAATGACCCCTACGCCTGGTCTCCATGCATACCCTGGTTGTTTCATAACCGAGAAGGTATTCGGACACACTCCGGACTCTAGGGTCCCGAAGTCGAAGCGAAAAGGTCGGCAAAGACAAACGATCCACAATCCGGCTAGAAGGCATTTAACATGTCATTTTATAATACATTGTCAAATCGACTGATTGTATTCTTCCTCAATCCTGTCTAACAGGTTGTCTAATTTACAGTCCTGTTGGGAAAATTTAGCGGCCAACTCTACTTGGCCGTATACTAAACTCACAGGGATCTCCTTCCCATCGGGCCCCACACGTCCGACTTTGGCCATGTGGTTGGGATCCGCCTTCTTGTACCGCGTCTTTACCATGGCCTGTGCCTCCTCGGCACCTTGGCGGCAGGCGAAATCTTCCATAAATGGAAGCGCTGCGCACTCCAAGCTTCTCCATAAGCTCCCCAAGACCCTCGGGTAAGGAGAAGGCTGGCCATAAAGCCTGGATGACGCCGCTCATTGCCTGCCAAACTCGTTCGATCAGTTGCAACAATTCGGGAAGTTGATCACCCGTTGATACGGGCATCTCCTCCGCAGGGTGACCTGTGAGCATACCTGCAGACATATTCTGTCAAATTGACTTCCTCGCCGAACTCTTCTTTTCAAAGGAGTTCGCTCAAGCACTTACTATAGATGCCGCGACGAAGCCGCTGATTCTCCTTAACGGAGCCCGACAGCTCGGCCCGAACGCCTTTCAGCTCTTCTCCAAGCTGGGCATGGGCATCCTGGAGCTTGTTCCTTTCATGCTGCACCTTATGTAGCACCCTCTCGCCGGCCTTTAGTTGGCGCAGAAGTTCTAGCCTGTCCGGATCTTGTCCGGCAGCACCTGCAAAGTCATTTTTTAGACTTGCGCAAAGGACAAACGCTACTTATCTTTCTAAAATAATGCGTTAGCAGGAGAGGTCCCTGTGTTTCCTCCTGCGCCAGAGAGTGCGGCCTCAAGTTGGGCCTTGCACTCCTGCAGCTCCTGAGACAGTTGGGTATTCTTCTTGGTAAGATCCTACGTTTCATATGATCCTTAAATCAGTTAATATAACTACTTTAAGTCTCGGAGACTCTTGGCATATACAACTATTAAATTCCCTTACCAGTATGTCTTTTACATACTGCTCCGTGGCTCTGGTAAAACCATCTTGAGCAGCGGCGGTGCGCGTCCCAGCTAAAGGCATTCAACGCCTCGGGGGAGAAGCACGCGTCACGAAATACTGTCCGGCGGCGCCTGTGATTCATGGCACTCTCCACCTCAGACTTGGTGGCGGACAGTCTGTCGGCATCCTCCGTCGGAGGAACGTCCGGCTCGCGCCTTGCGCTCGCCTCCCCCTCAGACCAGTCTTTGGAGCTCGGCTGGTAGAGGTTGGATTGGCAACCTCCACGCCCGCAGTCCTACGGGCGCTTTTTTCCCTACAAAAGTCATGAGCACTCAAACGCTTCCTAGAACGTTGCTCTAAATAATGAATTGTGAGCTACACCTTGGGCGACAAGTTCAGTCCAAGGCCGCGCTCCTCTTCCGCCTACTGGTACGGACTGGCCTTTGTTGGTCAGCCACCGCGGGCTCGGCTTCTCGCCCTAGGGGCGCCTCCTGCACAGCGCCATCATATACGGTGGTCAGAAATAAGCAAGGAAGGAATGACGGTGCCAGGACTTCGGTCGCAATCACCTGGGAAGCCGGATATAGTCCGGGGTAGTCGGCCGTGATGGCGACTAAAGCATTGTCCATGCTGTCCGGATCCTCTTCGGGGGCAGGATCCCGGGATCTCTCTGGATCCTCGGGTTGCGGAGCTGGACTTAGCATGTCCTCCACGATCCGGCGCAGTTCCTGCGTCGAAAGAAGAACACAATATAAGAAACTTAAGTTTCCAAAAGCATGGGTCGGGCACGCAGAGTGTTCGCTTACCCAAGGCCCGGGATTATTCATGGAGAACCCATTTAACGGGTTCGTCCGAAGGAAATCCTCTTTCTCCCCCTTATACAGGCCGGACAGGATCGTCACCAGGTGTTCGACCGAATCCTGCCCTTTGCGGCCATGACGGGTGGCATCGTCCTCCCCGTTGAAATCCCACATAGGGTGGCCCCTGTATTGTAGTAGCTGCACCCCCCGCATAATGCATGTCGCCATGACTCCAATCATGGTCAACCTGGCATGGGCCAGTAACCTTATTCGGCCCATCAAATAATGGACGCTCTTGTCTTCCTCCAGTTGGGGGCTCATGACGCCAACTAAGGCGTTTCTTCAGAGGAGCATTACGAACTCCGGGAGGCCGATCCGAACACGGTCCGCAGCGGGCGTCCTTCTATATAAAACCATTCCGAAGGCCAGTCTTCGGACGCCTTCTTAGGGGTTCCGGATGGATATCCGGTCCCGCCAATGCGCCATATTTTGGCGCCGCCCACTTGATATATGGACCCCTCGTGAGAACGGGGTACAAGGCAGAACAACCTCTTCCACAGCGCGAAATGGGGCTCGACGCCCAGGAATAGCTCGCAAAGAGCTACGTAACCCGCGATATGCAGGATTGAGGCAAAGTGAGGGTGATGAAGCTGGAGTCCGTAGAACTCCAGGAGCCCGCGGAGGAATGGATGTACAGGAAATCCGAGCCCCCTTATCAGATAGGGGACGAAGCATACCCGCTCCCCTTTGTTGGCACTTGGGGTAACCTCCGCTTGCTTCCTACCTTTGTATGTGGCCAGCCCGGCTCGAACAGGAACCATGAAGGCCGGAGGGAGATATCCCCCCGCTTGGAGCTTCACCAGCTCGTTGTGCGGAACAGAGCATCTCCTCCAATCTCCTGGCAAAGGGCTGGGAGCGCGAGAAGAGGAGCCGCGTTGACGGTCCATGATGGAATGGATTCTTGGTTGAAAGCGCTCCGATGAGTATTTGCGGGAGGAAGATGGTGATTTGGATCTGGATTCTTGCCTTCCATATAGGCAGATTATTCGCACAACTAGGGGGTAAAACATAAAAGACACCCTGGCTTTTCACATTCGCGCGACGCATGGAAGAAGGCCATTATTGGTCGTGGAAGCCAAGATGCGCAACATTGATGAGGAAGCCGGACACTGTTCGGCAGGTACGTAGAACTTGAAGGAGAACCCGCCTTGCAACGCCGAAGACTACACACATGCTGGACTTATCGTCATTGAAGCCTGGTTCGGGGGCTAATGAGGGAGTCCTGGATTAGGGGGTGTCCGGATAGCCGGACTACCATCATCAGCCGAACTATCATCGGCCGGACTATCATCATCGACCGGACTCCAAGACTATGAAGATACAAGATTGAAGACTTCGTCCCGTGTCCGGATGGGACTTTCCTTGGCGTGGAAGGCAAGCTTGGCGATACGGATACGTAGATCTCCTACCATTGTAACCGACTCTATGTAACCCTAGCCCTCTCCGGTGTCTATATAAACCAGATGGCTCTAGTCCGTAGGACAACAACCATTACAATCATACCATAGGCTAGCTTCTAGGGTTTAGCCTCCTTGATCTCGTGGTAGATCCACTCTTGTAAACATCCACAATATCAATATCAATCAAGCAGGACGTAGGGTTTTACCTCCATCAAGAGGGCCCGAACCTGGGTAAATCATCGTGTCCCTTGTCTCCTGTTACCATCCGCCTAGACGCACAGTTCGGGACCCCCTACCCGAGATCCGCCGGTTTTGACACCGACACCGGCCATCTACAAAAGTAGGCAAAAATTCTGAGTGGTCAGATCATAAATTTTATGCTGACTGTCAGAAAATGACTACATTTGTACAAATCAAGAATAACTCTATCATGCTAATAACCAATTAGCAATCGCACCTAGTGGCTTCCTACAGTCAGCCTGGCTCTGATTACCAAGTCTGTCATGACCGGTTTTCCAATAAAAATGTTTATTGAGAAAACCAATCTATAAATCCCAGTATAGGAAAAGTCATCCTTTCTGGTAGACAAAGCTTGATAAACAGGGAACCAGTAGCATCAAATATATTACAGGGTTGAGCCGAGGTAGCTCAACAATTTATTACAGGCTCGACATATATTACATATGGGCGGTTATGGCACAGGGTTGTGGTGACATGCTACTAGCTCAAAGAAAGGTGGTGGTGGATAACTTGACTTCTACTGGCAGCACATCGAGCTTCGAGGTGAGGCTCGATGAATTTATTCTGGGGTTGCGGAAGCGGATAATACAGTGACCAAGACAGGATCGCACGGGACTGACTGGGACTCCTCTAGGCGTCGGACTCGCTATCAAACTCTTCGTCCATGAGATCGCCTTCATCAGCATCTGGCCAAATCAACAAGCCAGGTGAGTACTTGGAAGTACTCGCAAGACAGTTCGGACAAAAGATATAATTCAATGAATGCATGATGCGTCATGATCCAGGATGATGCTCATAAAAATAACGATAATATTGCAGTACGTGAAGAGTAAAATAAATGACTGAAAACCGATCGGGTGTCTGAAGCGACGCCTCGAAAGGTAGATAAATAAAATGCATGCCGCATTCGGGCGTCTTAGCGACACCACATAAAGGGCTTTAAAAGAAATGCCACAGTCGGACGTCTGAGCGACATCACAGACAGGGCTTTAAAAGAAATACCACCGTCGGACGTCTGAGCGACATCACAGACATGGCTTAAATGAAATACCACCGTCGGACGTCTGAGCAACATCACAGACAGGGCTTTTAAAAGAAATACCACCGTCGGACGTCTGAGCGACATCACGCATGTGGCTTTAAAGAAATACCACCGTCGGACGTCTGAGCGACATCACAGACAGGGCTTTTAAAAGAAATACCACCATCGGACGTCTGAGCGACATCACAGACAGGGCCTTAAAAGATATACCACCGTCGGACGTCTAAGCGACATCACAGACAGGGCCTAAAAGAAATACCACCGCCGGACGTCTAAGCGACATCACAGACAGGGCTTAAAAGAAATACCACCGTCGGACGTCTGAGAGACATCACAGGCAGGGCTTTAACAAAAGCGGATAACAGGTATGCCACTTTCGTAATAAATGTAAATAATGAGATTAGTCCATCCACAAGAATAATATTTTATCAGGATTTATTACACATAAATCCCACTGGAGTTTTTGTCACTAAGGCTGATACCTGACAAGACAATATAATTATAGTACTTGAACAAAGTACAAGATAATTGAAAGATTGAGACTCTGCAGAGTTTGGAAGAACTGAACACAGCCAACGGATTTCCGTAGCCATGAAGGACTAGTTCCGTTCATGGTATTTCAGTAGAAACACATTTAACTAGTACACACCCATTTCACCTCACGTTGCCAGGAATCACCCTGGACAACGTCCAAGAAAAACTTTGAGACGGGGAGGCCACAACCTCGAATAGCATGTGATCAAATTTCTATACGCGCGCTCTAAGGGGTGCCCCCCTCTCGGTCCCAACCGGAAACACCCATGCCCCCTGAACAGATGACGGGCTTTAATCCAGGGCCATGGAAACCTCATCCCGGCCTCTCCACTTGGTGTGTACCAGGAAAAACGATTTGCAACTTACTATGCCATATTCCTTTCGGAAAACTTGTGACAGTATAGAATGAAATGAATGGGGATGTGAATTGTGTCATGACGACACGGAAGTCAAATAATCTAGCATAAGACTGGCATGTCACAACACTACCGTCTTACCCTTCCTCATACCAACACATGGCTTCGCAAATATGTATCCAACAACATAATGCTTTCCAAAACTTACTTTCCGATTATGCGCATGTGATATATCATGCAAAGTGATGTTCATAGACATGCCATGACTATACTAAAATGCAAACATGCAACAACACTCATCATATCAAGAGTTCAAACATTCTTGCCTGGTTCGGAGTAGTCGGAGTCTAACTGTGCGAGGTTTGCAGCTCCGTCACCTCCTCCGGTATCTACGGTATAAGAAATACGTACGCAACATAAATACCGTGAGTGTACAGAAAAGTGTTCCAAATATTTTTCAAATAAATATGGTAAAAAACTAGACAAAATTTTGAAAAGGACAGAAAAAGAATCATTCAAAAATTCCTTTCTGTTAAAAAGATATAAGTGTTTTAACCCAAGGACTCATCTGTAATGAAACAGAAAACTTCCAGGGGGTTCTGCGGAAAAGTACAGAATAACGTTTCGTTTAAAAGAAACGGCTGTGAGGCTGACAGGCGGGCTCCACCTGTCAGGTTTGAAAGTTCAAACAAAGGAACAGAGCGCGACGCCCGAGAGGTGCGGTGGTGGCGGAGGCGATCCACGGCGAGGCAAGGTGATCGGGGTTACCTTCGAGATCGATGCACCGCTCAGCGTCTGTGGGTGGTGGTGGTGGTAGTCGCCCGGCGAAACCTTGTGTCGATGGTGGCCCTTGCTCCGGCGGACGGCGGTTCGGGCAGTCGTGGATCTCGCCGGAGGGAGCTGCGGGGATCAAATAGGAGTGGGGGTTAGTTTCCTAGTCGCTCGAGAGGGTTGCTGACGAAGTTAGAGCATCGGAGATGGCCTCACCGGAGCGAATCGAGATGGAGGCCGAGGCGGAACGGGGCGGCCGGAGTCAGGGAAGAAGGGCCCCTCGGGGCTCTCCCAGTGGCTGGGCAGGGTCTAGTGAGGTGGTGGAGTCGTGCGGTGTCGGGGGAAACTGCTCCACGAACACCTATGGGACCGGCGGACCGAGCCCCTTTCGGTTCGGCGGGGGGCGGAGATCGCACGAAGAGCAGATCGAGGCAATGCACACGAGCAGTTTACCCAGCTTCAGATCTCTCCGGAGAGATAACACTCCTACTGCTGCTTGTCTGATTGTATTGAGTTCTTGCTCGGGAGCGCTGAGTGCTACAGTACACACAAGCTGCTAACGAGACCAAGCGTGAGTGTTTTCTGGTTCCGAACCCCCCCTTCACGTTGCGCATGGGCCTCCTTTTATATGCTCAAGGGGTCACCGACAGGTGGCAACGTAAACAAGGGCAAAAATGGAAAAGGAATTGTGGTTGGTACAGCTACCTGTATAGTGTACCCTACCTAACACTGACGGCAGGGGACAAAGGCATTAAATGCCCGTCTGTGTCGCCCAAACAGTGCAGAAAGGGACCGTCAGGGGTGCCACCGCTTGCCACGATGGCTACCTTGTCAGCGCCGCTTGCCACCACGCACCGCTGGCTGCACGGCCTCTCGCCACGCGCGCCTGGAAAGGCCCCAGGGCGACACGTTGGTGGATGTGCTGGAGCGTGGGTACAGAGTGGCCGCTTGCCGCGGCAAGCGCCTTGCCGCGGTCGTTGTCTTGTCGCGTCCGGAAGCTTGTCGCTCACCGGGCCTTGCCGGGACGCGTGGCGCGTCGCGACAAGTTCCTTGAGATGCCTTGGTTGGCCTTCCCGGCAAGCTCCTCTTGCCGGGGTCTTGTCTCCTTGGCCTAAATACTTTGTCCTTGAGTGGCTCCAAGGGAACCACGAAGGACCTTGGCGGTCGCCCGGCAAGCCATGCCGCGGGGGGGGGGGGGGGGGGGGCTGCAACGGCCCGTGCACAAGTTCGTGATACTAGGGTACCCCTAATCTAGTACACCGACAGGAGCCCCCGGGCCTGGGTCACACATGGTGCCGAGCGCTGTTGGGCCAGGCGGCCTGGGCCACGCCGTATCTTACTCCGTATCCACCGCGCCCTCCCCGAACGGCACGCGTTGAATGTGGCGTCGTGGGAGAGATCGTGGGTGGTTTCTTTATTCGGAAGGACGAAACGTCCGCCCCCTTCCTCTTTATAAGCAGGGGAGCGGCGGAGGTGGCCCTTGGTGCAGTGTATCTTGCAGTATTACTTGTTGGTGCCATCCTGCTTGTCGGCGACCGCCACAGCCTGGCAGTTGGTTCCTGCGGCAACCTCCTTGCCGGAGCTACCAACTTTGGCTTTCTTGGAGCCACCTCCGTTGCCGGACTGCTCAACAACTAGCACCTCTTTACCTTTCTTCTTCCTGTTGTTTCGCCGCCGGTTTTTCTTTGCCGGGGCAGCATCCTCACTATCAGATCCTCCCGCGTCTGTGTTCTCTCCGGGAAGTTTCCTCCCCTCCTCAGCATGTGCGCACTTGTCGGCCAGGGCATATAGCTCACTGACGTCTCTGATCTTGCACATCGCCATCTCCTCCTGCATCCTACGGTTTCGCACGTTCTGATGGAACGCGCTGATTACCGCGGCAGGATGGACATCTGGGATGTTGTGCTGTACGCGGCTGAACCTCTGAATGTACTTGCGCAGGGGCTCTCCTTCCTTCTGAGCGAGTAGATGAAGGTCACTCTCTTGGCCATGGGGTTTGCGGCCGCCTGTAAAGGCGCCGACCAACTGATGGCATAGATCTGCCCAGGAGGATATGGAGTTATCCGGCAAGTGCATGAGCCAGGATCTGACATTGGGCTTGAGCACCAGCGGGAAGTAATTGGCAAGGATCTTGTCGTCTCGCCCCCCGGCAGCTTGCACCGCGATGGTGTAAATGCTGAGGAACTCCGACGGATGCGTCTTGCCGTCATACTTCTCTGGAACGTCTGGCTTGAAATTCTTCTTGCTGGGCCACTGGAATTGCCGCAGCTCACGAGTGAACGCAGGGCAACCTACCGCATACGGCAAGTCGCCTGGTTCCCCTGGCGCATGCGTGTCGACAGAGGGCCCATCGCGCTGGTCGGATTGACGCCGCGCTTCTCTTCGGCGCTCGATGCGAGTACGAGCGTCTTCTTCCTGTCGTTCGTGAAGAACTTGGTGTTGATCGCGACGAGCTCGTGGATCCGACGATGCGGTGGAGTCGCTGTCGAGGTGGATCCGGCGAGTCGGCGATCTTGGCCTTCGGGGTGGAGAGTGCATGGTGGTTGCACCCCCACCAGTTTTGTCGCCACCGGCTCGTGCCTGGCAGCCCTGCCGCGGCAGCGATGTACTCGGCTGCCGCGGAGTGTCGCCGTTGGCGTAGCCAATGAGACTCTGGATGGTGGCCCTCCATTCGTCGATCTTGTCCGTCGTTGGAGGGTAATCCAGGAGCAGTTGAGCTCGCGCCAAAGCTTCTGCTCGAGTGGTGGGCGGTAGTGGCGGACGGTGCTAGGATCGGGATATGCTCGGACTTCTAACTATGTTAGAAGGAGAAGTATCCCATCCAGGCGACCGTGTCTCGCTCGTGCCAGCATGTTGGCGCGCATGCTGGTCTTGAGCACCCAGAGATCCACCAGCTCGATCTTGGTCCAACAAACGTATGGTACTGCGAATACCATGACGCTGTCGGTCCGGCGCCTCCTGAGATGGGCGCGGTACATGTACGGACGCCGAGGTCTGCGCAGCCTTGTCCTTGGGCATGGCAGCACCGTGGGCTCCCTCGTCGACGTCCGTTCTTCCGCCGGCGTCTACCCCACCACCCGTTTGCTCCGGTGGTGGTGGGATTGACGTGGACGGAACATCTGCCGCCGAAGCCTTCTTCTTCGGTGGCATGTTGATGAAGAAGATGAAGATCTAGCTCGTGTGAACGCCGGATCAGGTCCACACAACCTCGACGCCCCCTACCTGGCGCGCCAAAGATATCGGGGGAAACTGATCCACGAACACCTATGGGACCGGCGGACCGAGCCCCTTTCGGTTCGGCGGGGGGCGGAGATTGCACGAAGAGCAGATCGAGGCGATGCACACGAGCAGTTTACCCTGCTTCGGAGCTCTCCGGAGAGATAACACTCCTACTGCTGCTTGTCTGATTGTATTGAGTTCTTGCTCGGGAGCGCTGAGTGCTACAGTACACACAAGCTGCTAACGAGACCGAGCGTGAGTGTTTTCTGGTTCCGAACCCCCCTTCACGTTGCACATGGGCCTCCTTTTATATGCTCGAGGGGTCACCGACAGGTGGCAACGTAAACAAGGGCAAAAATGGAAAAGGAATTGTGGTTGGTACAGCTACCTGTATAGTGTACCCTACCTAACACTGACGGCAGGGGACAAAGGCATAAAATGCCCGTCTGTGTCGCCCAAACAGTGCAGAAAGGGACCGTCAGGGGTGCCACCGCTTGCCACGATGGCTACCTTGTCAGCGTCGCTTGCCACCACGCACCGCTGGCTGCACGGCCTCTCGCCACACGCGCCTGGAAAGGCCCTAGGGCGACACGTTGGTGGATGTCTTTGGGCGTGGAGTGTGGTGGCCGCTTTCATGACAAGCGCCTTGCCGCGGTCGTTGTCTTGTCGCGTCCGGAAGCTTGTCGCTCACCGGGCCTTGCCGGGACGCGTGGCGCGTCGCGACAAGTTCCTTGAGATGCCTTGGTTGGCCTTCCCGCAAGCTCCTCTTGCCGGGGTCTTGTCTCCTTGGCCTAAATACTTTGTTCTTGAATGGCTCCAAGGGAACCACGGAGGACCTTGGCGGTCGCCCGGCAAGCCTTGCCGCTGGGGCTACAACTGCCCGTGCACAAGTTCGGGATACTAGGGTACCTCTAATCTAGTACACCGACATGCGGGGGCGAGAGCAGGCTCGGGGGTGCTATATATAGCTGGCCCGAGTCGGTTGCCGTGAACGGATAAGTCCGGCGAGTTGATTACAGCAGCGCTGTGGCCGGACGGTCGTCTTAGGGGCTTGAGCATCGCCTAGGTGGAGTAGTGGTGCCATTTTAGGGTCCAGCTCAGCACGCGAGGGAGGTTTATGGCCTGCCCTCGACAGAACGGCCGCACGGCCCGTCGACGGCAGAGAGCGCGCTCTGCGCCTGCCGCGCCACGACGACAGTGCTGCATGCGTGCGCTGGCAAGGAGGTGGCCACGCGGAGCCACCAGGATGTTTGAGCGGCGCCGTTCTGCTTCCTGTTGGCCGCTACGACGCTACGGCCGCTGCAAGACACGCCGGCGCAGGCGGGCCAGGGCGCCACCGACGCCGGGAAGGCGCCAAGCGCACTGTGAGCTCGTGACTGAAGCTACTGACGAAGATCGACACTACACTTCTGAATTTCTGAAAGTGAACAGAACAGTGCATGCAAGGTGTTCGACAGAATGATCCAGGCATGTAGGGATTTTTCCTTGAGCTGGTTTTTGGTGGAGGGGCCTCTCACTTCACCTGGAGGCTTCCTGAATATTTGTAGAATTTTTGGAGAGGTGTAGGTATAAATTTCACCAAATTGGGCAAATCTGGTCCAAACTTGCAGTGAGTGAAATTTGAAATATTTGAACAAGAGAAGAGTGGATCAAGATGGTTCTGGGTTGTGGGTACAAAGGACTATCCAGGGGTGTTGAGTTGAGGTCAAAAGTCATAAGCATTAGTGCACTTGCTTTGCAATCCACCTAGGCTCAAAAGGATAGACAGATTTATTTTGGGAGGAGAAATAGTTGGAATAAAATCCAAAAATGGATTTTATTAGTTTGGACAGAATGTTAGGGTTGTACCAAAGTGGGAGGAGAGGTTTTGGGAAAATTTTACCATAGGTGGCAAGGTAAAATTTTGAAGGGTTCAAAACCACATAAAAGCCCAAAACTAAAAGGGTTTTCATTTTCAAAAGGAGACCAAATCCAAGAAAAGGATTTTGAGAGGGCAACTTAGTAGATGGTTGTTAGGAAGGGTTTAAATGACCTTCTTTCAAACCAAGCAAGGGCTCTTTTGAAAAACAAAATACCAAAATTTTTGGAGTGTCACACACTAGTCCGGTTCTTACACTCGGCATGGTCTGCCTAGCAAAAAAAGTGATTCTCAGACCCCAGTCAACTGACAGTAGTCGATCGCGGTCTCGAGTTCTACACCCAGTGGGTGCACTATGCGTGCCCCCACTGGTTCGAAAAAGCACTCGACTTAACCTAGTCGACTCAAGCAAAGAAGCTACTCCCGATTGGCATCCAGGGAAACACCCACTGGGTGATTGGATGCGGAACGACTACTGATAGACGCACAGAAAAGGTTCCAGAGCAATCATTCAAATACATCATATGGGCAGTAAAGAAACGGTCGCAACTATCACTACTCAAAAGATCAGTCGGAGATCAACTAACCTTGACATTTGCCTGCAGAGCGGTTGTGGCCTTGTAAGCAACCTGACTGGCCTCATGCACCACCTTCATCTGTTCCATCACAAGATTAACTTGGAGAAGAGCCTCCCGGGAAGCTCTTGGTGGATGGTCTGGAGTCTGGTAGGTGGTGAAGAGGGATGCCGACAATGCAGTCGGAGCAGATACAGGATCAGATGCATGGACTTGTACCAGAGCAACAAGAGCCTGAGCAGTCGACCCCGACAGGCGGTCAGTCGACAGCGGATTGGCAAATGATACGCTGGCCCGAGACGGATCTCCGGATCACTCGACCGCTGGCTCACGCACTTGTCCTTCAGCCGCCCTCCCGCTCAAAGTCCTGCCCTTCCTCCTCCTCTCCTTTGGAGGTGCTTCTTCTTCTTCGTCGTCCGGAAGGGTAATGAGGTCTCGTGGAGCTGCAGCACAGACAATCCTGAGAATTCAGGCGACCAGTGAATCAGTCGGCAGATCGAGTTCAAATTGGAAGAAGCTTACCAGCCCTGGAAGTGACCGTGTTGTCAGTCTCTTCTCCCCCAGGGGCCTTGTCAACATCCATATCCGTCACAGAGGTCGTGGGGCTGAAGAAAGTTCACGATCCACTCGGTAACAAGCAGAAATGTCAATCGGAGGAAAGGAACGCGGAAAGGTAAAACACTCACCCAGAGGCGACTGGAACGTCCATCCTGATCCTCGGCAGAGTATTTCGAGTCTTCGCGGGCACAACCTTGGGCTGCTTGACAACCTTCTCAGTCGGCTTCGGAGTCGACGTCTGCGTCCGCTTCTGTTTTTGGGTACTAGGATCCAGGGCCTTGCCCCGCTCGCCTGCTGGATCATGATGGTGTTTGGCTCGATGCTCCGAGCGTGGCGGCGAGTCAACCCCCTCGTCGTCGTCCGCCTCGTCACTCTCCTCTTCGTCGTCACCATCCGAGGACTGCCATTCGCCACTCTCATCTGCGCTGTCCTCCCCTTCCTGGTCCTGCTCCTGGGTTTGCTCACCGTTAGGCATGGAATACATCTCGGTGTAAACCTACAAAACAGGAAGTCGAGTGAATTCCAGTCGGATTCAGAGAGGAATGCATGATACACAAGAAAATAGTCGGAGGCTGAAGTTCGAACCATGTCTGCTGGATTGCTATCACTGAACGGAACGACCCTCCTGCCCCCCCTGGGGTTGTCCTTGTTGCCCGTGATGCTCTTCAACCATCCATCCACCATTTTGGCCAAGACTTCCTCCGGATGCACCCGAGCGGTGTCATTGGCACCGGAGTACATCCACATCGGGTGATCCCGAGCCTGAAGCGGCTGGATGTGTCGACTGAGAAACACCTCCAGTAGGTCCATCCCGGTCATTCCTTGATTAATCAGCTGGTCCACCCTCTCGACCAGCATATCCGTCTCCACCCTCTCCACAGCAGTCACTTTCAGTGAGGAAGGAGTTTGAACACGATCGAAGGAGAAAGGGGGAAGTCCAGTCGACTGGCCTGGAGTGGGGACGTCCTGGCAGTAGAACCAGGTCGACTGCTAGCCCCTGACCGACTCAGGAAGGGGTATGGAAGGGAAGGAGCTCCTCTTCCTCTTGTGGATTCCCAAACCCCCGCACATTTGGATAACGTGTGTTTTCTCGTCACTCGAGTTTTCCTTTTTTGACCGACTAGGAACGGATGGTGAAGATGTGCTTAAAGAGGCCCAGTGCAGTTTACAGCCAAGAAAATTCTTGCACATGGACACAAACGCCGCGAGATAAGTGATGGGGGAGAGAAATGGTGAAGTTGGGCTCCGAAGAAGTCCAGAAAACTCTGGAAAAAGGGGTGCGGAGGAAGCGAAAAACCACGATCGACATGGGTGGCGAGCAGCACGCACTCACCCGGCCGCGGCTGTGGCTCCGTCTCCTCCTCTGACAACCTCGCGGCGCCATTGGCGATCAGCCTGAGCTCGCCTAGCTCATCTAGGTCTTCCTGCCGGAGCGAGGATCGGATCCAGTCGCCCTGGATCCAACACGTTGGCAGCGCCGACCACGAAAACGACCCCCACAGGGTCTTCTTGCCCTTCGCTGCTCCCGTCGCCTTCTTCACGCATTCCAGCACCGCTGTCTTGTCCTTCACCATTGCGGCGGAGCGGCGGCATCGAGAGCGGAGGAGCTATGTGCGGTGGAGAAGCAGGGGAGAAAGGGGGAGATTGGGAGCACACAGTGCAATGCCTTGGCCCCGTCGCCTTTTAAAGGCCCACTTCTGAGTGGCTAACGCACGAACCGGGCGATCCTGTCAAATCCCCACAGCAGTCGCGCGCCGGATACGTCGTGAAAAAGGTGGTGCGGGGATCGAGGCTTTCCTACTTATCCGTCCCGATTACCGCGGCACGCTCCGCCCCGCGCGCTTCCCCGAAATTTCGAATCCCGCCGAATCCGAGATACGCAATAACCAATCACGCCGGAGATCTCGCAATATAAGGCAGCAATCGACAGATGATGCTACTAATTCACTCGGCAACTTCTGAATCGATCGAGGCGACTGAAATGAAGCTGAAGTTCCAATGCGAACCTCCCATTCAACACACGCATTCGTGAAGCACAAAGGTTGAAGCAAAATCCACTTCAATCTTCTCTCCACTCGGACCTCAATCCATTCGGGGGCTAGTGATGAGCATATAGACCTAGGGTAGGGTCATAGGCCTGACCTACATACCCTACCCAAGGTCACTACCCTAGAAGCAAGGAAGCTCAAGAGACAACAGGGAGTACCCAAGGAAGACGTCGAGTGCAATCCACTCGACTAATCATATCACTCGGGTATCCGACCTTGCCGAAGACCACTCGACCATACAAGAAACCACTCGATCTATGAAGACCAGGAGTCAGAAGGAACTACAACGGTCGGACATTCACTCCATAGTCTTCATGGACATTAATGACACTTATGTCTGGCGTTATCAGTAATGCCCCTCCTTTATGTACATTAAACCCTCTGTAACGGGGGGCGGCTGGAGTCCTGGCGCACTCTATATAAGCCACCCCCTCCTCTGGGACAAGGGTTCGCACCCCCTGTATTGCACATGCATATACTGAAAACCAGTCGACCGCCTCCAGACACCGAGACGTAGGGCTTTTACTGTTGGAAATATGCCCTAGAGGCAATAATAAATTAGTTATTATTATATTTCCTTGTTCATGATAATCGTTTATTATCCATGCTATAATTGTATTGATAGGGAACTCAGATACATGTGTGGATACATAGACAACACCATGTCCCTAGTAAGCCTCTCGTTGACTAGCTCGTTGATCAATAGATGGTTGCGGTTTCCTGACCATGGACATTGGATGTCATTGATAACGGGATCACATCATTAGGAGAATGATGTGATGGACAAGACCCAATCCTAAGCCTAGCACAGAGATCGTAGTTCATATGCTAAAGCTTTTCTAATGTAAAGTATCATTTCCTTAGACCATGAGATTGTGCAACTCCCGGATACCGTAGGAATGCTTTGGGTGTACCAAACGTCACAACGTAATCGGGTGACTATAAAGGTGCACTACAGGTATCTCCGAAAGTGTCTGCATTGGGTTGGCACGAATCGAGGCGGGATTTGTCACTCCGTGTAAACGGAGAGGTATCTCTGGGCCCACTCGGTAGGACATCATCATAATGTGCACAATGTGACCAAGGGGTTGATCACGGGATGATGTGTTACGGAACGAGTAAAGGGACTTGCCGGTAACGAGATTGAACAAGGTATCGATTATATCGACGATCGAATCTCGGGCAAGTACAATACCGCTAGACAAAGGGAATTGTATACGGGATTGATTCAGTCCTTGACATCGTGGTTCATCCGATGAGATCATCATGAAACATGTGGGAGACAACATGGGTATCCAGATCCGGCTGTTGTTTATTGACTGGAGAACGTCTCGGTCATGTCTGCATGGTTCCCGAACCCGTAGGGTCTACACACTTAAGGTTCGATGACGCTAGGGTTATAAAGGAAGTTTGTATGTGGTTACCGAATGTTGTTCGGAGTTCCGGATGAGATCCCGGACGTCACGAGGAGTTCCGGAATAGTCCGGAGGTAAAGATTTATATATGGGAAGTCCTGTTTTGGTCACCGGAAAAGTTTCGGGTTTTTCCGGTAACGTACCGTAACCACCGGGAGGGTCCCGGGGGTCCACCAAGTGGGGCCACCATCCCCGGAGGGCTGCACGGGCCAAGTGTGGGAGGGGACCAGCCCCAGGTGGGCTGGTGCGCCCCCCCCCCCCCAACAAGGGCCCAAGGCGCCTACGGTTTGGGGGAGGGAGCAAACCCACCTAACTTGGGGGGCAAGTTTCCCCTCTCCCCCCCCTTGGCCGCACCCTAGATGGGATTGGGGGCAGCCGCACCCCTTGTGGTGGAAACCCTAGAGGGGGCGCACCCCCTCCCTCTCCCCTATATATAGTTGAGGTCTTGAGGGCTGCCAACAGATGAGTTTGACCTCTCCTTGGCGCAACCCTACCTCTCTCCCTTCTCCTCTCTCGCGGTGCTTGGCGAAGCCCTGCTGGATCACCACGCTCCTCCATCACTACCACGCCGTTGTGCTGCTGCTGGATGGACTCTTCCTCAACCTCTCCCTCTCTCCTTGCTGGATCAAGGCGTGGGAGACGTCACCGGGCTGTACGTGTGTTGAACGCGGAGGTGCCATCCGTTCGGCACTAGGATCTCCGGTGATATGGATCACTGACGAGTATGACTCCTTCAACCCCGTTCTCTTGAACGCTTCCGCTTAGCGATCTACAAGGGTATGTAGATGCACTCTCCCTCCCCTCGTTGCTGGTTTCTCCATAGATAGATCTTGGTGACACGTAGGAAATTTTTTGAATTTCTGCTACGTTCCCCAACATTTACCTCCTCCGAGAGGGGCCTGAACTCGTAAACACTTGCATACAACCTCCCCGTAGCTAGGACCTTGCCTCCTCCTACGTACCCCCCATTCTTACTGTTAGTCTTAGTACCACGACAATCCCTTTGATGGGAGCCCTTCGGCAAATAATGAGTGGAACGAGCACTGCTGTGGAGGAAGAGCACGTGCAGACGATGTTAGAATATGTATTTTGCATGTATTCTGTAACCACTCTCTGTACTTGTATGACTGAGTCTAGCCACGCCTGATCTGCGTGCCACCATTGTAGGGGCGTTTGGCAGACTTGCATGTCGATGATTATGACAACCGGCAGGAGCCATAGGAGTTGTCTTAATTTATTGTATGACCTGCGTGTCATTAAACAACGCCATATACTTACTTTACTTTATAGCTAACCGGTAGCCATAGTAGTAGAAGTAATAGTTGGCGAGACAACTTCATGAAGACACGATGATGGAGATCATGATGATGGAGATCATGATGATGGAGATCATGGTGTCATGCCGGTGACGATGATGATCATGGAGCCCCGAAGATGGAGACCAAAAGGAGCAAAATTATATTGGCCATATCATGTCACTATTTGATTGCATGTGATGTTTATCATGTTTATGCATCTTATTTGCTTAGAACGACTGTAGTAAATAAGATGATCCCTCATTAAAATTTCAAGAAAGAGTTCCCCCTAACTGTGCACCGTTGCGAAAGTTCGTCGTTTCTAAGCACCACGTGATGATCGGGTGTGATGGATTCTTACGTTCACATATAACGGGTGTAAGACACATTTACACACGCGAAACACTTAGGTTGACTTGACGAGCCTAGCATGTACAGACATGGCCTCGGAACACAAGAGACCGAAAGGTCGAGCATGAGTCGTATAGTAGATACGATCAACATGAAGATGTTCACCGATGATGACTAGTCCGTCTCACGTGATGATCGGACACGGCCTAGTTGACTCGGATCATGTAATCACTTAGATGACTAGAGGGATGTCTATTCGAGTGGGAGTTCATGAGATGAACTTAATTATCACGAACATAGTCAAAAGATCTTTGCAAATTATGTCGTAAGCTCGCGCTTTAGTTCCACTGTTTAGATATGTTCCTAGAGAAAATATAGTTTAAAGTTGACAGTAGTGATTATGCGGACAGTAGAAAGCTTATGTCCGTAATGCACCGCTTAGTGTGCTGAACCCCAATCGTCGTCTGTGGATGTTGCGAACATCGGACATACACGTTTTGATAACTACGTGATAGTTCAGTTAAACAGTTTAGAGTTGAGGCACCATAGACGTTTTTCGAAACGTCGCGGAACATATGAGATGTTTCGAGGGATGAAATTGGGATTTCAGGCTCGTGCCCACGTCCAGAGGTATAAGACCTCCGACAATTTTCTTAGCCTGCAAACTAATGGAGAAAAGCTCAATCGTTGAGCTTGTGCTCAGATTGTCTGAGTGCAACAATCACTTGAAGCGAGTGGGAGTTGATCTTCCAGGTGAGATAGTGATGTTTCTCCAAAGTCATTGCCACCAAGCCGCTAGAGCTTCGTGATGAACTATAACATATCAGGGATAGATGATCCTTGAGGTATTCATGATGTTTGACACATGAAAGTAGAAATCAAGAAGGAGCATCAATTGTTGATGGTTGGTGAAACCACTAGTTTCAAGAAGGGCAAGGGCAAGAAGGGACACTTCATGAAACGGAAAATCAGTTGCTGCCCAAAGGAAGAAACCCAAGGTTGAACCCAAACCCAAGACTAAGTGCTTACGTAATAAGGGGAACAACCTTTGGAGCAGAATTACCCTAAATACTTGGTAGATAAGAAGGTGGCAAGGTCGATAGAAGTATATTGGATATACATTATGTTAATGTGTACTTTACTAGTACTCCTAGTAGCACCAGGGTATTAGATACCGGTTCGGTTGCTAAGTGTTAGTAACTCGAAATAAAAGCTACGAAATAAACGGAGACTAGATAAAGGTGAGCTGACGATACGTGTTGGAAGTGTTTCCAAGGTTGATGTGATCAAATATCGCACGCTCCCTCTACCATCGAGATTGGTGTTAAACCTAAATAATTGTTATTTGGTGTTTGCGTTGAGCATAGACATGATTGGATTATGTCTATCGCAATACGGTTATTCATTTAAGGAGAATAATGATTAATCTGTTTATTTGAATAATACCTTCAATGGTCTTACACCTAAAAGAATGGTTTATTAAATCTCGATCGTAGTGATACAGATTTTCATGCCAAAAGATATAAGATAGTAATGATAGTACCACTTACTTGTGGCACTGCCATGTAAGTCATATTGGTGTAAAACGCATGATGAAGCTCCATGTTGATGGATCTTTGGACTCACTCGTTTTTGAAAAGTTTGAGACATGCAAACCATGTCTATTGGTGTATACGCATGAAGAAACTCCATGCAGATGGATCGTTTGGACTCACTTGATTTTAAATCACTTGAGATATGCAAATCATACCACATAGGCAAGATGACTGAAAAGCCTCCTTTTCAGTAAGATGAAACAAGATAGCAACCTGTTGGAAGTAACACATTTTGATGTGTGCAGTCCAATGAGTGCTGAGGCATGCAGTGAATATCGTTATGTTCTCACTTCACAGATGATTCGAGTAGATGTTGAGTATATTTACTTGATGAAACACAAGTCTGAATTATTGAATGGTTCAAGTAATTTCAGAGTGAAGTTGAAGATCATTGTGACAAGAGGATAAAATGTCTATGATATGATCATAGAGATGAGTATCTGAGTTACGAGCTTTGGCACGCAATTAAGACATTGAGGAAATTGTTTCACAATTAATACCGCCTGGAACACCATAGTGTGATGGTGTGTCCGAACGTCATAGTTGCATCCTATTGGATATGGTGCGTACCATGATGTATCTTATCGAATTACCACTATCGGTCATGGGTTAGGCATTAGAGACAACTGCACTCACTTTAATAGGGTACCACGTAATTCCGTTGAGACGACACCGTTTGGAGAAACCTAAGTTGTCGTTTCTTAAAAGTTTGGGGCTGCGACGCTTATGTGAAAAAGGTTTCAGGTTGATAAGCTCGAACCCAAAGCGTATAAAATGCATCTTCATAGGACACCCAAAACAGTTGGGTATACCTCCTAATTCAGATCCGAAAGCAATAGGGATTGTTTCTTGAATCGGGTCGTTTCTCGAGGAAAGGTTTCTCTCGAAAGAATTGAGTGGGAGGATGGTGGAGACTTGTTGAGGTTATTGAACCGTCACTTCAAAAAGTGTGTAGCAGGGCACAGGAAGTTGTTCCTGTGGCACCTACACCAATTGAAGTGGAAGCTTATGATAGTGATCATGAAGTTTCGGATCAAGTCACTACCGAACCTCGTAGGACGACAAGGACGCGTACTGCTTCGGAGTGGTACGGTGATCCTGTCTTGAAGGTCATGTTGCTAGACAACAATGAACCTACGAGCTATGGAGAAGCGATGGTGGGCCCATATTCCGACAAATGGTTAGAAGCCATGAAATCCGAGACAGGATCCATGTGTCATAAAAAAGCATGGACTTTGGTGGACTTGCCCGATGATCGGCAAGCCATTGAGATAAATGGATCTTTAAGAAGAAGATGGACGTGGACGGTAATGTCACCGTCTATGAAGCTCGACTTGTGGCGAAGAGTTTTTCACAAGTTCAAGGAGTTGACTACAATGAGATTTTCTCATCCGTAGCGATGATCAAGTCCGTCGGAATCATGTTAGCATAAGCGGCCTTCATGAAATCTGGCAGATGGATGTCAAGACGAGTTTCCTTACCAGTTTTCGTAAGGAAAGGTTTTATGTGATACAATCAGAAAGGTTTTGTCGATCCTAAGGATGCTAAAAGGTATGCTTGCTCCAGCGATCCTTCCATGGACTGGAGTAAGCATCTCGGAGTTGGAATGTACGCTTTGTTGAGATGATCAAAGATTTTGGGTTTATACAAAGTTTATGAGAAACGTGTATTTCCAAAGAAGTGAGTGGGAGCACTATAGAATTTCTGATGAGTATATGATGTTGACATATTGTTGATCAGAAATGATGTAGAATTTCTGGAAAGCATATAGGGTTATTTGAAAAGTGTTTTTCAAGGGAAAACCTGGATTAAGCTACTTGAACAATAAGCGTCAAGATCTATAAGATAGATCAAAATGCTTAATAATACTTTCAAATGAGCACATACCTTGACATGATCTTGAAGGTGTTCAAGATGGATCAGTCAAAGAAGGAGTTCTTGCCTGAGTAGTAAGGTACGAAGTTAAGACTTAAAGCTCAACCACGGCAGAAAAGAGAGAAAGGATGAAGGTCGTCCCCTATGCTTTATAAGTAGGCTCTACAGTATGCTATGCTAAGTACCGCACCTTATGTGTGCCTTGCCACATGTCTGGCAAGAGGGTAAAAAGGTGATCAAGGAGTGGATCACCAGATGGCGGTCAAAATTATCCTTAGAGGAATAAGGATATGTTTCTCGGTTATGGAGGTGATAAAGAGTTCGACGTAAAGAGTTTCGTCGATGCAAGCTTTAACACCTATCCGAATGACTCTAAGTAGCAAACCGGATACGTATAGTGGAACAACCCTTTTGGAATAGCTCCAAGTGGAGCATGGAAGCAACATTTACAGAATGACCTAGAGATTTGTGAAGTACATACGTATCTGAAAGTTGCAGAACCATTGACTAAAACCTCTCTCACAAGCAAAACATGATCAAACCCCAGAATTCATTGAGTCTTAATCACATGATGATGTGAACTAGTTTAATGACACTAGTAAACTCTTTGGATGTTGGTCACATGGCGATGTGACGTGTGAGTGTTAATCACATGGCGATGTGAACTAGATTATTGACTCTAGTGCAAGTGGGAGACTGTTGGAAATATGCCCTAGAGGCAATAATAAATTAGTTATTATTATATTTCCTTGTTCATGATAATCGTTTATTATCCATGCTATAATTGTATTGATAGGAAACTCAGATACCTGTGTGGATACATAGACAACATCATGTCCCTAGTAAGCCTCTAGTTGACTAGCTCGTTGATCAATAGATGGTTGCGGTTTCCTGACCATGGACATTGGATGCCATTGATAATGGGATCACATCATTAGGAGAATGATGTGATGGACAAGACCCAATCCTAAGCCTAGCACAGAGATCGTGTAGTTCGTATGCTAAAGCTTTTCTAATGTCAAGTATCTTTTCCTTAGACCATGAGATTGTGCAACTCCGGATACCGTAGGAATGCTTTGGGTGTACCAAACGTCACAACGTAATCGGGTGACTATAAAGGTGCACTACAGGTATCTCCGAAGTGTATGCATTGGGTTGGCACGAATCGAGGCTGGGATTTGTCACTCCGTGTAAACGGAGAGGTATCTCTGGCCCACTCGGTAGGACATCATCATAATGTGCACAATGTGACCAAGGGGTTGATCACGGGATGATGTGTTACGGAACGAGTAAAGGGACTTGCCGGTAACGAGATTGAACAAGGTATCGGTATACCGACGATCGAATCTCGGGCAAGTACAATACCGCTAGACAAAGGGAATTGTATACGGGATTGATTCAGTCCTTGACATCGTGGTTCATCCGATGAGATCATCATGAAACATGTGGGAGCCAACATGGGTATCCAGATCCCGCTGTTGTTTATTGACCGGAGAACGTCTCGGTCATGTCTGCATGGTTCCCGAACCCGTAGGGTCTACACATAAGGTTCGATGACGCTAGGGTTATAAAGGAAGTTTGTATCTGGTTACCGAATGTTGTTCGAGTCCGGATGAGATCCCGGACGTCACGAGGAGTTCGGAATGGTCCGGAGGTAAAGATTTATATATGGGAAGTCCTGTTTTGGTCACCGGAAAAGTTTGGGTTTTCCCAGAACGCACGGGACCACGGGGAGGGTCCCGGGGGTCCACCAAGTGGGGCCACCATCCCCGGAGGGCTGCACGGGCCAAGTGTGGGAGGGGACCAGCCCCAGGTGGGCTGGTGCGCCCCCCCCCCCTACCAACAAGGGCCCAAGGCGCCTAGGGTTTGGGGGAGGGAGCAAACCCACCTAACTTGGGGGGCAAGTTTCCCCTCTCCCCCCCCCTTGGCCGCACCCTAGATGGGATTGGGGGCAGCCGCACCCCTTGGGTTGGAAACCCTAGAGGGGGCGCACCCCCTCCCTCTCCCCTATATATAGTTGAGGTCTTGAGGGCTGCCAACAGATGAGTTTGCCCTCTCCTTGGCGCAGCCCTACCTCTCTCCCTTCTCCTCTCTCGCGGTGCTTGGCGAAGCCCTGCTGGATCACCACGCTCCTCCATCACCACCACGCCGTTGTGATGCTGCTGGATGGAGTCTTCCTCAACCTCTCCCTCTCTCCTTGCTGGATCAAGGCGTGGGAGACGTCACCGGGCTGTACGTGTGTTGAACGCGGAGGTGCCGTCCGTTCGGCACTAGGATCTCCGGTGATTTGGATCACGACGAGTATGACTCCTTCAACCCCGTTCTCTTGAACGCTTCCGCTTAGCAATCTACAAGGGTATGTAGATGCACTCTCCCTCCCCTCGTTGTTGGTTTCTCCATAGATAGATCTTGGTGACACGTAGGAAATTTTTTGAATTTCTGCTACGTTCCCCAACATTTACCTCCTCCGAGAGGGGCCTGAACTCGTAAACACTTGCATACAACCTCCCCGTAGCTAGGACCTTGCCTCCTCCTACGTACCCCCCATTCTTATTGTCAGTCTTAGTACCACGACAATCCCTTTGATGGGATCCCTTCAGCAAATAATGAGTGGAACGAGCGCTGCTGTGGAGGAAGATCACGTGCAGACGATGTTAGCATATGTATTTTGCATGTATTCTGTAACCACTCTCTGTACTTGTATGACTGAGTCTAGCCACGCCTGATCTGCGTGCCACCGTTGTAGGGGCGTTTGGCAGACTCCACATATATGTTGTAATCCGTAACACCTGTGAATCAATCAAGGAAGATAGTTTCCAATTTGGTATCAGATATCCAGGTCCATGGCCACGGACGACTCCTCCCCCTCCTCTGCCGCCCTCAGCTCCGACACATCACCGCCCTCCCTCTCCTCCATGGCGCCTGCCGCCACCATTGCCTCGGCCTCCTCCATGGCGACCTCGCCGCCCTTCATATTTGGGACCAGCCCCTCCCTCTTCCAAGGCACCACCGGCTCCTTTGGATCTCAATTCCCCCCATCTTCACCTTGGCTCCGCCGGCGCCGCCGCCGCCTGGACCACGCAACCCCATCTTCTTAGATCACATCACCAACCACATCAAGTTCCTCGTCAATCCTGCTGACAACAACTATCACAAGTGGAAGTCGTTTTTCCTCATGGTCCTGGTTCGCTACATCGTTCTTTTCCTCATCGAGCACCCGCTTCCCACCAATCCCGATGCCTCCTACCACGAGCTCGAAGTCCATGTCGCTCTTTGGATCTACGCCACTCTTGCGGATCCCATGGCCGACCACATCATTGACGCCACCACCACCTGCGCTCTCTGGAAGAAGATCCGCGACATCTTTCTCGCCAATCAAGCTGCCCGGTACATGATCCCCAACCGGCAGTATCGTAATCTCAAGCAGGGTGACCTTCCCGTGGCTGAGTATGCGCGCCGCATGAAGCTCCTCACCGACGGACTCACGAAGATCGACCATGTCGTTAGGGAGACCAACCTCACCACTCAGTTTCTCCATGGCCTCGACAAGCGCCTTGACACGATCCGTGTTGTCCTCGGTTACCAGGGCCTCCCGTTCGACACCGTCCTCTCACGGGTGGTTCTGGCCAAGGAGTCCCAGGCGCAACGCGCCAGCGAAGAGAGCGCCTCGGCTTTCGCTCTTCCCGACGGTGACCGCGGCCCCACAAGCGGATCTGGCCCCGGCTTGCATGACTCCGGTGATCATGGCCAGAGACATTCCTCCTCCGACAGGCTGCCCTCCGAACGTGCCCAGGCTCCTCACCCACCACAACCGCCATCTGACCATGGTCGCGGTGACTGTCGGTGTCCAAACCGGTGGATCTCGGGTAGGGGCTCCCAAGCTGTGCGTCTTAGGATCAATGGTAACATGAACACATGATTTTACCCAGCTTCGGGCTCTCTTGATGAGATAATACCCTACATGTTGCTTGATTGACTATAATGAATATAGGGGTTAGACGAGTTGATCTACCTCGAGATCATATGTTGTGGTCTAAACCCTAGAGGTACGTTGAGTAATGTCATAATGCCCTATCGACTAGCCTAGCCTCGGTTTATATAATGTACCAGAGGCCTAGGATAACAAGAGTCCTAGCCGAATACGCCGGTGGGGGAGAAGTCCTTGTCTTGATCACCACGTCTTGTAGAATCTTCCTTGTATGCGGCAACTGTCTGAACTGGCCCATGAGTATACGGCCATGGGGGTCCTTGGCCCAATCTGACTGATCGGGAGACGACGTGGGTAGTACCCCCTAGTCCAGGACACCGTCAGTAGCCCCCTGAACCGGTCTTCAAGTTGGGGACGCTCCTCGATTCTTCCGAACTGTTCTTCATCTTCGGTCGTCGGTCTTGGAAACTGGTTCAACAAATCTTCTCATCTTTGATCTTGAGGATCGCGAAGTAAATCCGAAGAGTTTATATATCGGGTATCTGAGGAGCCCCTTTAAGTTTCTAGCCTTTATCAATGCCTTGTTATTATTATGCCACACCTCAGGTTTGAAGTTATTCCCGGGCGGCAGTGTCCTCTTGCGTCCGAGCTCAAATGCTGGATTGCATTCGAGGTATCTTTTGCAGCCAAGCACCAACGCCGGACTGCTTCCGAGCTCCAGCGCCGGAATTTATCCAAGCTCTAACGCCGGACTGTGTCCAAGCTCCAACGCCGGACTGTATGCGAGCTCCAACGCCGGACTGTGTCCAAGCTCCAACGTCGGAATGTGTCCAAGCTCCAACGCCGAACTGTGTCCAAGCTCCAACGCCGGACTATATCCGAGATGTCATAGATCATCTGGGTTCAAAAAGTTGAAGGAGTTTAGCCGAGCTTAATGCCGGAAATGCCCTCTATGGAGCCAACCACTGACGCCCGAGCTTAATGCCAGACTACTTCCGAGGTGGTGCGCCTCCCTTGACTGCGGGCTGATTTTTTGATTGGTGCAATTTATTCTCTGCTGAGATATATAGCCAGTAGCCCTCAAGGTGTGTGCGTCGGTCTAAACCCCGAGATGCACTTGAAGGAAAACAAGAAACGGCTGATCCTAGTTGCCCCTGAGACTCAGGTCGATGCGCGAAATCGGCCTGAGGATCAACTCCTAGCTCAGTAGCATACATAGGAATAGAAACACGGTGTGCAAAGTCCTCGAGACTTAGGTTGGGTGCGGCCGACCAATCTGAGGATAATAATCTCCTCGAAAACTATATTGCACTTTAAATTTTTTGCATTGGACAGGCAATGCAGTAGCCCCCGAGACACTGGTCGGGTGGCGACACCAGATCAGGGGATTGATGTACCCCTTTAATATTTGTAAATAATAAGCACAAAGCCCAGTAGCCCCCGAGCCTTAATGTGGACGCGGGTGGCCGAATTAAGGATCGATATCCAAAGTAAAATCACAAATTATGTGTAATGATTCTATGTATCCAGGTACTTTTACATCATCAATGCTCGGATCCACATTGTACAAAACTTTGTTAACCGGCCATCGGCTTCAACCGCCCTGGCCAGTAGCCGGGGAGTATTTGTCCCACTTTATAAAGCCTTTCTGAGGGCAAAGATTTACGGCAAACAATGCAATTCGGCCATACGGTTTTATAAACAAAGGTACGCAAAGAGACATGTTATATTATTGTTTAACATAAGAAACATCGTCCAAAGAAAATAGTCCCACTGTCGGTTCCTTTCTTTGGGTTGTCATGCTAAGCATGATCATGAAACCTCAGCTCCGGTCAATGTGGGAGGAAAATACTGAGGATTTTAGTTCGGGAAAAGCTTCCAAACTCTGTGGTCTAGATGAACCCAAATTTTCACTTCTGTTGCGACCGTTTATAATCTGGAAGTGGCCCATCGTCGGCTTCTTCCCCCTTGTATATGCTATGCAGGGCGTTTCCGAAAAAACAAAACAACCCTTAGCCGATGTCTTGGTGCCCGAAGGCGGTTGTGTTGGCGGAAACGAGGCAGTCACATATGCAGGCTTTATAACTTTCACTTAGTCATAGGAGCTTAAAGTTGGCAGGCCAGCAAGTAGCCCCCCGCTTAGTGTTCGGCGACAGCCGAGGTCAAGCCGTAAACACTTTGGCCAATGTTATGAATGACCCGTCATTTAACATAGTCATCGGATGGCTGACTAGTTACGCTTATTCTGACAGTCAGTTTTCGGCTTTCTCCACCGAGGTGCTTAACCATGCGAGCTGGAAGCACAATCGCAGTGGTTCTCCTTTTGCACACCTAACCGAACAAAGCGGAATGTAGGAGGCAAGCACAGGAGCCGGCCAACCCAACTATCGAGCGAAGACACAATTTGAAACCGATGCATATATAGCAATATCCGAGAATTTTTGCCGAATCCCTAAAGGTGTCCGGCGTTGCACTGCGAGACTTATGTGAAAAACACACAAATAGTTGAAAAGTTCCATAGGATTGGAAAACCAAAAAACGTCAGTAAAAACACGACGTCCGAACTAGATTAATTGTTCGGAGTCAATCAGAAAATTGGTCTTAGAAAAAAAATTGTGCTTCTGTCGTGCTTTAACATGACACATCCTATCTCAAGACTTCAAGCGAGTCAGCCTACGGCTTCAACCTCCTATCCCGAAGGCGGAGTACTTCTCGCTTTGAGAGGCAAATCCAGCTATTTACCACACACTCGCGTCGAAAAAAGGAGTGGTAGAAAAAAAAGGACTTTGCAACGACTAGGAAGAAGAACACTTACTATAAAACAGCTCACATAAATTTAAGAGCCCCCAAGTTACTTGGTTAAAAGAATTTTATGTATAATGATTGTATGTACCGAAGTACTTATATCATATGTGTGTTCACCCGAACTTTGAACGCATCTTAACCGACCATCGGCTTCTCCCTCTTCCGTCAAGGACCGAAAAGTGTTATGTACTTGTCAAGAATATCGACGGTGTTTCTGATAACCAGGCAATCAGGCCATAAGGCTGTAATAGACAAAGCGCGCTCAGGGAACTTATGCTATATTACTAACAAAGTGTAAGAAGCATCTTCGAAGAAAATAGTACCCCCATAGATACCTTTCTTCGGTGCTCATTGTCCTTATGAGACTTATGCAATAGATTTTTTGTACTCATGAGTTCCGTTGTGTGCCGACCATGATTGAAAACAATAAGGGCGCTAGCTTTCGGCTTCACCCAGTCTGAGGTCAGTGCTCGGATGAACCAGTCGTGACAATCGCAGAGGTGCTCCCTTTACTCCCTGCCCGAACAATCGGGAACGTAGGGGTAAGCACAAGAGCCAGGCAACCCAGCTTGCGGAACAACTTAAGACAATATGCTGCATATTGTGGCGCAATACACAAACAAGGAACAAAGTTGTACAAGTATAATCATATGCAAGAGGAAAAGCTCCATCAAGGGAGCCCCCAAATAAACGGGGTATTTGAATATGTGCATCACAAACAAAGTTTCGACAGGGAAGTTTTTCACAAGCAAATTTTTGCCAAAAAAGTATAATGCTTGGTCGGACCGAACAAAATTTAGAACTGAAAGTTTTTGAGCATGAAAGCCACTTAGCTGGTTGATATGTTCGGCATTGATGGCGCGGTCCGAGCTTGATGCGGGACAAGGTTCCAGCCTCCAGGATGGTCCCGAGGTGGCCGAGCAGAGAGTTCGGCACCCCGAGAATATGAAGCCCCCAGCCACGGTAATGGAGCATGTCGGCGCACCAAGGCGACAACACAATTTGGTCGAAGGAGGCGACAACGAGGCTCAGTCTGAGTCAATTGGCTCCACACATAAAATAGCGCAAACCAAAGGTAATGACAAATAATGATAATAATGTATATTAAAAAAATTCTTCTACTTATTTAAAACAAGTTTAGGAAATAATGAAAGAGATGTGGCCTGAGCGTCAAGGTCAATGTCGATGCAGGGCGTCGGCGTGACACAGTGAAGGCGTGACAAAGCCCGAATTCACAGGTTGGTTGGAGTTGCAGATACGGCATTCGCCGAAGTATGCACGGAAACTGACCGAACCACCGCGCAATCGTCGCTAATGCGGCCACCAATTGATAGACCTATGTACAGGTGATGAAAAAAAGCAGAGTAATAATTCCTTGGGAAAAATGAACCCAAACAAGCAAAAATTGCTAGGATTAATAGCACCTGGTTTAATTGTTGTAGCGGTCCGAAGGAAGGTTACTCCCAAAATTGGGACTCAATCCGCACACCCATTGCGTGATGGGTGATGAAGTGATGGCATGGGGATCCTGGCAAATGTTGGCTTGCCACGGCGAAGCCCGTGGTCCAGCTAATGTGATGAAGCTGGTCGGCTGGTGACGCCGAATTCTCCAAAGTAAGTTGATGAAGAGATGGCGAAGTCCTCGGTTTAGCCGAGGTGACGGAGCAGGTCGATAAGGAGACGTTGTAGCTGCCGTGTTAGCCGAGGTGTTGAAGTAGTTTGGCGTGATGGACATCGGCTTGATGAAGCAACAGTTCGGCCATGCCGATGCAGGTCGTAGCTTGTGATGTCGCAATGCTGGCTTGATAAAGTGATCGTGTGGCGATGCTGGTGTGCCCGCTCCGTGTAATCCGTGGGGCGGTGATGTTGGTGAAGATTTATCCTTCGCGATGCCGAACTATTGTTTGGCTGGCTGAGATGATGATCCGAAGAAGTTAAGCTTGGCGCAACAAAGTGACGACGTGTCTAGCGCAGGTCGGCCGCCGTGGAGTGATGTTGTCGGGCCGGTTTGACACCGACGCCATGGCGAAGATCGTATTGTAAAAATACTTTTAATATTAATGGGATGTGTTTGGGAATAAAACACAATACCCCATACGAAAACGTCCTTCAAAAAGGATGTCCGGAATCCCGTTCGTAAAGAAGATGAACTCGGGTCAGATTCGTTCTCGCGCAGAAAACAGATCCGAAAAGTGACGCACTAATTGGAAGGTTCCCAGAATTTGGATGGTCGGATCGAGCTGAAGTTTCGGAAGGTGGTAGATATGGGAATTCTGCAGCCGATCAACGGTTGGATCTTCCAAAGGACGTCCGAGCTAGATGCTGGACAACCCGCTCCAAACTCGTCCGGATTCTCGTCCAGATTCAAGAGGGCTCGGGTATATCGGAGATTGCCGGAGATTCCTCCATCGAAACTCGACTAAATTTTTGCAGGTTTGGACTTAATTCCGCATAATTCCACCAAAGCAATCGTTTAGGCGACACCCGAGGAGGAAGTGGCGGCGGATACAAGTTTGCTGTCCAGAAAAACAACACGGTCGCCGAGGGCAATGTTGATGTTGAGCCCCCGAGCTCCATGGATGACTCCTCCATGATCTTGATAGAGATCGGAGTTGATTTTGATGAAGGCCCTCATCCAAACATGACGATCGGAGGTAGGGCGCAGTCCTCGGTCAAGTCAAGGTGACAAGTCGAGCTGGTGACGAAGAAACCGACGTTGCAGTTGACCTGCAGTCGAGCCATTGATTCTTTCACCGATCACATAGTAGAACTCTCAATGAAAGCACCAATGTCGGTGTCAAAACCGGCGGATCTCGGGTAGGGGGTCCCAAGCTGTGCATCTTAGGATCAATGGTAACATGAACACGGGATTTTACCCAGCTTCGGGCTCATATGATGAGATAATACCCTACATGCTGCTTGATTGACTATAATGGATATAGGGGTTACAAGAGTTGATCTACCTCGAGATCATATGTTGTGGTCTAAACCCTAGAGGTATGTTGAGTAATGTCATAATGCCCTATCGACTAGGCTAGCCTCGGTTTATATAATGTACCAGAGGCCTAGGATAACAAGAGTCCTAGCCGAATACGCCGGTGGGGGAGGAGTCCTTGTCTTGATTGACAAGTCTTGTAGAATAATCATTGTATGCGGCAACTGTCCGAACTGGCCCATGAGTATATGGCCATGGGGGTCCTCGGCCCAATCTAACTGATCGGGAGGCGGCGTGGTGAGTACCCCTAGTCCGGGACACCGTCGATAGCCCCTGAACCAGTCTTCAAGTTGGGGGCGCTCCTCGATTCTTCGAACTGTTCTTCATCTTGGTCGTCGGTCTTGAAAACTGGTTCAACAAATCTTCTCATCTTCGATCTTGAGGATCGTGAAGTAAATCCGAAGAGTTTATATGTCGGGTATCCGAGGAGCCCCTTTAAGTTTTCGGCCTTTATCAATGCCTTGTTATTATTATGCCACACCTCAGGTTTGAAGTTATTCCCGGGCGGCAGTGTCCTCTTGCGTCCGAGCTCAAACGCCGGATTGCATTCGTGGTATCTTTTGCAGCCAAGCACCAACGTCGGACTGCTTCCAAGCTCCAACGCCGGAATGTATCCAAGCTCTAACGGCGGACTGTGTCCAAGCTCCAACGCCGGACTGTATCCGAGCTCCAACGTCGGACTGTGTCCAAGCTCCAACGCCGAAATGTGTCCAAGCTCCAACACCGGAATGTGTCCAAGATCCAACGCCGGACTATATCCAAGATGTCATAGATCATCTACTTTCAAAAAGTTGAAGGAGTTTAGCCGAGCTTAATGCCGGGAATGCCCTCTATGGAGCCAGCCACTTACGCCCGAGCTTAATGCCGAACTGCTTCCGTGGTGGTGCGCCACCCCTGACTACGGGCTGATTTTTTTGATTGGTGCAATTTATTCTCCGCTGAGATATATAGCCAGTAGCCCTCAAGGTGTGTGCGTCGGTCTAAAACCCGAGATGCACTTGAAGGAAAAGAAGAAACCGCTGATCCTAGTTGCCCCTGAGACTCAGGTCGATGCGCGAAATCGGCCTGAGGATCAACTCCTAGCTCGGTAGCATACATAGGAGTAGAAACGCGGTGTGCAAAGTCCTCGAGAATTAGGTTGGGTGCGGCCGACCAACCTGAGGATAATAATCTCCTCGAAAACTATATTGCACGTTAAATTTTACGCATTGGATGTGCAATGCGGTAGCCCCAGACACCGGTCGGTGTCGACAGCAGAATCGAGGATCGATGTACCCCTTTAATATTTGTAAATAATAAGCACAAAGCCCGGTAGCCCCCGAGCCTTAATGTGGGCAAGGGTGGCCGAATTAAGGATCGATATCCAAAGTAAAATCACCAATTATGTGTAATGATTCTATGTATCCAAGTACTTTTACATCATCAACGCTCGGATCCGCATTGTACAAAACTTTGTTAACCGGCCATCGACTTCAACCGCCCCGGCTAGTAGCCGGGGAGTGTTTGTCCCACTTTATAAAGCCTTTATGAGGGCAAAGATTTATGGCAAACAAGGCAATCCGGCCATACAGTTTTATAAACAAAGGTACGCAGAGAGACATGTTATTGTTGGGGAACGTAGCAGAAATTCAAAATTTTCCTACGTGTCACCAAGATCTATCTATGGAGAAACCAGCAACGAGGGGAAGGAGAGTGCATCTACATACCCTTGTAGATCGCTAAGATTTATTTAACCTTTCCTACGTGGTCCCGGTACGTTACCGATAAAACCCGAAACTTTTCCGGTGACCAAAACAGGACTTCCCATATATAAACTTTACCTCCGGACCATTCCGGAACTCCTCGTGACGTCCGGGATCTCATCCGGGACTCCGAACAACATCCGGTAACCAGATACAAACTTCCTTTATAACCCTAGCATCATCGAACCTTAAGTGTGTAGACCCTACGGGTTCGGGAACCATGCGAACATGACCGAGGCGTTCTCGGTCAATAACCAACAGCGGGATCTGGATACCCATGTTTGGCTCCCACATGTTCCACGATGATCTCATCGGATGAACCACGATGTCAAGGACTCAATCGATCCGTATACAATTCCCTTTGTCTAACGGTATTGTACTTGCCGAGATTCGATCGTCGGTATACCGATACCTTGTTCAATCTCGTTACCCGGCAAGTCTCTTTACTCGTTCCGTAACACATCATCCCGTGATCAACCCCTTGGTCACATTGTGCACATTATGATGATGTCCTACCGAGTGGGCCCAGAGATACCTCTCCGCTTACACGGAGTGACAAATGCCAGTCTCGATTCGTGCCAACCCAACAGACACTTTCAGAGATACCTGTAGTGCACCTTTATAGCCACCCAGTTACGTTGTGACGTTTGGTACACCCAAAGCATTCCTACGGTATCCGGGAGTTGCACAATCTCATGGTCTAAGGAAATGATACTTGACACTACAAAAGCTTTAGCATACGAACTACACGATCTTTGTGCTAGGCTTAGGATTGGGTCTTGTCCATCACATCATTCTCCTAATGGTGTGATCCCGTTATCAACGACATCCAATGTCCATGGTCAGGAAACCGTAACCATCTATTGATCAACGAGCTAGTCAACTAGAGGCTTACTAGGGACATGGTGTTGTCTATGTACCCACACATGTATCTGAGTTTCCTATAAATACAATTATAGCATGGATAATAAACGATTATCATGAACAAGGAAATATAATAATAATAACCAATTTATTATTGCCTCTAGGGCATATTTCCAACAGTTATATTATTGTTTAACATAAGAAACATCGTCCAAAGAAAATAGTCCCACTATCGGTTCCTTTCTTTGGGTTGTCATGCTAAGCATGATCATGAAACCTCAGCTCCGGTCAATGTGGGAGGAAAATACTGAGGATTTTAGTTCGGGAAAAGCTTCCAAACTCTGTGGTCTAGATGAACCCAAATCTTCACTTCCTTGTGACCGTTTATAATCTGAAAGTGGCCCATCGTCTGCTTCTCCCCGCTTGTAGATGCTATGCAGGGTGTTTCCAAAAAAACAAAACAATCTTTAGCCAATGTCTCGGTCCCCGAAGGCGGTTGTGTTGGCGGAAAGAGGCAATCAGATATGCAGGCTTTATAACTTTCACTTAGTCATAGGAGCTTAAAGTTGGGAGGCCAGCAAGTAGTCCCCCGCTTAGTGTTCGGCAACAACCGAGATCAAGACGTAAACACTTCGGCCAATGTTATGAATGGCCCGTCATTTAACATAGTCATCGGATCGCTGACCAGTTTATGCTTATTGTGACAGTCAGTTTTCGGCTTTCTCCACCGAGGTGCTTAACCATGCGAGCTGGAAGCACAATCGCAGTGGTTCTCCTTTTGCACACCTAACCGAACAAAGCAGAATGTAGGAGGCAAGCACAAGAGCCGGGCAACCCAACTATCGACCAAAGAAACAATTTGAAACGGATGCATATATAGCAATATCCGAGAATTTTTGCCAAATCCCTAAAGGTGTCCGGCGTTGCACTGCGAGACTTGTGTGAAAAACACACAAATAGTTGAAAAGTTCCATAGGATTGGAAAACCAAAAAACGTCAGTAAAAACTCAACGTCCGAACTAGATTAATTATTCGGAGCCAAGCAGAAAATTGGTCTTAGAAAAAAATTGTGCTTCTGTCGTCCTTTAACATGACACATCCTATCTCAAGACTTCAAGTGGGTCAGCCTACGGCTTCAACCTCCTATCCCGAAGGCGGAGTACTTCTCGCTTTGAGAGGGAAATCCGGCTACTGACCACACACTCGCATTGAAAAAAGGAGTGATAGAAAAAAAGGACTTTGTAACGACTAGGAAGAAGAACACTTATTATAAAACAGCTCACATAAATTTAAGAGCCCCCAAGTTACTTGGGTAAAAAAAATTATGTATAATGATTGTATGTACCGAAGTACTTATATCATATGTGTGTTCACCCGAACTTTGAACGCGTCTTAACCGACCATCGACTTCTCCCTCTTCGGTCAAGGACCGAAAAGTGTTATGTACTCCACCTATCGAGAATATTGACGGTGTTTCCGATAACGAGGCAATCATGCCATAAGGCTGTAACAGACAAAGCGCGCTCAGGGAACTTATGCTATATTACTAACAAAGTGTAAGAAGCATCTTCGAAGAAAATAGTACCCCCACCGATACCTTTCTTCTGTGCTCATTGTCATTATGAGACTTGTGCAATAGATGTTTTTTACTCATGAGTTCCGTTGTGTGCTGTCCATGATTGAAAACAATAAGGGCGCTAGCTTTCGACTTCACCCAGTCTGAGGTCAGAGCTCGGATGAATCGGTCGTGACAGTCGCAGAGGTGCTCCCTTTACTCCCTAGCCGAACAATCAGGAACGTAGGGGTAAGCACAGGAGCCAGGCAACCCAGCTTGCGGAACAACTTAAGTCAATATGGTGCATATTGTGGCGCAATACACGAACAAGGAACGAAGCCGTACAAGTATAATCATATGCAAGATGAAAAGGTCCATCAAGGGAGCCCCCAAATAAATGGTGTATTTGAATATGTGCGTCACAAACAAAGTTTGGACAGGGAAGTTTTTCACAAGCAACTTTTAGCCAAAAAAGTATAATTCTTGGTCGGACCGAACAAAATTTAAAACTGAAAGTTTTTGAGCATGAAAGCAACTTAGCTGGTTGATATGTTCGGCATTGATGACGTGGTCCGAGCTTGATGCGGGACAAGGTTCCAGCCTCCAGGATGGTCCCGAGGTGGCCGAGCAGAGAGTTCGGCACCCCGAGAAGATAAAGCCCCCAGCCGCGGTAATGGAAAAGGTCGGCGCGCCAAGGCGACAACACAATTCGGTCGAAGGAGGCGACAACGAGGCTCAGTCTGAGTCAATTGGCCGCACACATAAAATAGCGCAAACCAAAGGTAATGACAAATAAAGATAATAATGTATATTTAAAAAAATCTTCTACTTATTTTATACAAGTGAAGGAAATAATGAAAGAGATGTGGCCTGAGCGTCGTGGTTAGTATCGATGCAGGGCGTCGGCGTGACGGATTGAAGGCGTGACAAAGCCCGAATTCACAGGTCGGTTCGAGTTCAACTATGCACAGAAATTGACCGAACCACCACACAATCGTCGCTAATGCGGCCACCAATTGATAGATCTGTGTACAGGTGATGCAAAAAAGTAGAGTAATAATTTCTTTGGAAAAATGAACCCGAACGAGCAAAAATTGCTAGGATTAATAGCACCTGGTTTATTTGTTGTAGCGGTTCGAAGGAAGGTTACTCCCAAAATTGGGACTCAATCCACACACCCATTTCCTGATCGGTGATGAAGCGATGGCATGGCGATCCTGGCAAAGGTTGGCTCGCCATGGCGAAGCCCGTGGTCCAACTAATGTGATGAAGCTGGTCGGCTGGTGACGCCGAATTCTCCGAAGTAAGTTGATGAAGAGATGTCGAAGTCCTCGGTTTAGCCGAGGTGACGGAGCAGGTCGATAAGGAGATGTTGCAGCTGCCGTGTCAGCCGAGGTGTTCAAGTAGTTCAGCGTGATGGACATCGGCTTGATGAAGCAACAGTTCGGCCATGCCGATGCAGGTCGTAGCTTGTGACATGGTCAATGTTGGCTTGATGAAGTGACCATGCGGCGATGCTGGTGTGCCCGCTCCGTGTAATCCGTGGGGCAGCGATGTTGGTGACGATTTATCCTTCGCGATGCCGAACTATTGTTCGGCTGGCCGAGATGATGATCCAATGAAGATAAGCTCGGCGCAACAAAGTGACGACGTGTCTAGCGCAGGTCGGCCGCCGTGGAGTGATGTTGTCGGGCCGGTTTGACACCGGCGCGATGGCGAAGATCGTATTGTAAAAATACTTTTAATATTAATGGGATGTGTTTGGGAATAAAACACAATACCCCATACGAAAACGTCCTTCGAAAAGGATGTCCGGAATCCCGTCCGTAAAGAAGATGAACTCGGGTCAGATTCGTTCTCGCGCAGAAAACAGATCCGGAAAGCGACGCACTAATCGGAAGGTTCCCGGAGTTTGGACGGTCGGATCGAGCTGAATTTTTGGCAGGTGGTAGATATGGGAATTCCTCAGCCGATCAACGGTTGGATCTTCCAAAGGACGTCCGAGCTAGATGCTGGACAACCCGCTCCAAACTCGTCCGGATTCTCGTCCAGATTTAAGAGGGCTCCGGTATATCGGAGATTGCCGGAGATTCCTCCATCGGAACTCGACGAAATTTTTGCAGGGTTGTTGTAGACTTAATTCTGCATAATTCCACCGAAGCAATCATTTAGGCGACACTCGAGAAGGTGGTGGTGACGGATACGAGTTTGCTGTCCAGAAAAACAACACGGTCGCCCGAGTGCAATGTTGATGTTGAGCCCCCGAGCTCCATGGATGACTCCTCCATGATCTTGATAGAGATCGTAGTTGATTTTGATGAAGGCCCTCATCCGAACATGACGATCGGAGGTAGGGCGCAGTTCTCGGTCAAGCCAAGGTGACCAGTCGAGCTGGTGACGAACAAACCGACGTTGCAGTTGACCTACAGTCGAGCCATTGATTCTTTCGCCGATCACACAGCGGAACTCTCAATGAAAGCAGCAATATCGGTGTCAAAACCGGCGGATCTCGTGTAGGGGGTCCCAAGCTGTGCGTCTTAGGATCAATGGTAACATGAACACGGTATTTTACCCAGCTTCGGGCTCCCTTGATGAGATAATACTCTACATGCTGCTTGATTGACTATAATGGATATAGGGGTTACAAGAGTTGATCTACCTCGAGATCATATGTTGTGGTCTAAACCCTAGAGGTATGTTGAGTAATGTCATAATGCCCTATCGACTAGCCTAGCCTCGGTTTATATAATGTACCAGAGGCCTAGAATAACAAGAGTCCTAGCCGAATACGCCGGTGGGGGAGGAGTCCTTGTCTTGATCACCAAGTCTTGTAGAATCTTCCTTGTATGCGGCAACTGTCCGAACTGGCCCATGAGTATACGGCCATGGGGGTCCTCGGCCCAATCTAACTGATTGGGAGACGACGTAGTGAGTACCCCCTAGTCCAGGACACCGTCAGTGACCGACGCTGTGGGCGCGGCGACTCCACTGGGCACGGCCAACCGGTGCCCCTACTCTCGTCATTCACAGGGTACTTCGCCTTTTATGGCATGGCCCTCCCGCCGTCGTGGTCTGGTTGGGTACCTCCCAATGCCCCCGGCGTCCTCGACTCCCGTCCGGGTGCTCATGCTCGGGCCTACAACATGTACTAGCCGACGCCCCCGACCACGTACTACCCAACCCAGCAGCCCTCATGGGAGCACATCGCCATGCTTAATGCCGCCTACAAGAAATCCGGCTTCCCCAACAACCCTACCTCCGAGTGGTATATGTACAGTGGCGCCTCCTTGCATGTCACCGGCAACCAAGGTACCTTGACCACGTCTAGTTCTTCCTTAAAGCATGTTCCTTCTACTATTCTTGTCGACAATGGGCAACATCTTCCAGTCACGGCCACCGAATTCACCACTGTTACTCCCCATGATTTTCGTGTCGCTGATGTTCTTGTCTCTCCACTTGTCGTTACTAGTCTTATCTCTGTTCGCAAGTTCACTACTGACAACTGTTTCTTTGTTGAAATTTCCCCTTGTGGTTTATTGTGAAGGATCTACGCACTCAGAAAGTTCTCATGATCTCCGCTAGCACCGGCAATCTCTACCCCTTCATTGGCAACAGTCCGGCTCGGGCATTGGCCTTCCTCGCCGCTTCCCCGGACGTGTGGCACCATCAACTTGGGCATCCCGGCACTCACAGCTTTTCTTCCATCACTCATGATTTCCTTGTTGATTGTAATAAAGTGCCCCACACTCCATGTAGTGCTTGCCAATTAGGACGTCAACCACATCTCTTCCTTCCTCTACTAGCCGAACATTTGCTCCTTTTGATTTAATCCATTGTGATTTATGGACCTCGCTGGTTGTAAGTTTTTCGCGTTTTCAATACAATCTTATTGTGTTAGATGATTACACACATTACTCATGGACATTTACTTTGTGCCACAAATCTGATACATCCACCGTCCTCCAACGTTTCTTTGCTTTTGTGTACACACAATTTCATGTGATCATCAAAAACATGCAATGCGACAATGGTGGTGAATTCATCAACACCTCCCTATGCTCGTTCTTCTCCTCTAACGGCATCGCCTACCGCTTCTCCTGCCCTCACACCTCCCCACAAAATAGGAAGGCCGAGTGTCTCATTCGCACAACTAACGACATCATTCGCACACTCCTCATGCAAGCCAATCTCACCCCTCCATTTTGGGTAAAAGCCCTGCACACGGCCACCTACTTACTAAACCAGCGTCCCTCTCGTGCCATTGCCTCCCACACTCCCTATTTTCTGCTGCATGGCGCACATCTGACCTACGATCATCTTCGGGTCTTTGGGTGCCCATGTGTAGGATCGAAAGTATGTTTAGAGGGGGAGTGATTGAGGGAGTCCTAGATAAGGGGGTATCCGGACAGCCGGACTATATACTTTGGCCGGACTGTTGGACTATGAAGATACAAGATAGAAGACTTCGTCCCGTGTCCGGATGGGACTCTCCTTGGCGTGGAAGGCAAGCTTGGCGATTCAGATGTAGATCTCCTTCTTTGTAACCGACTCTGTGTAACCCTAGCCCCCTCCGGTGTCTATATAAACCGGAGGGTTTAGTCTGTAGGACACAACAACAACAACAACAACAAAAATCATACCATAGGCTATCTTCTAGGGTTTAGCCTCTCTAATCTCGTGGTAGATCAACTCTTGTAGTACACATATCATCAAGATCAATCAAGCAGGAAGTAGGGTATTACCTCCATCGAGAGGGCCCGAACCTGGGTAAACATCGTGTCCCCAGCCTCCTGTTACCATTAGCCTTAGACACACAGTTCGGGACCCCAACCCGAGATTCGCCGGTTTTGACACCGACATTGATGCTTTCATTGAGATTTCCTATGTGTCATCGCTGCAAGGCTAGATGGCTTCTCCGACCTTCAACCGCACTGTCCTGGGTGAGACCTTTCTCCCCGGACAGATCTTCGCGGGCCAACTCGCTTGTCCATCTGGAGCAGATCGATAGCTACGCCCCTGGCCATCAGGTCAGGTTTGTAAACCTAAACTACACTGCCGACATCCGCGGAGACTTGATCTTCGACGGATTCGGGCCCGTGTCAAGAGCGCCGAACAATCACGACGTGCATGACCTAGATCTGCAGTCGGACAGTATTCGGAACATCGCACCTACTACAGCTTCAGACTTTGCTCCAGAGCAGGTCGTGCCTTCTGAGGACGGGTGGATGGACCCCACCCCAAATGCCGCACACTCATCGGCTTTGATACCAATCACAGACTCCACTCCTAAAGGGACCTGTATCTCCGGACCCCCGGACTCGCCTCTGGTCGTGTGTTCCGGACCGCGTGCATCCGAGCCCATCGAATCTAACTGGGCTCCGGTTATGGAATTCACTGGCTTGGATATCTTTCAGCACTCACCCTTCAGAGACGTGCTAAGTTCATTAAAGTCTCTCTCTCTGTCAGAAGACTCCTGGCCGAACTATGTCCGGCCCGTGTGGGATACGGAAGACGAAGAAAAACGCAACCCACCCACCACCCACTTTATAGCCACTGTCGATGACCTAACAGACATGCTTGACTCCGACCCCAATAACATTGACGGTATGGACGTTGATGTAGGGGACGATCTAGAACCACCGCCCATGAGGCGCTGGACAGCCACTTCATCATACGACGTCTACATGGTAGACACTCCCAAAGAAGACAATGGTGACAAAAAAGACACAACAGAGGATAAACCCCCCGGGCAAAAGCAAATACGACGGCGTAGGCGCCGCCTCAGGTCCAGTCACAGTAAAAATAGCGATAACAACCCAAAACAGAATGACACTCTGGTTGATTTCGAAGGCAACAACGACCATAGGGACCCAGCAATGGAGCGGGATAAACCAGGTCATGCCGAACACAGCCCAGAGCAGACGCCCGATCACAATTCAGAGGGCGAAACTCATCATGCTACCTCCAAAGAAGAGAACAGTCCGGTCGATGATGCGTTCATCATCCCGGAAGAACATTCAGAACAAGATAACCTCCGCAGAAAACTCCTGGCCACAGCGCGGAGCCTGAAGAAGTAGAAGCAAAGGCTTAAGGCCGCGCAGGATACGCTCAACCAAAGATGGAATAAGGTGCTGGACACCGAAGGGAAACATGCCGATAATCGCCACACAAAGAGCTACCCAAAGCGCAAACTGCTACCCGAATTTGACGATGAAGCCGCAGCACCCGTTTGGCCCAAAAACAATACGTCTACTTAGCCGGCCCAACCACCTCGTGGCCGCGATAGAGCAACCACCAATACCACACACGATTTACGAGAGCTCCTGGACAAAAAGGCCAATGCGGCCAGATCCATCTATGGGTCCAGAGGACATGCTCCGACGCAGGATTATGGTCACCACAACGGTCATATTGATCGAATACCAGTCCGGAATCAACACCAGGAACAACAGCAGCCTGCAGCATGCCACGACACGGCCAGATACAGAGGGACTGCGCACCCCCTGTGCTCCACGGACGAGGTGCTGGATCATGAATTCCCACAGGGATTCAAACCCGTGAATATAGAGTCATGCGACGAAACAACGGACCCTGGGGTCTGGATTGAAGATTTTATCCTTCACATACACATGGCTCGTGGGGATGACCTCCACGCCATCAAATATCTCCCCCTCAAGTTAAAAGGACCAGCTCGTCATTGGCTGAAAAGCCTCCCCGAAAACTCAATTGGAAGTTGGGAGGAACTTGAGGATGCTTTCAGGGCCAACTTTCAAGGGACCTATGTCCGCCTCTGAGATCTTGACGATTTAAGTCACATAATACAGCAGCCCAGAGAGTGAGCCCGGAAACTTTGGAACAGATTCCTCACTAAGAAGAATCAAATTGTCGACTGTCCGGACGCCGAAGCCTTAGCGGCCTTCAAACACAGTATCTGAGACGAGTGGCTTGCCAGACACCTCGGCCAAGAAAAGCCGAGAACGATGGCAGCCTTAATAAGCCTCATGACCCTATTTTGTGCGGGCGAGGATAGCTGGTTGGCCCGTAGAGGCACCAGCGACCCAGGCACATCCGAAATCCGAGATGGCAACGGGAAGCCACGGCACACTAAGCACAAACATTGGAATACCGATAGTCCAGACAACACAACGATCAACTCCGGATTCAGGGCCTCTCGACTTAGTCAAGGAAAGAAGCCATTTAAAGGCAGTAAAGAGGAACCATCCATCCTAAACAAAGTCCTGGAGAGATTGTGCTAAATCCATGGCACTTCCGACAAACCTGCAAATCATACCCACAGAGAATGTTGGGTTTTCAAGCAGGCCGGCAAGTTAAACGCCGAACACAAGGGAAGGGAAACACCAAGCGAAGACGAGGATGATCCTCGCCAGCCGAACACCAGGGGCCAGAAACAATTCCCACCGGAAGTAAAGACGGTAAACACGGTACACGCAACTCATGCAGAGTTCGTAGCACCTCAATTCAATCCCTGGGCAACTTGCCCGATCACTTTTGATCACACGGACTACCCCGCCAGTATCCAGCATGGAGGATCGGCTGCCTTGGTGCTCGACCCAATAATTGATGGATACCGTCTTACTCGCGTCCTAATGGATGGTGGCAGTAGTCTTAATCTGATATATCAAGACACCATCCGCAAGATGGGGGTAGACCCATCCAGAATAAGTCAAAGTAACGCCACCTTCAATGGAGTGATTCCTGGCATAGTAGCCCACTACTGGGGCTCCCTCGTATTGGAAGTAACATTCAGTTCTCCCGACAACTTCAGAAGCGAGAACCTACACTTCAACATCGCCCCCTTCAGCAGCGATTATCATGCATTTCTTGGAAGAACGGCCTTCGCTTGCTTTAACGCAATACCGAACTACGCCTGCCTTAAACTCAAGATGCCCGGTCCACGCGGTGTCATCACGGTTAGCGGAAACACAGAGCAGAATGCGGCAGTTCCCGCTGCCGGACTCTAGGCGGCCTCTCCCACCGGAACGCATGACCGGTCGTCAAGACCACAGACACGGTTAGACGAGTCCAGTACACCATTTTTCACAATGGCTCGGATAAACCTGAGCCAGGGGCTATACATGTCTCCTCATAAATAATACGAGGGGCTACAAACATGTAACAAAAGCCCACAATTCGGCTTGCTTCATTAATAGGCCGGATCTCGAACATCCCTCGAGCATAACTAACTTTTCGCACACTTTTTTCGTTCCTATAGACACTATCGTGCGACACCCTTCCAGGATACGGCACAACGGAGACACAGGCGCAGACGTGCAGCAGGGCCCCGCCCATAGGTTTCTCTTTAGATTAAGCCCCTGCGTAAACCTTCTTTACTGTCTCTTGTTGCTCAACATCCCATGGGTATTTTATAAACCTATAAGGGACACTGGCGTTTTAGGCTTTTTGCCACGACAGATCAATGCGCGTACCTGGAATCACAGGGTCAAGGGCGTTATTCAGCCCAATATATGTTATAAAGTCTGAATACCTTTGGGAGTGTTCGGCGTCACGAGCTTGGCCTTATATGCATCAGCTCCAAATCATGTCTTTGGTCAAATGTTGGGTTAGCCCGGCTCCTGGGTTTGCTGCCTTACGTTCCGTTCTATCGGCTAAGGCGGCCAAAGGAGAACTACTGCGATTGTGCCTCGGTTATTCCGGATGAGCACCTCAGTAGAGAAAGCCGACAACTGACTGTCATGATACAGCGAGAGACTGGTCAACCACTCGAGGACTCATCGGAATCTATAGGATTCCTCCGCATTAACGAAGGACCGTTCTACCGGTCAAGTACGCGCACCGTATCCGGACGCTCGCGGAAGTACCAGGGGCTACATAGTAGCCCCACCTTTCAAACTTCTATGGCTAAGTGAAGAGTGTTACAGCTATATAGTCCAGTTGCCTGGTTCGACGTGCGATCACCTCCTAAACGGACCAAGACGTTGGATCAAGTGTGTTCACGCATATTTTCTCGAACACCCCCACATTATGAGCGTGGGGGCTGAAGCCAACGACTGCTAACTTTCACGTTATATGCATACATAAACAGCTGCACAGGTATAATACTTTCAGGCAAAAGTATAAAAAAGCAGCCTCTATAATCAAACACATAATTGTTTACAATTAATAGAATTGTCACTCAAACATGACATTCTTGGAGCACTGGACCTCTATTCTACGGGCACCTTCTATGACCTGCTCAAAATAGTGCTCGGCTGGGTCTTGGCTTCCTGCCGGACCCTGGGTTGCAATGCGGGTGGCCTCCATATCCGCCCAATATGCTTTCACACGGGCAAGAGCCATCCGCGCACCCTCTATGCACACCAATCTCTTCATGGCATCTTTGTGCGCTCTGGCGCCAAATAATCGTTGCACCAAACCAAAGTAACTGTCCAGCTTCGACTCCTTCGGCCACAGATGGTAAATTACAGACCTCATTGCAAGGCCGGACAACCTATGGAGCTCGGCTATGGTGGCCATATTCTCACTCAAGGGTAAGGAGCGCGCTGGAGCACTAAAATGCGACCAGAAGAGCCTCTCCATTTTGTTATCTTCATGATCCTTGAATAACTTGGTCGCATCAGTCGCACTCTTCGCCAAGTCTGCATACTCATCTGCGGCGCTCCATAGCTTATCCAACGGAGCATACTTTGGACCTAAAAACTTCATCCGCAACAAATAAGGATTTCCGGCCGCGATTTCTCTGGCTTGTCGAAGTTCCTCCCGTGCGTCTCTAATCTGAGAGCGCCTCTCCTTAGCCGAATCTAGCGCCTTCTTCAAGTTGGCCGCCTTTGTTTGATTCTCCTTTTCAAGAAGCTCATACCGACCGGCGGCGTTCCTCAGCTCCACAGCCATCTCGGCTATCTTCTCCTTGCTTCGGAGATGAGCGGCCTGTTCGGCTTTCAATTCTTCGACTGCCTTTAGAGCACCCGCATTGCTAATTCGGGCTTGCTCCTTGGCTAGGGCAAGCTCTGCCCTCAGGGCCTCAATGGCAGTAGCTCCGCCTGCAACTACATCACATCACATTAATATTACAACCTTCTTGCAATTTCCCAAAAATAGATGTGGATATAGGAAAGCATACTCTGCGACTCCTCGAATTGCTTGTTCACAAGCATGACGTTGGCCTCCACCACGTCAATCTGCCGCCTCAATTCGCCGCATTCAGCGGCCTGGTCTATTGCCGAACCCTTAGCAACATGCACATCAATACAAGTGCGATCATTATCTAGGAGTGTGATCCTCCATTTGCCGCCATGGGCTAGCATCCACAGTCTCAGGGGCTACTATCTATACAGAGCACATGTATTGTGTGTGGTACAACTAAAAACTGCGTATTTTTGCAGCTTACCTCAAAGCCTTTGAGCAGGCTCCTGAAAGCTTCGTTCAAACCGCTTGTAGCGGAGGAGATTTTCTCCAACACCGTACCCATTAGTGTACGATGATCCTCCAAGAGAGCAGCTGACTCCAGGAGGCCCGTCAGCGTGTTCGGCCGGACACCGGACTCTCCCGGACCGTCTTCATTGTCCGCCACGAGAGCCGAACGCGCTGGTCTCCGGGCGGCCGAAGTGTTAGCTTCCGGCCCCATTTGATCTGGACTCCTCCGTGACGATACCTCAGGGTCGCCCGCTTCACGGGACGGAGAGGCAGGTGGGGTTTCACTCTCCATCATCTCCAGAAGAAGATCCCCCGAGGACGAGCCCTGTTAAGATGAACTACTGGCCGGACTACAAAAAACAAGTCCTAGTTATTACTCTCGGAGGGAAAAGCAATAAGTTCCTTGTTTAATTAAACTTACAGCTCGGTGGAGGGCTGGCCCATTTGTGGGCACTATGCGGTGAGGACGCCCTTCGGGGCAGGGCCCTTTGGTGAAGTTCTCTTCCCTTGTTCAGGCGCCCCCATCTCCAAATCTTCGGAGGCGGCCCTCTTCTTCCCGCGGGAGGAGGAAACCTCAGATTCGCCTCCCCGATTCTCCTCCTCTGTGGAGGCGCTAATTCCCTGGTTCGGATGCACAATGTGTGAGGCCCACTCTTGGCCTCCCCACTCTTCCCTTCAGCTTTCTCTGGTGGCACCTGATTTAGTGTCCGTTTAAGAATCCTGCCCATTGCCGGGCCAGGCGAACCTTCGGGAAGCGGGGTCGGACACCTGATCCTCTCCTCCTTACTAAGCCAATCCTGGTTGCGGACAGTGTTTAGAACAATGCTATGACAAATATAAGCAAGGTGTTCGGTTATAGGGTTACTTACTTGGGTATCGAGGCGATTGCAGCTCAGGCCCGCATCCTCGATGGTGTCCGGACACTTTATCCGTGGTCCGAAGAACAACTTATACATCCCTTCGGGCGTCATGCCGAAGAAATGTTGAATGGTTCGCGGACCTTCTGGATTGAATTCCCACATCCAGAGAGGCCACGTTTGCATGGCAGGATCCGCCGAACTAGCATTACCTGGATTATTTTGACAAGACTAATGTCCCTCTCGAGGAGCTCCCGAATGCGGCTTTGTAGCATTGGAACATCATTCGCAGGCCCCCAGTTTAGTCCCACGTTGGCCCACGATGCCAGTTGAGGTGGAGGGCCCGAGCGGAAGGCGGGCGCGGCCGCCCACTTTGAGCCTCGAGGAACTGTGACACAGAACCACCTCCTTTGCCATAAATCAGATACCTCCGGGAAGGAGCCTTCGGGCCACGGGGCATCGATGTTCCTACTTATTAAGGCGCCTCCTCACTCTGTGTGTCGTCCCTCAATCATCTTCGGCTTCACATTGAAAGTCTTGAGCCATAAGCCGAAGTGGGGGTGATGTGGAGGAAGGCTTCACACACAATGATAAATGATGAGATGTGGAGGATGGAATCCGGAGCTAGATCATGGAAATCTAGCCCGTAGTAGAACATGAGCCCCCTCATGAAGGGATCAAGAGTAAGACCTAAGCCCCGGAGGAAGTGGGAGACAAATACGACGCTCTTGTTGGTCTCGGGAGTAGGGATAACCTGTTCGGGAGCAGGAAGCCTATGCTTGACATCGGCGGACAAATACCCAGCCTCCCTGAGCTTCGCAATATCCTCCTCTATGACAAAGGAATCCATCCATCGGCCTTGATGGTCAGATCCGTACATGATCGAAGATCCGGGGTCCTTAAGCTCGAGCTTTGGGTGTTGGAACTCAGGGTGCGAGATGTTCGAGCGTGGAGATAGAGGGATAGGCCTCGACTCCTTTATAAAGGGGGAAGAATATCAAGCGTCCCCGAATGTGGTCGTTCGGGACTTGCCTAAAAACACGGGGTCATGCCAACAGGCACGGTTGGATTACCCATACCCGTATTGATGAGAATCCCATAGTAAAGAGGAAACGATCTCTACTCTGATAGGACGTGCCAAGGAAACCGCCTCGTGGTGTGTGCGGTAGCAAGTTGTAAAAACGTTTCTGATAAAAACCGAACCGTGGCGTGATGTCACTTTTCGAAGATTTGTCAGCGGATTAGATTCATGGATTATTATTCTCTCTATTGTGGTATATGGAATTTATCTTACAGAGCCAGACACGGTCCTTGTGTTCAGAATTAATTTTGGAGTATTCAGAGGTGGAACCCGCCTCGCAATGCCGAGGATAATCCACGCGCCGGACTCATCGTCATTGTAGCCTGGTTCAGGGGCTACCGAGGGAGTCCTGGATAAGGGGGTATCCGGACAGCCGGACTATATACTTTGGTCCGACTGTTAGACTATGAAGATACAAGATAGAAGACTTCGTCCCGTGTCCGGATGGGACTCTCCTTGGCGTGGAAGGCAAGCTTGGCGATTCGGATGTAAATCTCCTTCTCTGTAACCGACTCTGTGTAACCCTAGCCCCCTCCGGTGTCTATATAAACCGGAGGGTTTAGTCCGTAGGACACAACAACAACAACAACAACAACAACAATCATACCATAGGCTAGCTTCTATGGTTTAGCCTCTCTGGTCTCGTGGTAGATTAACTCTTGTAATACTCATATCATCAAGATCAATCAAGCAGGAAGTAGGGTATTACCTCCATCGAGAGGGCCCGAACCTGGGTAAACATCGTGTCCCCAGCCTCTTGTTACCATTAGCCTTAGACACACAGTTCGGGAACCCCTACCCGAGATGCGCCGGTTTTGACACCGACAGTGATTAGACTACTTGACCAAATAAAAACTTGGCCTTTTCCAAATTTTAGTTCTTGGCAGATTTTAGCAACTTAGCACAAGTCAAGCAATCAACCTACACATGCAATTATAGAGTAGATCAGCGGAATGTAACACAATTGCATATGAAGGTAAAGGGGAGGAGTTTGAGGAGGCAAACGTAATTGGAGACACGGAGAGTTTTGAGCCGTGGTTCCGATAGGTGGTGCTATCGTACATCAACGTTGATGGAGACTTCAACCCACGAAGAGTAACGCCTGTGCAAGTCCACGGAGGGCTCCACCCATGAAGGGTCCACGAAGAAGCAACCTTGTCTATCCCACCATGGCCATCGCCCACGAAGGACTTGCCTCACTAGGGGTAGATCTTCACGAAGTAGGCGATCTCCTTGCCCGTACAAACTCCTTGGTTCAACTCCACAATCTTGACGGAGGCTCCCAAGTGACACCTAGCCAATCTAGGTGACACCACTCTCCAAGAAGTAACAAATGGTGTGTTGATGATGAACTCCTTGCTCTTGTGCTTCAAATGATAGTCTCCCCAACACTCAACTCTCTCCCTCTCACAGGATTTGGATTTGGTGGAAAGAAGATTTTAGTGGAAATCAACTTAGGGAAGGCTAGAGATCAAGATTCATATGGTAGGAATGGAGTATCTTGACCTCAACACAAGTGTAGGTGGTTCTCCCTCAGAAAATGTAAGTTGGAAGTGTAGGCATGTTCTGATGGCTTTCTCCACGAATGAAGAGAGGGTGGAGGGGTATATATAGCCTCCACACAAAATCTAACCGTTACACAAAACTTACCAATCTCGATGGGACCGATTTGAGAAACTCGGTCGGACCGATTTAGCAAATGATGTGACCGTTAGGATTTTCGGTGGGACCAACATGCAACTCAGTAGGACCGATATGGCTAGGTTTAGGGCATAATGTAATCTCGGTGAGACCGATTTACACAAACTCGGTGAGACCGATTTTGGTAATAAGCTAACCAAAGAGTTGGTCAGGCAAACTCGGTGGGACCGATTCGCTCATCTCGGTGGGACCGAAATGTTACGAAAAGGAAACAGAGAGTTTGCATTGCAATCTCAGTGGGACCGATCGCTCATCTCAGTGAGACCGAAACGTTACGAAGGGAAACAGAGAGATTACAATCCCATGTCGGTGAGACCAAGATCCCTATCGGTGAGACCGATTTGCGTAGGGTTTGTGGCAGTGCCTATGACATCTGAACTCGGTGGCGCCGGATAGAAAGAATCGGTGGGACCGAGTTTGACTTTTGGTTTAGGTCATAGGTGGATGTGAGAAAGAAGTTGAGGGCTTTGGAGCATATCACTAAGCATTTTGAGCAAGAACCTCATTAAGCAACACCTCATCCCTCCTTGATAGTATTGGCTTTTCCTATAGACTCAATGTGATATTGGATCACTAAAATAGAAAATGTAGAGTCTTGAGCTTTGAGCTTGAGCCAATCCTTTTGTCCTTAGCATTTTGAGGGGTCCACTTTTCTCATCCATGCCATGCCAAATATTGAGCTTTCCTGAAATATTTATCTTGAAATAGCATTAGCTCAATGAGCTATATGTTGTTAGGAATTACCAAAACCACCCACGGATAGTTTCACTTTCAATCTCCCCCTTTTTGGTAATTGATGACAACATATAGATCAAAGCTTCGACAAATGATAATAAGATTAAAAACATTGTTGCTTTGAGAAGTATGTGGAAAGTGAGAGCTCCCCTAAATTTGTGCATTATTTAAAATTTGCTTTGGACTGCAAATGCACAATGAGTTAGGATCATGGGTCACTCTTCCATGTCATATACATCTTGCTGGAGCGCTCAAAATGATAATAATTAAATACATGCACTCATCACCAAGCAAAGTGAATGATCATATGAAAATTTAAGAGATAATATCATCCAATAAGCAATAATGTAGCATAGCATATGATCAAACACATGATCATCCAAGTATCTCACAAACGGCATAGAGTATCTCAAACAAGCAAATAACAAAGTTCAACCACCAAAAACAAAAGCAGCACTCTCTCTCGAAGCCTATGATCTATACACTTTCTCCCCCTTTGGCAACAAGTTACCAAGAAGTTCATAAAAATGCATAGTGCTAATCGACTCTCAGGCTTGGTGTTGATGAGGTGGTGTAGAGATGACTCCAAGGACGAAAGCATCGGTTGATGTTGATGGAGCTGGTGGAGTGGTTGCTGGAGCTGGATGCACTGAAGCTGTAGCTGGTGCAGATGATGTAGCTCTGGTGTCTGTTACTGGCACTACAGCAGATCTCTGTCCTCTGGGCACTCTAGCAAAAGCATCAGTAGTTGACTTGCCCTTCTTATCCTCCACATCCTCCTGAAGTTGCTCAACTGCAGCTTGGATCTGTGTCACTTTGACATCAAGAGCATAGAACTTCTGCTCTATGATTCTCTCCAAGCTCTCCTGGTTTTGAGTCAGGGTCGCCAAGACCTTCTCAATCCTCACAGTGGAGGCAATCAAGTAGCTAAGCTGATCTTGCTTGCTCCTTAGGAAATACTGAGATGCCTCTTCAGCAGTTGGCATCTTGGCAGCCTTCCAAGCCCCTTGCCTTCTCCTTCTTCTCTTGTGCTTGCACGGATGATGGTTCATTCTCATCCATCACAACAGTGTTGTCCTCAAAGTCAGGGTAGATGGGCAGGTGTTCCTTGTCCAAGAGATATGTGCCAGCGCCCATCTTGGAGTTTATAAGCTGCTGAATCTGTGGGGCATACCCACAACTCCTCTTCTGATCAGCAGCAGTCCTTTTGATTGTTTCCACAATTAGGCTCATGACTTTGAATTTCTGAGGCACATCAAATATATGAAGCAGGTTGAATGCATGGCCTCTGATCATCTTGTGATCACCTGACTTGGGCAACAGAGTATGCCTTAGGATCTAGTTGATAGTGGGCAGTCCTGACAATAGATAATATACGGATCCAAACTTGTGTGTCTCAAGTGCAGCATCCAGGATTTCTCTGTACATGTGAGCCATGGAGTTGTGATCTTTCTTCTTATTGGCATATACATCCAAGTCATCCTCATTTTCCTTTGGAGCAATGATCAATTCAGACCATTCTTCAACTGTTGATTGGTACCTTGTACCCTCAGACATCCAGACTATTCTCCCATCTGGGTAGAAATGAGCTGTGGAGTAGAACTGCATAATGAGCTCATCATTCCACTTTGTGAGCTTCTGCCCAACAAAGTCTACTACTCCACAAGACTTGAAACTATCATAAACTCCAGGATAGTGCTCTTCATTCTTCTTGATATAGTCCCAGTCAACCCATCTCATATCACAGACTATGGGCTTCTTCTCAAGAAGCACTGTCTCATAGAAATCTCGTTTTTCCTTAGTATGGAACATGTAGTCCACAGCAGTTCTTCTCCTGAAAGCATAGGGGTCAGTCAGTCTCCACTGTCTAAGTCATGCATCCTTCCTAAGCTTCATGTCTTCAGCTACTGAATGAGTATCATTATGATCTGGGATCTTGGGCTTCAAATTTCTCAAGACTAATGAGTCTTCATCTTCTTCTTCAGCAGCTTCAGGAACTGGGGCCTTGTTCTTTTCTGCAGCTGGAATACTCCTAGTGTTCCTCTTGGGTGCAGACTTGGGTTTTGGAGCAGCAGCCTTGGGAGCATCTTTGGACTTAGATGGAGCAGCCCCTGATCTTATAGCATCTCCCATTAGCTTTTGAGCTTTAGGTGCTGGTGCAGCAACCTCTTCATCTTCATCTTCCATCATTGAGGGCTTTCCAACAACTCTGACCACTGTCTTCTTGACCCTTTCTTTCCTTTTATTTTCAGCCACAACTGGTTCTTTGGGTTTAGACCCCAAAGTCTCTTGAGTGGATGCTCTGGCCTTTGACATAGGAGTCCTTCTTGCAGGTGCTTTGGTCTTCATATCAGGCTTAATGGCAGCAGTTGTGCCATATTCCTTCTTCAGCACCTTCTTCTTTGTTGTGGCCTCATCATCAACTGCCACATAGTCCTCATCTTCAGAATCTGAGGTCTTCTTCTTTCTGGCCCTAGTGGCTGCCTTTGGCAAGTTGTTGGGTGTGCTCCTGCTACCCTCATCATAGCTGCTAGAGGGACTAGTGTCCTCACTCATGTGAACATGCTCCTCAGATTTGTTCAGACTGTCACTCTGATCTGACATGATGCAAACTCTTACAGCAGACCCTGTGAATAAATATAGATAAGATAGAGGGGATGAGCATCACAAAGCACATAGGTTTTTGCTAAAAAAATGAGTCAAAAACTTAGTTTTAGTTTTCCACAGAAAGCATTTCGGAGCTACCGATTTGTAAACTCGGTGATACCAAAGCAGCTTTTGGAACCTAAACTAGTGAAATCGGTCAGACCGAGTCACAGTTCGGTGGCCCCGAGACTGCTAGGGTTTCACAAAGTCCTGAACTCGGTCACACCGATTTGCAATTCTCGGTCAGACCAAGAATCACATGTGCACTGGCCTGAGCCAAATCGGTGGGACCAATTTCTACAACTTGGTCGGTCCGAGATGAGTTCGGCGAAAACCTAACCCTAAATTTTCAATCCAAAACTAATCACCGGAGTGATTTCGCTGGATAGGATGATCTCAATCGTGGCAATATACATGGCAATGCAATGTGCTAGGAATTTTAGTGAGAATAGCACAAAGATCAAGTCCATACCCTAATGCGGCGATGGACTTGCTACGGCGGCAACGGCGGTGACGAATCTCGTTGACGGCGGCGGAGACCAGCGGCAGGAGGCAGCTGGCGACGAGGAGGACGATCGAGAGGCCCGAGAAGGTAGAGCAGGTTGTGCGCAGGCGAAGAGGTTCGGAAAAATTTCCAAATTTTGGCCCGGGGATATATATATAGCCTGACCCTGTCGGTGTGACCGAGTGGAACAACTCAGTGGCACCGAGATGCATAACTGCAAGCAGTTACTGCAACTCGGTGTGACCGAAAAGTTCAAATCGGTTGCACCGAGATTGAAAACCTAGATCAACTTAGTGATCTCGGTATGACCAAAATGGATGGATCGGTCAGACTGAAACGCACAAAGAGGTTTTGGAAGGTTTAAGTCTATGATGAATTGGGGACTCTGAGTGCTCCTCACATAGAGTGGTTCGAATCTGACTTGATCAAACTTTGTGATATAGCATGAATAGAGTTTGAGACAAGAATAGCATAGATAGCTAGAGAAGGTTCTTAGGCATTCTTGTCCATCCACTTGGCAAAAGAAAAGGAGCTAAACAAGCAAAACAACAAGTGGATGTCCTCGAATGAGTAAAATATGCAAACGACATGCTCACATAATAAAATGGCAAATAAAATATGTGACAAAGCATGCACAACCAATTCTAGCATCTATCAAGCAATTGGCGATGACTAGGTCATCTATATATGAGTATATTTACTTAGGAGTCAAATGAGAACATTTGATCATAGGTCATACTCATCGTTTAAGCTCAAGTGGGGTTGCCACTTTTACATAATTCATTGTTGTGTTCACACCATTAGAGTTGCTTTAGCTCAATTCTTAGAGTAAATCTCCCCCTAGATGTGAGATCCCCCCTAAGAGGGATGAACTAACCTTGGATTTTGTCGATGATGACTTCATGTAGGTGTTGAAGATGTTGATGCTCTATGTTGATGTATATCATTTGGAGCAATCCTTTGGAGTGAGTTGCACTTTGAATACCTACACGGGTTAGTCCCACAAGGAACAAAAAAGGATATCCATAGACATAGAGTGATGCACACACACAAGATGATGTCTATGAAAGAATTGGGTTAGCTTGTCCATTGTCTTACCAACAAGATGGTTTGTGACTCATGAACTAGTGCAAGATGTGGAAGTTGATGGCACTTGTTCTTGCCAAAGTGATAAGAGTGAAGTATGTTGGCGGAGTCACCCTCAAGAACTCTCTAGTTCTTCTTCTTCGGGATTCACACCATCTTGATGGGAATCCTTGGAGTTGTAGTCATACTTGATGAAGTAGAACTTGATGTAGTCTTGGGAACCCACTTGACCAAGGCCTTAGGAGCTTCTTCAAATGCACCAATCTCCTCTTTAAGCTTGTCCTTGCCTTTCTGCTTGTGGTCTTGTGGTGGAAGATCATCTTGAGCTTGTGTCCCTTTGAAAGAAGTAGGATCATACTTCTCTTGTTGAGGAACAAACTTCATCTTGGGGTATTGATCTTCTTCCCACTCAACTCCATTGGCATTGAACTTTCGTTCAAAACCCACACCTTGCTTCTTCCGGTGCCTTCCTTCCTTGCCTACAATTTCCTCGAATTGCTTACTTCCGGCAAGGCTCTTGTAAACACCTTTCTCTATAATTCCCTTCAATAAGCTGTTTTCTTGATCAAGTGTAACTTGGCTAAGAGAATCGTTAGTGGAATCAAGAGAACTACTAGAAGCAACAACATTGGATTTAGCATGATGATTGTTGTTACTACTAGAGGAAGAATCTTTCTTGTACTTTTCACTAGATTTGACTTGAGGCATGTAAGTAGATAAGAGTAAACGCTTGGCAATGTAAGAAGAACTTTTCTTGCGAAGATCATCATTGATAGCCTTTAAAAACTCAAGTTCTTGCTCAAGGTTGAGCTTTTCAAAACGTAATTTCTCATGAGTCCTTAAAAGTTCTCAATGATCTCCTAAGATAGTTTCATGAGCTAACTTAAGAGTGTTTAGTTATTTAGTTAAAATCTCAATCTTCTCCTTATCATTGTCATTCGTTTTATCTTGATTAGCATGATCATTTGACGTTTCATCATAGTATTCATCACTAGAGTTGTCAACAAGTAAATCATCATCACCTAGCAAGTCATCTTCATCACTATTGAAATCAACATACTCGGGGTGTAATACCTTTGGGCCTTTAGCCATGAAGCATCTTCCAAGTCCTTCATTTGGTGAATCAAATATGATGTAGGAGTTGGTTGACACAAGTGCTAGACCGGCAACACCTTCATCTTGAGTATGTTCTGAGTCGGAGTGATAGCTTCTCTCGGAGTGATGGTCGAAGTCAGAGCCGGATACCCATTCACCAACATGAGCTTGATGACCTCGTTTTGTGTACCTATTTGATGATTTATCCTTCCTTTCCAAATCCTTCCTTCTCCGGGATGTCTTTGTTCATAACGATCATATCTACTCCTTCTCTCTCTTGGTGGTGATTCTTCTCTTCTACTTCTTCTCTTAGGTGATTCTTCTCTTCTTTTGTAGGGAGTCATACACTCATTGGAATAGTGTCTGGGTCTTCCACAATTTTAGCAATTACGCTCTCGACTCGAAGATCTTTTGTCATTGTAGGACCTTGACTTGGAACTTCTTTCCTTGCTTCTACTCTTGTAGAACTTGTTGAAATTTTTCACCATTAGGCTCAATTCTTCATTGAAGGTTTGTTTCTCACTTGATGATGTGGGAGCTTCACACGAAGCTTTGTAAGCACCACTTGACGTGTTGTGGAGCTCTTCCTTATCCTTGAGTGACATCTCATGAGCAACAATTCTTCCAATGACCTCAGTTGGCTTGAGATTCTTGTAATTGGGCATCATTTGGATCAATGTGCACAAGGTATCATATTTTCCATCCAAGGCTCTTAGGATCTTCTTGATGATGAATTTGTCGGTCATCTCTTCACTTCCTAAGCCGGCAATCTCATTTGTGATGAGATCAAGCCTAGAGTTCATTTCAGCGACGCCTTCACCATCCTTCATCTTGAACTTGTCAAGTTGACTTTGAAGCACATCCAATTTGGATTCTTTGATGGAGTCGGTACCTTCGTGCATGTCAATCAAAGTGTCCCAAATTTCCTTTGCATTCTCAAGATGGCTGATTTTGTTGAATTCTTCGGGGCACAATCCATTGAAGAGGATATCACAAGCTTGAGCGTTGTATTGCAGCATCTTCAACTCTTCCGCGCTAGCTTCATTGTTCGGTTCTCTCCCATCAAAGAACTCACCTTGCAAGCCAATACACACAATAGCCCATACGGCAGGGTTATGTCCAAGAATATGCATTTTCATCTTATGCTTCCAACTAGCAAAATTAGTACCATTGAAGTAAGGACCTCTACGGTGATAATTTCCCTTGCTAGACGCCATACTCTCCTAGGTTGTGAAACCAAGGCTATGACTACCAAAAGCTATGGAAATCAAAGCAAATGGAGAACAAAGCTCTTATACCACTTGTAGGATCGGAAGTATGTCTAGAGGGGGGTGATTAGACTACTTGACCAAATAAAAACTTTGCCATTTACAAATTTTAATACTTGGCAGAGTTTAGCAACTTAGCAGAAGTCAAGCAATCAACCTACATATGCAATTCTAGAGTATAGCAGCGGAATGTAACACAATTGTATATGAAGGTAAAGGAGAGGAGTTTGAGGAGGCAAACGCAATTGGAGACGCGGAGATTTTGAGCCGTGGTTCCGATAGGTGGTGCTATCGTACATCCACGTTGATGGAGACTTCAACCCATGAAGGGTAACGGCTGCGCGAGTCCGCGGAGGGCTCCACCCATGAAGGGTCCAAGAAGAAGCAACCTTGTCCATCCCACCATGGTCGTCACCCACGAAGGACTTGCCTCACTAGGGGTAGATCTTCACAAAGTAGGCGATCTCCTTGCCCATATAAACTCCTTGGTTCAACTCCAAAATCTTGACGGAGGCTCCCATGTGAAGCCTAGCCAATATAGGAGACACCACTCTCCAAGAAGTAACAAATGGTGTGTTGATGATGAACTCCTGGCTCTTGTGCTTCAAATGATAGTCTCCCCAACACTCAAATTTCTCCCACATGATTTGGATTTGGTAGAAAGAATATTTGAGTGTAAAGCAACTTTGGGAAGGCTAGAGATCATGATTCATATGGTAGGAATGGAGTATCTTGACCTCACCACAAGTGTAGGTGGTTCTCCCTCCGAAAATGTAAGTTGGAAGTGTAGGCATGTTCTGATGGCTTTCTCCATGAATGAAAAGAGGGTGGAGGGGCCGAGTTTGACTTTGGTTTAGGTCATAGGTGGATGTGAGAAAGAAGTTGAGGGCTTTGGAGCATATCACTAAGCATTTTGAGCAAGAACCTCATTAAGCAACACCTCATCCCTCCTTGATAGTATTGGCTTTTCCTATAGACTCAATGTGATCTTGGATCACTAAAATAGAAAATGTAGAGTCTTGAGCTTTGAGCTTGAGCCAATCCTTTTGTCCTTAGCATTTTGATGGGTCCACTTTTCTCATCCATGCCATGCCAAACATTGAGCTTTCCTGAAATATTTATCTTGAAATAGCATTAGCTCAATGAGCTATATGTTTTTAGGAATTACCAAAACCACCCACGGATAGTTGCACTTTCACTATGCTACCCCAATTCCTATGCAACCTCGGATCACAAGCTCGCCCCCCGCTCCACTAGATGCATTTTTCTCTCGGTTGCCCCCTCGTGCACAAAGGGTACCGGTGCTATGACCTCGCATCTCGTTGCGTAATCGTCTCCCGTCAAGTTGTTTTTGACGAAACAGTGTTTCCATACAAGCCGCTGATGTCTACTACACAACCTTCTTCTTGTAGACGTTGTTGGGCCTCCAAGTGCAGAGGTTTGTAGGACAGTAGCAAATTTCCCTCAAGTGGATGACCTAAGGTTTATCAATCTGTGGGAGGTGTAGGATGAAGATGGTCTCTCTCAAACAACCCTGCAACCAAATAATAAAGAGTCTCTTGTATCCCCAACACACTCAATACAATGGTAAATTGTATAGGTGCACTAGTTCGGCGAAGAGATGGTGATACAAGTGCAATATTGATGGTAGATAAAGGTATTTGTAATCTGAAATTATAAAAACAGCAAGGTAACAAGGGATAAAAGTGAGCGTAAACGGTATTGCAATGGTAGGAAACAAGGCCTAAGGTTCATACTCTCACTAGTGAAAGTTCTCTCAACAATAATAACATAATTGGATCATATAACTATCCATCAACATGCAACAAAGAGTCACTCCAAAGCCACTAATAGTGGAGAACAAACAAAGAGATTATGGTAGGGTACGCAACCACCTAAAAGTTATCCTTTCTGCTCGATCTATTCAAGAGTCCATAGTAAAATAACACGAAGCTATTCTTTCCGTTCAATCTATCATAGAGTTCATACTAGAATAACACCTTAAGACACAAATCAACCAAAACCATAATGTCACCTAGATACTCCATTGTCACCTCAAGTATCCGTGGGCATGATTATACGATATGCATCACACAATCTCAGATTCATCTATTCAACCAACACAAAGTATTTCAAATAGTGCCCCAAAGTTTCTACCGGAGAGTCAACACGAAAATTTGTGCCAACCCCTATGCATAGGTTCATGGGCGGAACCCGCAAGTTCATCACCAAAACATACATCAAGTGGATCACGCGAATATCCCATTGTCACCACAGATTAGCATGGCAAGACATACATCAAGTGTTCTCAAATCCTTAAAAACTTAATCTGATAAGATAACTTCAAAGGGAAAACTCAATCCATTACAAGAGAGTAGAGGGGGAGAAAAATCATAAGATCTAACTATAATAGCAAAGCTCGCGATACATCAAGATCGTGCCAAATCAAGAACACGAGAGAGAGAGAGAGAGAGAGAGAGAGAGAGAGAGAGAGAGATCAAACAAATAGCTAATGGTACATACCCTCGGCCCCGAGGGTCAACTACTCCCTCCTCGTCATGGAGAGCACCGGGATGATGAAGATAGCCACCGGTGAGGGAACCCCCCTCCGGCAGGGTGCCAGAACGGGGTCCCGATTGGTTTTTGGTGGCTACAGAGGCTTGCGGCATTGGAACTCCCGACCTATCTTCGTCTTCAGTGTTTTTAGGGTATATGGGAATATATAGGTGAAAGAAGTCGGTCGGGGGACGCTCAAGGGGCCCACAAGACAGGGGGGCGTGCCCAGTAGGGGGGGAGCCCCCCACCCTCATGGCTTCCTCTAAGCTTCTCTGACGTGAACTCCAAGTCTCCTGGATCATGTTCGTTCCAAAAATCACGCTCCCGAAGGTTTCATTCCGTTTGGACTCCGTTTGATATTCCATTTCTTCGAAACGCTGAAATAGGCAAGAAAACAACAATATGGGCTGGGCCTCCGGTTAATAGGTTAGTCCCAAAAAATAATATAAAAGTGAATAAAGCCCATAATCATTCAAAACAGATAATATAATAGCATGAATGCTTCATAAATTATAGATACGTTGCAGACGTATCAGCATCCCCAAGCTTAATTCCTGCTCATCCTCGAGTAGGTAAATGATAAAAGAAAGAATTTATGAAGTGTGAAATGCTACCTGGCATATTTCTCAATGTAATTTCACTTCATTGTGGCATGAATGTTCAGATCTAAATGATTCAAAATAGAAGTTCATGTTGACATAAGAAATAGTAATACTTCAAGCATAATAATCAAAGCAATCATGTCTTCTCAAAATAACATGGCTAAAGAAATTTCATCCCTACAAAATCATATAGTTAGGCTATGCTTCATTTTCATCACACAAAATACTCCCGTCAAGCACAACTCCGGCTTCACACTACTACAAAAAGGGCTATAGATGGAATGGCTACTAATGGCGCACCTGTGATGTGGTGCGCCATTACTATATTCTAATGGCGCACCATGTCTCGGTGCGCCATTAGTAATATATTACTAATGGCGCACTGGTGTGTGGTGCGCCATTAGTAGTTTGGAAAAAACATAAAAAATTTGTTACTAATGGCGCACCGGTGCATAGTGCGCCATTACTACATGATAGTAATGGCGCACCACATCCGATGCCATTAGTAGTTTTGAAAAAATGTAAAAAAATAAAAAAATTTGTTACTAATGCACCTTGGGGTGGTGCGCCATTACTAGTTTTAACTAGTAATGGCGCACTTTCCACTGGTGCGCCATTACTAAGTTTTGAAAAAAAATCAAAAAAAAATATCATTTTTTATTTTTTTTTTCAAAACTACTAATGGCGCACCGTGGGAGTGGTGCGCCATTAGTATTAGAACTATTAATGGCGCACCACCCCCCGGTGCGCCATTAGTAACTTGGCCACCTTCCACCGACGACGTACCGTGGAAGGTGGAAGGTGGTTGTTACTAATGGCGCACCGTGCAGTGGTGCGCCATTACTAGTTCAACTACTAATGGCGTACCACTCCCACGGCGCCATTAGTAACTTGGCCACCTTCCACCGAATGCACCCCCCCCCCCCGTGAAGCACAAGTGTGGAAAAAGATAGTAACATTGCCCCCTTTTTTCTTTCTTTTTTCTTTTCTTATTTTTTTCTTTGGCCTTTCTTTTTTTTCATTTTTTTTCTTTTTGGCCTTTCTTTTTTTCTTTTTCTATTTTTTTCTTTGGCCTTTTTTCCTTTTTTTTCTTTTTTCTTTTTGGCCTTCCTTTTTTTTCTTTAGGGACAATGCTCTAATAATGATGATCACACTTCTATTACAACTCATGAATTACAACTCGAAACTAGAACAAGATATGACTCTATATGAATGCCTCCGGCGGTGTACCGGGATGGGCAATGAATCAAGAGTGACATGTATGAAAAAATTATGCATGGTGGCTTTGCCACAGATAGGATATCAACTAAATGATCATGCAAGGCAATATGACAATAGTAATCTATGTCATGATGATGAACGGAACGGTGGAAAGTTGCATGGCAATATATCTCGGAATGGCTATGGAAATGCCATAATAGGTAGGTATGGTGGCTGTTTTGAGGAAGATATAAGGAGGTTTATGTGTGATAGAGCGTATCGTATCACGGGGTTTGGATGCACCGGCGAAGTTTGCACCAACTCTCAAGGTGAGAAAGGGCAATGCACGGTACCGAAGAGGCTAGCAATGATGGAAAGATAAAAGTGCGTATAATCCATGGACTGAACATTAGTCAAAAGAACTCACATACTTATTGAAAAAATCTACAAGTCATCAAAAACCAAGCACTGCGCGCATGCTCCAAGGGGGGTAGGTTGGTAGGAGTTAACCATCGCGTGTCCCCGACCTCCACACAAGTGAAGGCAATCAAAAGAGCACCCCATGCAATAAATTTGTTATACAACTTTTACCATACGTGCATGCTATGGGACTTGCTAACTTCAACACAAGTATTCTTTAAATTCACAATTACCCAACTAGCATGACTCTAATATCACCACCTCTATATCTCAAAACAATTATCAAGCATCAAATTGATCATAGCATCCATTTCACTTCTATGATAGTTTTCATTCAAATTACCATGCTGTTTAAGACTCTCAAAATAATATAAGTGAAGCATGAGAGTTCATTAATTTCTTCAAAATAAAACCACCACCGTGCTCTAAAAACATATAAGTGAAGCACTAGAGCAAACGACAAACTACTCCAAAAGATATAAGTGAAGATCAATGAGTAGTCGAATAATTATGCAACTATGTGAAGACTCTCTAACATTTAAGAATTTCAGATCTAATGTATTTTATTCAAGCAGCAAGAAAAACAAAGAAAAATGAAATTTCAAGGATAGCACAACTCATATGCAGAAGCAAAAACTTAGGTTCAACCGATACTAACCGTTAATTGTTGAAGAAGAAAGGTGGGATGCCTACCGGGGCATCCCCAAGCTTAGATGCTTGATACTTTTTGAAATATTTTCTTGGGGTGCCTTGGGCATCCACAAGCTTGAGCTTTTGTGTCTCCTTAATTCCTTTTATACCTCGGTTTCCTAAATCTCGAAAGCTTCATCCACACAAAACTCAACAAGAACTCGTGAGATAAGTTAGTATAAAACAATGAAAAAACCTTATCATTTTCTACTGTAACAAATTACTAACATTATTATTCAACATTGCATACTAAATGCTCTGCATATTTAATACTCCTATCCTCAAATAGAATCATTAAACAAGCAAACATATGCAAACAATGCAAACATAACAGCAATCTGCCAAAACAGTACAGTCTGTAAAGAATGCAAGATTCGTCATACTTACCTAATTCAAAAAATTATAAGAAAACTATTACGCTGTAACATATTTATCATATCTCAATATGCAAAAAGATTCAACATTATATCACTCTCTGACTTTTCTAGGGAATCTTTGCAACACCGGTTAACTTTCTGTTTTCAAACAGCAACATGTATACTAGCAAAATAAGCATGGTAAAGTCTATCCTTGACATTTTTACAAAAAATATAGATGCAAAACATTATTATAAATAACAGAAAGCAAATAGTAACAAAATAAAATGACGCACCAAGCAAAACACATATCATGTGGCGAATAAAAATATAGCTCCAAGTAAAGTTACCAATGAACGAAGACGAAAGAGGGGATGCCTTCCGGGGCATCCCCAAGCTTACGCTCTTGGTTGTCCTTGAATATCTTGGGGTGCCATGGGCATCTCCAAGCTTAGAATCTTTCCACTCCTTATTCCATAGTCCATCAAATCATTACCCAAAACTTGAAAACTTCACAACACAAAACTCAACACAAAACTCGTAAGCTCCGTTAGTGCAAGAAAGAAAAACCACCACATAAGGTACTGTAATGAACTCATTCTTTATTCATATTGCTGTAATATCTACTTTATTCCAACTTGTCTATGGTTCATACTCCCCTATACTACTCATAGATTCATCAAAATAAGCAATCAACACAATGAAAACAGAATCTGTCAAAAACAGAACAGTATGTAGTAATCTGTATCAAACGTATACTTCTAGAACTCCAAAAATTCTGAAATAAATTTCTGGACCTGAGGAATTTATCTATTAATCATATGCAAAAAGAATCAATCTAAAATCACTCTTCAGTAAAAAAAAAGGAAGCTAATCTCGTGAGCGCTAAAGTTTCTGTTTTTTACAGCAAGATCAAATAGACTTCACCCAAGTCTTCCCAAAGGCTCTACTTGGTTTATTGAAACAAAAGCTATAAAACATGATTACTACAGTACCATAATCATGTGGACACACAAAAAAAGTAAGGGTAAATATTGGGTTGTCTCCCAACAAGTGCTTTTCTTTAATGCCTTTCTAGCTAGGCATGATGATGATAATGATGCTCACATAAAAGATAAGAATTGAAACATAACGGGAGCATCATGAAGAATATGACTAGCACATTTAAGTCTAACTCACTTCCTATACATAGGGATTTTGTGAGCAAACAACTTATAGGAACGATAATCAACTAGCATAGGGAGGTAAAACAAGCATAACTTCGAAACTTTAAGCACATAGAGAGCAAACTTGATATTATTGCCATTTCTACAAGCATACGTTCCTCCCTCATAATAATTTTCAGTAGCATCATGAATGACTTCAACAATATAACCAGAACCTAAAGCATTATTTTCATGATCTACTTGCATAGAAATTTTATTACTATCCACATAAGCAAAATTCTTCTGATTCAGAATAGTGGGAGTATCATAAGAGACTCGAATATTAAAAGTTGTTTCAACATTAAAAGGGTAATGTTCAGAAAAAGGGTAAGCATAATCATGACAAGTTTTATAAATATAACCATCACTACTTTTTATATCATAAGTTTCATCACAATAATCATCATAAGTAGCAACTTTGTTCTCATCATAATCGATTGAAACCTCTTCCAAGATAGTGGAATCATCACTAAATAAAGTTGACACTCTTACAAATCCACTTTCATCAATATAATCATCATAGGTAAGAGGCATGCTACCATCATAACAACTTTGCATAGCAAAACTTGGGAGGCTAAAAATATCATATTCATTAAACGTAGCATCCCCAAGCTTGGGACAAACATTAATTTCAGTAAATATATTCTCAAATATGTCATTCTCATCAAACATAGCTTCCCCAAGCTTGGGACTTTTCATATCATAAGCATAATCACTCTCATAATTAATAGTATGGATAGCACCAATAGTATAGCAATTATCATCATCACAATGAGTAGTAGGGGCAACATCATTTGGGATGGATACCTTTCTACCTTTGCTTCTCCGTCTTTTCTTTTTCTTCTCCACATCATGTATGGGTTTAACCCTCTTTTTTGAGCTCCTTATTGATGAGATTGGTTCAATAGAAGGCTCCTCCTCGTTACCTGATTCATCATAAAAATAATAGGAGGATATTGGGAAGTCTCTTCCCTTTCATTAGTATTCTCTTCATCTTCTATTTGCTTTCTTTTCTTTAGGTAATTGGCAATATAAGGATTTTCACTGCAATTCACTGCACAATATATATAAATTTCCTCTAGATCAAACTCAAGAAGTTTATAACAGGCAAATTCTGGAAGAAACTTAGTTAAATGTTTCATTTCTTCATAACCCATAAGCAAACTAAGTTCATTATAATGTGCAAGGGAGATCAAATCATCACAATTTTTTGACACGGTTCGATCATGAAACAATTTGCATCGGAGATGTAAATGTTGGAAATATGCCCTAGAGGCAATAATAAAAGGGTTATTATTATATTTCCTTGTTCATGATAATTGTCTTTTATTCATGCTATAACTGTATTATCCGGAAATCGTAATACACGTGTGAATACATAGACCATAACATGTCCCTAGTGAGCCTCTAGTTGACTAGCTCGTTGGTCGACAGATAGTCATGGTTTCCTGACTATGGACATTAGATGTCATTGACAACGGGATCACATCATTAGGAGAATGATGTGATGGACAAGACCCAATCCTAAGCATAGCACAAGATCGTGTAGTTCGTTTTGCTAGAGCTTTTTCAATGTCAAGTATGTCTTCCTTAGACCATGAGATCGTGTAACTCCCAGATACCGTAAGAGTGCTTTGGGTGTACCAAACGTCACAACGTAACTGGGTGACTATAAAGGTGCACTACAGGTATCTCCGAAAGTGTCATTGGGTTGACACGGATCGAGACTGGGATTTGTCACTCCGTATGATGGAGAGGTATCTCTGGGTCCACTCGGTAATGCATCATCATAATGAGCTCAAAGTGACCAAGTGTTTGGTCACGGGATCATGCATTACGGTACGAGTAAAGTGACTTGCCGGTAACGAGACTGGACGAGGTATTGGGATACCGACGATCGAGTCTCGGGCATGTAACGTACCGATTGACAAAGGGAATTGTATACGGGGTTTGATCAAATCCTCGACATCGTGGTTCATCCGATGAGATCATCGAGGAGCACGTGGGAGCCAACATGGGTTTCCAGATCCCGCTGTTGGTTATTGCCTGAGAGCCGTCTCGGTCATGTCTATGTGTCTCCCGAACCCGTAGGGTCTACACACTTAAGGTTCGGTGACGCTAGGGTTGTATGAATATCAGTATGCAGTATACCGAATGTTGTTCGCAGTCCCGGATGAGATCCCGGACGTCACGAGGAGTTTCGGAATGGTCCGGAGGTAAAGAATTATATATAGGAAGTGGTATTTCGGCCATCGGGAAAGTTTCGGGGGTCACGAGTATTGTACCGGGACCACCGGAAGGGTCCCGGGGGTCCACCGGGTGGGGCCACCCATCCCGGAGGGCCCCATGGGCTGAAGTGGGAGGGGAACCAGCCCATAGTGGGCTGGTGCCCCCCTCCCCCTAGGGCCACCCCCTGCGCCTAGGGTTGAAACCCTAGGGTGGGGGGCGCATCACATGCCTTGGGGGGCACTCCACCCCCCCTGGCCGCCGCCCCCTTGGGAGATTGGATCTCCCAGGGCCGGTGCCCCTCCCTGGGGGCCTATATAAAGGGAGGGGGAGGGGGGCAGCCGCACCCTGAAGTCCTGGCGCCCCCTCCCCCTGCTACACCTCTTCCTCCTCCGTCACGTGCTTGGCGAAGCCCACGAATCTTCTTTGTTCCACCACCACCACGCCGTTGTGCTGCTGCTGGAGCCATCATCATCAACCTCTCCTTCCCCCTTGCTGGATCAACAAGGAGGAGACGTGACCCGCTCCGTACGTGTGTTGAACGCGGAGGTGCCGTCCGTTCGGCGCTAGGATCTCCGGTGATCTGAATCACGGCGAGTACGACTCCATCATCACCGTTCCCTCAAACGCTTCCGTACGCGATCTACAAGTGGTATGTAGATGCAATCTCTCTCCCATGACTCATTGCTTAGATGAACTCATAGATGGATCTTGGTGAAACCGTAGGAAAAATTTTAATTTTCTGCAACGTTCCCCAACAGTGGCATCATGAGCCAGGTTTATGCGTAGTTCTCTATTGCACGAGTAGAACACAATTTTGTTGTGGGCGTGGATCTTGTCAACTTGCTTGCCACTACTAGTCTTATCTTGCTTCAGCGGTATTGTGGGATGAAGCAGCCCGGACCAACCTTACACGTACGCTTACGTGAGACCGGTTCCACCGATCGACATGCACTAGTTGCATAAGGTGGTCAAGGGTGTCTGTCTCTCCCACTTTAGTTGGAGCGGATTCGATGAAAAGGGTCCTTATGAAGGGTAAACATAAGTTTACAAAATCACGTTGTGGTTATTCGTAGGTAAGAAAACGTTCTTGCTAGAACCCAATTGCAGCCACGTAAAAGATGCAACAACAATTAGAGGACGTCTAACTTGTTTTTGCAGCAATTGTCATGTGATGTGATATGGCGAAGTTGTGATGAATGATGAATGATATATTGTGATGTATGAGATCATGTTCTTGTAATAGGAATCACGACTTGCATGTCGATGAGTATGACAACCGGCAGGAGCCATAGGAGTTGTCTTTATTTTTGTATGACCCGCGTGTCATTGAAGAACGCCATGTAAATTACTTTACTTTATTGCTAAACGCGTTAGCCATAGAAGTAGAAGTAGTCGTTGGCGTGACAACTTCATGAATACACGATGATGGAGATCATGATGATGGAGATCATGGTGTCATCCCGGTGACAAGATGATCATGGAGCCTCGAAGATGAAGATCAAAGGAGCTATATGATATTGGCCATATCATGTCACTACTCTATATAATTGCATGTGATGTTTATTATGTTTATGCATCTTGTTTACTTAGAACGACGGTAGTAAATAAGATGATCCCTTACAACAATTTCAAGAAGTGTTCTCCCCTAACTGTGCACCATTGCTAAAGTTCGTCGTTTCGAAGCACCACGTGATGATCGGGTGTGATAGATCCTTACGTTCACATACAACGGGTGTAAGACAGATTTACACATGCAGAACACTTAGGGTTAACTTGACGAGCCTAGCATGTACAGACATGGCCTCGGAACACGGAGACCGAAAGGTCGAACACGAGTCATATGGAAGATACGATCAACATGAGAATGTTCACCGACGATGACTAGTCCGTCTCACGTGATGATCGGACACGGCCTAGTCGACTCGGATCGTGTAACACTTAGATGACTAGAGGGATGTCTAATCTGAGTGGGAGTTCATTAAAATAATTTGATTAGATGAACTTAATTATCATGAACTTAGTCTAAAACCTTTGCAAAATATGTCTTGTAGATCAAATGGCCAACGCTCATGTCAACATGAACTTCAATGCGTTCCTAGAGAAAACCAAGCTGAAGGATGATGGCAGCAACTATACGGATCGGGTCCGAACACGAGGATCATCCTCATAGCTGCCAGGAAACAATATGTCCTAGAAGGACCGCTAGGTGACGCTCCGTCTCTGCAGAACCAAGACATTATGAATGCTTGGCAGTCTCGTGCTGATGATTACTCCCTCGTTCAGGCGGCATGCTTTACAGCTTAGAACCGGGGCTCCAAAAGCGTTTTGAGCAACATGGAGCATATGAGATGTTCGAGGAGCTGAAACTAGTTTTCCAAGCTCATGCCCGGGTCGAGAGATATGAAGTCTCCGACAAGTTCTATAGTTGTAAGATGGAGGAAAATAGTTCTGTCAATGAGCATATACTCAAAATGTCTGGGTTGCACAACCGCCTATCCCAGCTGGACATTAACCTCCCTGATGAGGCGGTCATTGACAGAATCCTTCAGTCGCTCCCACCAAGCTACAAGAGCTTTGTGATGAACTACGATATGCAGGGGATGGTGAAGACCATTCCTGAAGTATTTTCAATCTTTGAAGTCAGCAGAGGTTGAGATCAAGAAAGAACATCAAGTGTTGATGGTCAATAAGACCACTAAGTTCAAGAAGGTCAAGGGCAAGAAGAACTTCAAGAAGGACGGCAAGGAGGTTGCCGCGCCCGCAAGCCAGCCATACGGGAAGAAGTCAAGGAATGGACCCAAGCACGAGACCGAGTGCTTTTATTGCAAGGGAAGGGTCATCGAAGCGGAACTGCCCCAAATACTTAGCGGATAAGAAGGCCGGCAACACTAAAGGTATATTTGATATACATGTAATTGATGTGTACCTTACCAAGACTCGTAGTAACTCCCAGGTATTTGATACGGTGCCGTTGCTCATATTTGTAACTCACAGCAGGAGCTGCGGAATAAGCGGAGGCTGGCGAGCGAGGTGACGGCGCGTCGGGAATGGTTCCAAGGTAGATGTGATCGCCGTCGGCACGCTACCTCTACATTTACCTACGGGATTAGTTATAAACCTTAATAATTGTTATTTGGTGCCAAGTTTGAGCATGAACATTGTATCCGGATCTCGTTTGATACGAGATGGCTACTCATTTAAATCCGAGAATAATGGTTGTTCTATTTATATGAGAGATATGTTTTATGGTCATGACCCTATGGTCAATGGTTTATTCTTAATGAATCTCGAGCGTAATGTTACACATATTCATAGCGTGAATACCAAAAGATGTAAAGTTGATAACGATAGTCCCACATACTTGTGGCACTGCCGCCTTGGTCACATTGGTGTCAAGCGCATGAAGAAGCTCCATGCTGATGGACTTTTGTATTCTCTCGATTATGAATCATTCGACACATGCGAACCACGCCTCATGGGCAAGATGACCAAGACTCCGTTCTCCGGAACAATGGAGCGAGCAACCAACTTGTTGGAAATCATACATACCGATGTGCGGTCCAATGAGCCTTGAGGCTCATGGAGGATATTGTTATGTTCTCACTCTCACTGATGACTTGAGTAGATATGGGTATGTCTACTTAATGAAACACAAGTCTGAGACCTTTGAAAAGTTCAAGGAATTTCAGAATGAGGTAGAAAATCAACGTGACCGAAAGATAAGATTCCTACGATCAGATCGTGGAGGAGAATACTTAAGTCACAAATTTGGTACACACTTAAGGAAATGTGGAATCGTTTCACAACTCACGCCGCCTGGAACACCTCAGCGTAACGATGTGTCCGAACGTCGTAATCGCACTCTATTGGATATGGTGCGGTCTATGATGTCTCTTACCGATTTACCGCTATCATTTTGGGGATACGCTCTAGAGACAGCTACATTCACTTTAAATAGGGCACCGTCTAAATCCGTTGAGACAACACCGTATGAATTATGGTTTGGAAAGAAACCTAAGCTGTCGTTTCTAAAAGTTTGGGGATGCGATGCTTATGTCAAGAAACTTCAACCTGAAAATCTCGAACCCAAGTCGGAAAAATGCGTCTTCATAGGATACCCTAAGGAAACCATTGGGTATACCTTCTACTTAAGATCCGATGGCAAGATCTTTGTTGCCAAGAACGGATCCTTTCTGGAAAAAGAGTTTGTCTCGGAAGAAGTAAGTGGGAGGAAAGTAGAACTCGATGAAGTACTACCTCTTGAGCGGGATAGTAGTGCAGCTCAGGAAGATGTTCCTGTGATGCCTACACCAACTGAAGAGGAAAATAATGATGATGATCAAGGTACTTCGGATCAAGTTGCTACCGAACTTCAGAGGTCCACAAGGACACGTTCGCACTGTGAGTGGTACGGCAACCCTGTCTCCGGAAATCATGTTGTTAGACAACGGTGAACCTTGAACTATGAAGAAGCGATGGCGGCCCAGATTCCAACAAATGGCTAGAAGCCATGAAATCCGAGATAGAATCCATGTATGAAAACAAAGTATGGACTTTGACTGACTTGCCCGATGATCGGCGAGCGATAGAAAACAAATGGATCTTTAAGAAGAAGACGGACGCGGATGGTAATATTACCATCTATAAAGCTCGACTTGTCACTAAGGGTTATCGGCAAGTTCAAGGGATTGACTACAATGACACTTTCTCTCCCGTAGCAAAGCTTAAGTCCGTCCGAATCATGTTAGCAATTGCCGCATACTATGATTATGAGATATGGCAGATGGACATCGAAACGGCATTCCTTAACGGTTATCTTAAGGAAGAGCTGTATATGATGCAGCCGGAAGGTTTTGTCGATCCTAAGAACGCTAACAAAGTACGCAAGCTCCAGCGATCCATTTATGGGCTGGTGCAAGCATCTCGGAGTTGGAACATTCGCTTTGATGAGATGATCAAAGCGTTTGGGTTTATGCAGACTTATGGAGAAGCCTGCGTTTACAAGAAAGTGAGTGGGAGCTCTGTAGCATTTCTCATATTATATGTAGATGACATACTTTTGATGGGAAATGATATAGAATTCTTGGACAGCATTAAGGCCTACTTGAATAAGTGTTTTTGAATGAAGGACCTTGGAGAAGCTGCTTATATATTAGGCATCAAGATCTATAGAAATAGATCGAGACGCCACATAGGTCTTTCACAAAGCACATACCTTGATAAGATTTTGAAGAAGTTCAAAATGGATCAGTCCAAGAAGGGGTTCTTGCCTGTATTGCAAGGTGTGAGATTGAGCTCGGCTCAATGCCCGACCACGGCAAAAGATAAAGAAGAGATGAGTGTCATCCCCTATGCTTCAGCCATAGGATCTATTATGTATGCCATGTGTACCAGACCTGATGTAAACCTTGCCGTAAGTTTGGTAGGAAGGTACCAAAGTAATCCCGCAAGGAACACCGACAGCGGTCAAGAATATCCTGAAGTACGAAAAGGAAAAAGGACATGTTTCTCGTTTATGGAGGTGACGAAGAGCTCGCCAGAAGGGTTACGTCGACGCTTAGCTTCGACACAGATCTGGATGACTCTAAGTCACAAACCGGATACGTGTATATGTTGAATGGTGGAGCAAGAAGCTGGTGCAGCTGCAAGCGAAGCGTCGTGGCGGGATCTACGTGTGAAGCGGAGTACATGGCAGCCTCGGAGGCAGCACATGAAGCTATTTGGGTGAATAAGTTCATCACCGACCTAGGAGTCATACCCAATGCGTCGGGGCCGATCAAACTCTTCTGTGACAACACTGGAGCTATTGCCCTTGCCAAGGAGCCCAGGTTTCACAAGAAGACCAGGCACATCAAGCGTCGTTTCAACTCCATCCGTGAAAATGTTCAAGATGGAGACATAGATATTTGCAAAGTACATACAGATCTGAATGTCGCAGATCCGTTGACTAAACCTCTCTCACGAGCAAAACATGATCAACACCAGAACTCTATGGGTGTTCGATCATCACAATGTAACTAGATTATTGACTCTAGTGCAAGTGGGAGACTGTTGGAAAGATGCCCTAGAGGCAATAATAAAAGGGTTATTATTATATTTCCTTGTTCATGATAATTGTCTTTTATTCATGCTATAACTGTATTATCCGGAAATCGTAATACACGTGTGAATACATAGACCATAACATGTCCCTAGTGAGCCTCTAGTTGACTAGCTCGTTGGCCGATAGATAGTCATGGTTTCCTGACTATGGACATTAGATGTCATTGACAACGGGATCACATCATTAGGAGAATGATGTGATGGACAAGACCCAATCCTAAGCATAGCACAAGATCGTGTAGTTCGTTTTGCTAGAGCTTTTTCAATGTCAAGTATCTCTTCCTTAGACCATGAGATCGTGTAACTCCCGGATACCGTAAGAGTGCTTTGGGTGTACCAAACGTCACAACGTAATCGGGTGACTATAAAGGTGCACTACAGGTATCTCCGAAAGTCATTGGGGTTGACACGGATCGAGACTGGGATTTGTCACTCCGTATGATGGAGAGGTATCTCTGGGCCCACTCGGTAATGCATCATCATAATGAGCTCAAAGTGACCAAGTGTTTGGTCATGGGATCATGCATTACGGTACGAGTAAAGTGACTTGCCGGTAACGAGACTGAACGAGGTATTGGGATACCGACGATCGAGTCTCGGGCATGTAACGTACCGATTGACAAAGGGAATTGTATACGGGGTTTGATCGAATCCTCGACATCGTGGTTCATCCTATGAGATCATCAAGGAGCACATGGGAGCCAACATGGGTATCTAGATCCCGCTGTTGGTTATTGCCCGAGAGCCGTCTCGGTCATGTCTACGTGTCTCCCGAACCTGTAGGGTCTACACACTTAAGGTTCGGTGACGCTAGGGTTGTATGAATATGAGTATGCAGTATACCGAATGTTGTTCGGAGTCTCGGATGAGATCCCGACGTCACGAGGAGTTTCGGAATGGTCCGGAGGTAAAGAATTATATATAGGAAGTGGTATTTCGCCATCGGGAAAGTTTCGGGTCACCGTATTGTACCGGGACCACCGGAAGGGTCCCGGGTCCACCGGTGGGGCCACCCATCCCAAGGGCCCCATGGGCTGAAGTGGAGGGGAACCAGCCCATAGTGGGCTGGTGCGCCTCAGGCCCACCTCGCGCCTAGGGTTGAAACCCTAGGGTGGGGGGCGCACCACATGCCTTGGGCACTCCACCTCGCCGCCGCCCCTTGGGAGATTGGATCTCCCAGGCCGGGCGCCTGGGGCCTATATAAAGGAGGGGGAGGCAGCCGCACTCAAGTCCCGGCGCCTCCCCTGCTACACCTCTTCCTCCTCCGTCACGTGCTTGGCGAAGCCACGCCGAGTGCTGTTGTTCCACCACCACCACGCCGTTGTGCTGCTGCTGGAGCCATCATCATCAACCTCTCCTTCCCCCTTGCTGGATCAAGAAGGAAGAGACGTCACCCGCTCCGTACGTGTGTTGAATGCGGAGGTGCCATCCGTTCGGCTAGGATCTCCGGTGATCTGAATCACGGCGAGTACGACTCCATCATCACCGTTCCCTCAAACGCTTCCGTACGTGATCTACAAGTGGTATGTAGATGCAATCTCTCTCCCATGACTCGTTGCTTAGATGAACTCATAGATGGATCTTGGTGAAACCGTAGGAAAAATTTTAATTTTCTGCAACGTTCCCCAACAGTAAATGACCACTTTCATTGCAAAGTTCACAAGTACGGCAAAGGAAATATAAATTTTCAGCACTCACATTTAACCTTTCTTGCAACAATTTAGTTTCTAAATGCTTATGCCTCTTGCAATATCTATCTTCTCTATTTGGTGTGTTCATGAAAACATGCACTCCACAAAAGTTGACATGCTTATAAGAGACATTTTCATCATAACTAGTGCAATCATCATTAGTACTATGGATATTCAAAGAGTTCATACTAATAACATTGCAATCATGCTCATCATTCAAAGATTTAGTGCCAAACATTTTATAGATTTCTTCTTCTAGCACTTTAGCACAATTTTCCTTACCATCATTCTTACGAAAGATATTAAAAAGATGAAGCGTATGAGGCAAACTCAATTCCATTTTTTGTAGTTTTCTTTTATAGAATAAACTAGTGATAAAACAAGAAACAAAAATATTCGATTGCAAGATCTAAAGATATAACTTCAAGCACTCACCTCCCCGGCAACGGCGCCAGAAAAGAGCTTGATGTCTACTACACAACCTTCTTCTTGTAGACGTTGTTGGGCCTCCAAGTGCAGAGATTTGTAGGACAAGAGCAAATTTCCCTCAAGTGGATGACCTAAGGTTTATCAATCCGTTGGAGGTGTAGGATGAAGATGGTCTCTCTCAAACAACCCTGCAACCAAATAACAAAGAGTCTCTTGTGTCCCCAACACACCCAATACAATGGTAAATTATATAGGTGCACTAGTTCGACGAAGAGATGGTGATACAAGTGCAATATGGATGGTAGATAAAGGTATTTGTAATCTGAAATTATAAAAATAGCAAGGTAACAAGGGATAAAAGTGAGCGTAAACGGTATTGCAATGGTAGGAAACAAGGCCTAAGGTCCATACTTTCACTAGTGCAAGTTCTCTCAACAATAATAACATAATTGGATCATATAACTATCCCTCAACATGCAACAAAGAGTCACTCCAAAGCCACTAATAGTGCAGAACAAACAAAGAGATTATGGTAGAGTACGAAACCACCTCAAAGTTATCCTTTCTGCTCGATCTATTCAAGAGTCCGTAGTAAAATAACACGAAGCTATTCTTTCCGTTCAATCTATCATAGAGTTCATACTAGAATAACACCTTAAGACACAAATCAACCAAAACCCTAATGTCACCTAGATACTCCATTGTCACCTCAAGTATCCCTGGGCATGATTATACGATATGCATCACACAATCTTAGATTCATCTATTCAACCAACACAAAGTACATCAAAGAGTGCCCCAAAGTTTCTACAGGAGAGTCAAGACGAAAACGTGTGCCAACCCCTATGCATAGGTTCATGGGCGGAACCCGCAAGTTGATCACCAAAACATACATCAAGTGGATCACGTGAATATCCCATTGTCACCATAGATAAGCATGGCAAGACATACATCAAGTGTTCTCAAATCCTTAAAAACTCAATCCGATAAGATAACTTCAAAGGGAAAACTCAATCCATTACAAGAGAGTAGAGGGGGAGAAACATCATAAGATCCAACTATAATAGCAAAGCTCGCGATACATCAAGATCGTGCCAAATCAAGAACACGAGAGAGAGAGAGAGAGAGAGAGAGAGAGAGAGAGATCAAACACATAGCTACTAGTACATACCCTCAGCCCCGAGGATCAACTACACCCCTCCTCGTCATGGAGAGCACCGGGATGATGAATATGGCCACCGGTGAGGGATCCCCCCCCTCCGGCAGGGTGCCAGAACGGGGTCCCGATTGGTTTTTGGTGGCTACAGAGGCTTGCGGCGTTGGAACTCCCGGTCTATCTTCGTCTTCAGTGTTTTTAGGGTATATGGGAATATATAGGTGAAAGAAGTCGGTCGGGGGACGCTCGAGGGGCCCACAAGACAGGGGGGCGCGCCCAGTAGGGGGGGCGCCCCCCACCCTCGTGGCTTCCTCGAAGCTTCTCTGACGTGAACTCCAAGTCTCCTGGATCATGTTCGTTCCAAAAATCACGCTCCCGAAGGTTTCATTCCGTTTGGACTCCGTTTGATATTCCTTTTCTTCGAAACGCTGAAATAGGCAAGAAAACAACAATATGGGCTGGGCCTCCGGTAGGTTAGTTCCAAAAAAATAATATAAAAGTATATAATAAAGCCCATAATCATTCAAAACAGATAATATAATAGCATGAATGCTTCATAAATTATAGATACGTTGGAGACGTATCAGCCGCCCACTTCTTGGCATGAGCAGCATCCATCCACAGAAAATCCCCATGCAGCCACACCACATCCCCTGCATGCCTTGGATCCGGCGTCGTTCCCACCAGCGCATCCTCCCTCGCCTCCCGATTCACGCACCCATCCCCACGCCAGGCCCCACCGAATCCCACTCATCCCCACTCGATCGTCCTCTCTCGCCTCCTGATTCACGCGTGGAGACCCGCGCGTCGCCCACCCACCCGATTGCTTCCTCCACGGGCCCGGCCTCGCCCCACGCGTCCACCTCCCACGCGGCTCACTTGCCCTCGACCCTCGCATCACCCGGTGGATCCGCCTCGTCCTCTGTGCCTATCACCCGCGCGACCGGACCTGCCTCGTCCACCGCATCAGCTGACACCCCGCCCCTCCTCGGATCCCCCGCCCTGCCCTACCTCCGGTCCCATGGAACCCCCCTCCCCTTCCACGCCAGCCACTCCCACCGAGCCACGTCTACCGTGCCATGCCATCCCAGTACAGCCACCAAACAACGCACACCACATGTCTACACGAGCCAAAACCGGTTATCTTATGCCCAAACGACTTTTCCTCGCCCATACCACTTCTTCTTTCATCTCCCCCATTCCCCCGGCATACAAATCTGCCCTCAAAGACCCCCATTGGCGCCAAGCCATGCTAGAAGAATACAATGCTTTAATGAACAACTTCACTTGGTCTTTGGTGTTTAAACCTACAGGTGTCAATGTGGTCATGGGCAAGTGGATTTTTTGTCACAAGTTCAACCCTGATGACTCTTTGGCTCGCTACAAAGCATGATGGTTGTTCGCGGGTTCACTCAGCAAGAAGGCATTGATTATGGAGATAATTTCAGCCCAGCTGTAAAACCAGCCACCATTCGCGCCGTCTTGAGTCTTGCCGCCTCCAACTCTTGGCCTATTCATCAACTCGATGTGAAGAATGCCTTCCTTCATGGCAATCTTCACAAGATGGTCTATTGCTCTCGACCTGCGGGGTTTGTGGATCCCTCCCGACCGGACCATGTTTGTCACCTCCAAAAGTCTCTCTACTGCCTCAAACAGGCCCGATGCACTTGGTTCCTTCGAATCCAAGCCTACCTCCTCTCTCTCGGGTTTAGAACCTCTAAGAGTGACTCTTCCCTCTGTGCCTCCATCGCGTACTTGTTGGTCTACATGGATGACATTATTCTCACTCCAAACACTCCCACAACACTTCATTCCGTCATCGCCTCGCTCAAGAACGAGTTCTCTATGATTGATCTCGGTGCTCTCCACCACTTCTTGGGCGTCAACGTCACACCAAACGCGTCCGATCTCTTCTTGTGCCAACAACAGTATACTCTTGAGATCTTGGAGCGGGCCAAGATGCTCAACTGTAAGCCAGTCTCCACGCCGGTTGACACCAGCTCCAAGCTGTCCTCACATGATGGCATGCCTCTCTCCAACCCGACGCTCTACCGCAGCCTCGCTGGTGCCCTCCAATACCTCACCCTCATGCGTCCCGACATAGCCTATGCCGTCCAACAGGCTTGCCTCTTCATGCATGGACCTCGCGACTCTCATATGCAGCTCGGGAAGCGGATCCTACGTTACTTGAGGGGCACCTCTCACTATGGACTTCATCTCTACAAGTCCTCCACCGCGGATCTCATTACTTATTCCGACGTTGATGGGGCGGAGTGCCCGGACACTCGGAAGTCCACTTCTGAGTTTTGTGTGTACCTCAGCTCCAACCTTGTCTCGTGGTCTTCTAAGCGGCAAGCCACCATCTCCCGCTCCAGTGCCAAAGCGGAATACCGAGGCGCTGCCAATTGTGTGGCTGAATCTTGTTGGCTGCGTCAGCTTCTCTTCGAGTTCAAGCATCTCCAGTGCCGAAGCGGAATACCGAGGCGCTGCCAATTGTTGGCTGCGTCAGCTTCTCTTTGAGTTCAAGCATCTGCCCACTTGCACCACCATCGTGTACTGTGATAACATCCGTGCCTCTTATCTCGCTTGTAACCCCGTCCAACATCAACGCTTCGAACACATCGAGATCGACTTGCACTTTTGTACGCGACAGGGTGGCTCTCGGCGAGGCACGCATTCTTCATGTCCCCTCGAGCTCTCAATTTGCGGATGTATTCACAAAGGGGTTACCATCACAGGTGTTCTTCGACTTTCGGTCCAGCCTTAACATCCTCCCCAACGGAGTTCCAGCTGAGGGGGGTGTTAGCATATGTATTTCGCATGTATTCTGTAACCACTCTTTGTACTTGTATGACTGAGTCTAGCCACGCCTGGCCTGCGTGCCACCATTGTAGGGGTGTTCGGCAGACTCCCTCCGCATATATGTTGTAATCTGTAACACCTGTGAATCAATCAAGGAATATAGTTTCCAACTGACGAGGTATTGGCGGTGGACTTCGTCGGCCGGCAGGGGCCGGACCGACGGAGACAATGATGCTGAGAGAGGAGAACGATGGGTTACGTTGCTATCTTGAGGGAAGGGGGGGGGGTACAGGAATGCGAGGTGGCGTTGAGGGGGCTGGCGGAACCGGCGGCGGCGGCACGGCCACAACGTACCTAGGGTTCATCTAGGACTCTAGGTTGCGAGAGATACGAGAGGTCGGGAGAGGAGCGTCAATCTGATTCTATCGATCGAGACAAGCGGCGGTTAGTGATCTCGCGGGTTGTAGAGGTTAATGGGCTGGCAAAAAGGCCCAATGAACCACAAATCTCAGATTTTTTTTTCTGGAGTACCAGCCCCTTAGGACAGGGCATCTAACGGCCAAAAACGATCCTAACGTTAGATCTAATGGCCAAAAATCATGAGGGCATGAGAGAGCTCCGTCTAGGCTCGGTTATACTGTCCTAAAATGGCATTCCATCTGTATGCTGCAGAGATGCACTGGGAATAACAACGTCATATCGCGGCGAAAGAGCATTAGGACGAGCTGCACAGCGGCACGGCGCCACCGTAGCCCATGTCACCATGCGATGTCGCGGCCGGAGAGCTGGCGCTTCTCTGGAGGTGGCGGGTGCGGGAAGAAGGCAGCGCCGTTTCTTCTCTCCCTCGAGCTGCCTCACACAACTCTTGTGGTTTCTCTCTATCTTCTTCTCTCAAGAACACAACAACACACACGCTTCACCGTGGAGAAAGCCAGCTTTGCTATGTTGATCCCGGTGAGAACACACACGCTACGTTGTTTTCTCCAGCCCTCTCGGCCTCCTTTTTTCATTACACAATGCAACTTATATATACACAGAGGTTGGCACAGCGCCATGTGCGGAACTCACGCCACTGCTTGACCCATTACTCCACTAACCACTCCATGCACTAACTAACTTGAATCATCACACCAAGCTAGCTAATAAATCACATGCAGCTAACAACCTACTTTCCCTCGTTCAGCTCTCCCTGAATCACTCCATCCTGCGGAGGACTCGGCCGGCCGGCCACTGCTCAGCCGACTCATTGCATGCACTAATTTCTACACTTATCAACCATGCACACGTGCAATGACTGGGTTAAACTCACACAACGTGTACACATGCATGTATACAACTAATGTAAGATTAATGCAAACACCGGCCGATGATGAGGCGCGGTCGTCCGTTATGTGCGGCTCGAGATCGCGTGCGAGCGAGCAAATTCAAAGCCGAGAAGGCTTGACGTCCGAGCTCAGCGACTGTCAAGACCAGGAGCAGCCACAGGAAGCGGCGTCCGATTCCAGTCGTCCATGCATCGGAGGTGGGAGAAGGTTCTCCTTCTGCCTCCTGCTCCAACGTCTATTCTTCACGGCAGCGTTTGGGTGAGTGCTCTGGCAATTTGTTTTCTCCGTTTCTCCATCCAGATAACGTGCATGCTTATGTATTCATCTCTGTCCCGTCATGCATTCATTTGATCTGTTATTGTGAGGACCTTCTGTCAATATCTGTCTTACATCAAGACAGTGTATATCTTAGTGAGCCATCTTCTTGGTTTGGTTTGGCAGGACGGGGATGATGACCCCGCGCTAATTAAAACTCAACTGGCCCCACCAAGCTGCAGCCACCCCCTTGGCAGCCATCGGCTGACCCTTCCACCGTGCCGTCCTGACCCTAAGCTGACCAAGCCCCGACACACGGGCCACACACCTCCTGCTCTCCCACTCCATTGTCGGTCGTCGCACCGTGCGAATCCATTCGGTGGTGGTGCTATGGATGTATGGGGGCAGATTGAACAGCCGGGTCAGGGAGTGGGAACGGTGGCGGTGCTTATGAATTTGGGAAGGGTCAGAATTTTTGTGAGGGAAGGGTCAGAATTTCGGGTCATTGTGTTTGGTCTAATTCGAATATCCAGATTCCAGATAAATTCATCATTGGTGTTGGTAAAGCAGTAGTTTAACAAAAAGAATAAGATTCAACTGGACGCACACGTTTGGTCTTGAAGACCTATTCTCTTTCTTTTTTTGCGGGGGATTTTTTTTTTTTTGCGGTGGATTGAAGACCTAATCTCAAATGCATAGGATTCGCCATCCTCTACACCGGAAATCGCATCCAATTGAGGAGAGGAGAGGCAAGGGAAGCATACTTAGTAGTTGTGATTTAACAAACAAATTGTAGAAGCTAGCCACCTGTACAAGCGAGAAGATTTTCATTTTTTCTTTTTGCATATGTCCATAACGACGGATAATGGAGATCCCTACTTAAAGATAAAGAGTATTTTTACGTTAACGAGTTGTCATATTCCCTTTTGTCATATTTTGTCATGTGGTAATGCAAAGTCTTCCTGAAAATAAATTATATTATGCAAAGTTTCAGGTTGAGTCTTCTCTATCGCGCCGTTTCTTTATTGTACATATTACAATATATTTCATACAATTTAAATATTGTACATGCATATGGCATATTTTTTAAACATTTACTGCAAGACCTATTTTTATGTTGTACTCAAAGCAGGGCAATTCCCTCATGATAGAAAAGTGATACATGTTTTTTTTGTACTGAAGTGTACCAAGACAATTTTACATCCATTTATCTTAACCTGATATCCTAACTTTGTTAAATTACAGTTTCCTATATGCATAGAATTAGTATTAGTTGCAAGAAAAGATTTGTAGAACGAAAACATGCAGTATGGTACTCCCTATGTAAACTAATCTTTTTTGTAACAGTTAGTACTTCTTCACGAGCTCCGCGTATGTATGCCCAATTTATTTTTCTACTGGAAAAGTTTCCTGCCAGATCTCGTGAGGCGCAATATAATTTGTAACGGAATGGCTAACTTACATCTAGATGATTTTTAAGGATGTCACATCTAAGTACAGGATCGTCTTTTTTTTTGCGGGAAAAACTTCCAATCTATTCATCTTCAATCATGGTAGTACAACGAACACTGAAAATAATAAAAAATTACATCCAGATCCGTAGACCACCTAGCGACGACTACAAGCACTGAAGCGAGCCGAAGGCGCGCCGCTGTCATCGCCCCTCCCTCGCCGGAGCCGGGCAAACGTTGTTGTAGTAGACAGTCGGGAAGTCGCGCAAAAAAAAGTACAGGACCGTCAGATTGTTTGTCTTTAAAACTCGCGCAAGGTGCGAACCAACCTGTGGTTGGATGGTTAGAGGGACTGTGGTATCCCCAGCCCACCAGGGTTCAAATCCTGGTGCTCGCATTTATTTCTGGATTTATTTGATTCAGGATTTCCGGCGTTCCCGTCGACGACGAGGCGTCTACGGTGACTTCATAATTCTCAAGATGATACGTCGGCTCAGTCTTTCGGAGGTGCTCATAGGGGTAGGGTGTGCGTGTGTGCGTTCATAGGGGTGAATGTATGCGCGTGTATATGAGCGCTTGTGTCTGTACTGATATTAAAAATACTCGCGCAAGGTTTTTTTAGCATTAAAGCTAGGCTTTATTCATTAGTTGGTATTGCTACCGGTATTACAGAAGTGTCATGTGGTAGCCCCAGCCAAATATGTCGGCTATGAACCAACTTTACAGCATGCCTAGCTAGTTTATGAGGCTCGAAATTTGAGACTCTATATTCAAACTTAAAAGAGCAAGAAATAAAAGAAGTTTGCCACCAAGTTATCTCTTTCACCACTCCACCGTAATTTCCACCTGATTTTTCTTTGATATGCTTCACTACCTCTTGACAGTCCGACGCAATCACCAAATTCTGGAGCCCCAGATCTTCAGCCAGGGATAAACCTTCTCTACATGCAATAGCTTCCAGAGTTGGCGGATCTAGCAACCCTCTTACGACAAACACCGAGGATCCAAGATAGTCTTCACTATTGTTCCTGCACACTGCCGCGACCGCTCCAACTCCTCATGAAACCGCGGCATCCACATTGATCTTGGCGCAGCCCAGTGTTGTCGGCATCCATCTTCTCGGAACTGCAATCACAGGACTGGTCACATGGTCTTGGATTGTGTTCTTCTCATGTTCTAGCTCTGAGATAAAATGTGTGATGAACATATATGTCGACAGAGGGCTTTGATTTATTCCTTCATGTATTAGCTTCCGTCTCGCCCACCATATGGCCCAAAGGGTAACTGCTACTTTGATGAACTTTCCATGTGAAAGTTGCTCGATCATGGTAAATAACCACCTCCTTGTGTTATGTTCGGTGTTGCTATGCAGTTCATCAATCAGCTCTTGATCAACCAGTGACCAAACACAGCGAGCAGCAGTACACTCCAGCAGACTGTGCTTCCAGGAGTCCGGAGTTCCACAAATAGCACATGTGCAGCTCGTAGTCATATTCCGGTGCATTCTGACGTCCTCCGTTGGGATAGACTGGTGTGCAAGCCTCCACAAGAAAACCCAAATCTTAGCCGGAACAGTGGTCTTCCATAGTCGAACCCAAGCGAGCTCATCCTCTCAGCGATTAGACGCAGCCGGGCGTGACTCCAACCAGTCCTCTCGCCTCTTCTTGGTTTCAACTATCATGCGATAACAAGACCAAACACTGAAGATGCCCGATTTCTCATTCATCCAGGACCAGTAATCAGCCACGTTCCTAAGGCAGATCGGGATCTGAAAGATCGCATGTGCATCAAACTGCAAAAACACCTGATTCACAAGCTCCATATTCCAGCGTGCATTTCCAGCATCAATCAATTCAGCCACTAGTTGGGGTGGGTCTGGAACTCTAGAGACAAGTGGCATCATTAACTCAGCCCGAGGGATCCAATTGGTACTCCATATTTCCGTCTCTGATCCGTCCCCAATTTGCCTAATCAGACCCTACTTCATAATATCCCTTCCTTCCAGAGTAGATCTCCAAACCTGAGATGGATGGCTTCCAATATTGGCATCAAAGATGGAGTTGTTTGGGAAGTATACTGCTTTTAGAATTCGAGCACTTAATGAATCCGGAGAGACCAAAATCCTTCAAAATTGCCGAGCCAGGAGAGCCAAGTTAAAAAGTTCAAAAACCCGCGCAAGGTGATCGTCCCTCGCGCGCTCGTGTGCGTCGTGTTGACGGGCGCGTCGCAGTGTTTCTTTCACGCGAGATTGGGGCGGGCCGCCGTGTTCGTGTTTTGTTTTTCTGTTTGTCTCGGGCTGGTCTGCCTTGCTCGATCTATTTGTGGGCTTTTTCCTGTTTGTCTCAGTTGTGGACTCCCATAAATTTCTCAAATGAAAAGTACCGTGGTGAGTTGTCCCTATTTTTTTCTCTCAAGAGGTGAGGGGGCGGTGCCCAATCATTTTCCCACGTTGCTCAAGAAAATTCATTTTCCTACAGTCCTTCACGTGACGATGTTGACCGGAGGCCTAGAACTCAACCACAAAAGATGTAGGCCGTGCTCGTCATGAACCTAAGAATCTACCTATTATATATAAAAAATACATTACGGGCTAACCAGATAAAGGGAAATGTGGTAGAAAATACCATAATAATCAGAAACATTCAACCATATATTTCTTGGACTAAAGATTAATAGCCATCAGATTACATATAAAAAGTACATTACGGGCTAACTAGATAAAGAGAAATATGGTAGAAAATACCATAATAATCAGAAACATCCAACCGTATATTTCTTGGAATAAAGATCAATAGCCATCCGATTAAACTTAAAGTGATAGGAAATTACCCACCATTGCCATTATAGAACACGTGACCTTAATAAGAGGAAAAAAACAGCCAACCGTATATTTCTTGGATTAAAGATTAATAGTCATAAGATTAAATTTTAAGTGATAGAAAATTACCCACCATTGCCATTATAGAAAGCGTGCCCTTAATAAGTGGAAAAAAGCTAGGGGAACTCTCCGCTCCCGATGGATCTAGATCACTGATACGTTCCCAACGTATCTATAATTTTTATTGTTTCATGCTATTATATTATCCATCTTGAATGTTTTATATGCATTTTGGTACTATTTTGTATCATTTTTGGGGACTAACCTATTAAGTTAGTGCCCAGGGCCAGCTGTTGTTTTTCCTTGTTTTTTACTTTTACAAAAAAGGAATATCAAACGAAGTCCAAACGGAATAAAACTTTATGATGATTTCTCTTGAACCAGAAGAAACCCAGGAGACTTGGAGAGGATGCCAAAAGACCTACGGGGAGGCCACAAGCCCTGGAGGCGCGCCCCAGGGGGATGCCGCTTGGCTTGTGGGCCATCCGTAGACCTCCTAATCCTAATCTTTGCTCTATAAATACCAAAATATTCTCCTATACCAGAAGAGTCCACAAAAATTATTTTCCGCTGCCGTAAGCTTCTGTTTTCGTGAGATCCCATCTTGGGGCCTTTTGTGGCACTCTGCCAGAGGGGATTCGATCACAGAGGGCCTTTACACCAGCCTTGCTGCCCATCCGATGATGTGTGAGTAGTTTACCACAGACCTACGGGTCCATAGCTAGTAGCTAGATGACTTCTTCTGTGTCTTTGATCTTCAATGCAATGTTCTCCTCGATGTTCTCGGAGTTCTATCAGATGTAATCTTCTTTTTGCAGTGTGTTTGTTGAGATCCTATGAATTGTAGGTTTATGGTCAGATTATCTATGAATATTATTTGAGTCTTCTCTGAACTCTTTTATGCATGATTTAAATAACTTCGTATTTCTCTCTGATATATTGATTTGGTTTGGCCAACTAGATTGATCTATCTTGCCATGGGAGAGGTGCTTTGTGATGGGTTCAATCTTGCGGTGTCGTCACCTAGTGACAGCAGGGGTAACGAGGCACGTATTGTATTGTTGTCATTAAGGATAAAAAGATGGGGTTTATATCATATTGCTTGAGTTCATCCCTCTACATCATGTCATCTTGCTTAGTGTGTTACTCTGTTCTCTTGAACTTAATAATCTTGATGCAGGCAGGAATCGGTCGATGTGTGTTGTAATAGTAGTAGATGCAGAATCGTTTCGGTCTACTTGTCACGGACGTGATGCCTATATTCATGATCATTGCCTTGGATATTGTCATAACTATGCGCTTTTATATCAATTTCTTAACAATAATTTGTTCACCCACCATATGTTTTGCCTTCAAGAGAGAAGCCTCTAGTGAAACCTATGCCCCCTGTAAGTGCATCTAGTGCCCCTTAGTGATTTTGGTATATTGAAGACTTATAGGTTAAGGGACTAATGTGTTTGTGAGTGTACACACATCTAATAAGTCTATGAGGTGTTTGATATTTTTGAAGAAAGTCGACCCCTAAAAATGAATGTCTTCATTTGAAGACTTTGGTTTTCTTGAAGACTTTGAAAATGAGGAAATTGGTGTGACCTTGTAGATATTGATATTGATGCGAGGACTATGAAGCGTGACGACTTTTGTTTTCGTAGTTTCATTTTCCTTTCTTGAGTCATATGAAACAATCGCATCGTTAAAGGGGGTCAAGGTAATACTAAGGAAAAAATTTCAAGTGATGCTCATCTCAAAGCTACACATACCCAATCCTTCGAGTGAAGCCTTTGGAAATCTCATATAGTTCAGTCAATTTCTTCAGTGATGGAGACGAAGATCTGATGTTCTCTGATGAATTTGTTCTAACTGAGGAGTTAGAAATTCGCCTGTGCGGATTCCCTACAGGTGAGCAACATGATAGCCCTGAGGAATTTGAGAGCTCAAATTTCCTACCATTGTTGTGATGCGCGCCAACTGTCCCAAATATCTTATCCACCTAACAGTCATATCATTAGGGGCATTTATGTCCTATCATGTCGGGCTGCTCCCCGACTATAAATAGCCGCCCCTTTCAACCACTAGCTGGTTGGCTGCTCTGAGAGAAACTGACACTTGTCATTTAGAGCATCCCATCCTCCGAGGACTTTGAGAGAAAATCACCAGTGAGGAAAAACCCAAAAACCCCAACACCTAAAACCCAAAGTGATTGAGCTCATTGAAGAGATTGTTCCTGTGTGGAACCAACGCCTGTTACCTTTGAAGACTGTGCATCTTCTAGACGGTTAGGCGTCATGGTCTAAAGCATCCAAGAGGAATTGTGGATCGCCGAGTGACCAAGTCTGTGAAGGTTTGGAAGTCACCTTGAAGACTTACCACGAGTGATTGGGCGAGGTCTATGTGACCTTAGCTGAAGGAGAATACAGTAAGGACTGTGTGCCTTTTGGTTTAAATACCAAGCCGGTCCAACCAGACGTACAATTGTCACAACAGTTGGAACTGGTCTACCAAATCAGTGTCCTCACCAAGCTACTGGTTCTATTTCCTCAACCCCTTCATTTCCTTGCATACTTGCTGTCGTACTTGATCGTTACTGTTTGAAGACTTTGACTGAAGACTTTGTCAATTTCTTCAATCCTATTTGTTCGATCATTTTGTCTTACGCTCGCTTATCCTGGTTACACACTACTTGTGCTCGTGGTATGTTTCATTTCATCACGATGACTATGCTACTGCCTTGTTATGCATGCACTTGAGTATTTTATGCGCTGCTTGTAGTTCGTCACTTAAAAAATTCCTCAAGTAGTTTTTCTTCAAGTGATGAATTTGTAAAAATTGCCTATTCACCCCCCTCTTGTCGGTATAACACACTTTCAATTGGTATCAGAGCAAGGTACTCCCTTGTCCTGTGTGATTTTAGTTTAACCACCTGGAGTTTTAGTTATGTCAACCACAAGTATATGTGAAGGAAATGTCCATCGCATGTCCCATCTTTGATGGTCATGATTATCCCAAGTGGAAGGTCATGCTGAGAAAGTGCCTCTTAGCGATGAAAAGTGAGTTGTGGACCCTCACTGAGATTGGTCTTACTGATCTATGCAAGATGGCGCATGCTGATGACATTCGCAAGTATGCTCGGCTGGATACTTTGGCGAGGGATATCATCTGCACCCACCTATCTAGATATGAGTTCAGGCACATTATGCATCTTTGCAATGCAAAGCTTATATGGGACTGGATCTATGATGTCTATGAAGGTCATCGAACTTGTCAGGACCTCTGGTTCCTCGAGTTCAAGGAATCACTCAAAACGATGACCTTCGAACCTGGATCATCTTCTTCAGCACCATGCCTGATGGCACAAGGTGCCAAGGTACTCAAATATCCCTAGCTATTCCTCATGAATCAAGTGAGGATGAATCTGATGAAGATCTCAAACCTATCTATTCCAAACTTGCTAATATTGCCATGAAACAACAAAAGGCTTTGGAAAAAGGTTCAAAATTTGCTAGACAAAAGCAATGACCTATTGGGTGAGGAACTGAGTCGAACTCAAACTTTGACTGATAATATTCAATGACTACAGACTAAGTTTGATAATCTTCAAGGTCATCATGAAACACTCTTAGCCAATCATGAGAAGCTTTCTTATGAATTTCTTCAAAGAAAGGAAGATCTTGAGAAACTAAGGGTGAGTCATGAAGATCTTCAGAAGGAAAATGATTCTTTGCTTGCTCAACAGATCAATACCACTTAGGAAGAATTCATTGCACCCTGTTTGAAATGCATTTTATGTGAACCTGTTAATTCTTCACGTGAAAGTTCAAATGCTTCTATTACTGCAACTTCTTCAACTATTTTTGTGGTCACGATTTCCTCATCTGAGGATACCACAAGTATCACTGACGAAAATGCAGGTTGAAGGAATTGTATGTGACAGGCATGTACAAAAGCCTCAAAGGGCATGAGGCTCTTTGTGATGTGCTCAAAAATCAGATCTTGAACAGGAATCCTAGGAAAGAGGATATTGCCTTTGAATGGAAATTCCATGCTGATGGGTCCTACTGGAAGCCTGAGCAGTATCCCAAAACCATATGGGTTGCTGCAAAAGGGACTCCCCTAGATCCCTCCACTTTATCTGGCTTTACATGTGAATCTTCATATTCTTATGATGAGTCATTTGACTCCAAGTATAAACTGTTCAAAAATCAAAATGGTGAAGTATTTGCTAGATATGTTGGAACTAACTGCAGGAATGGTCCTCCTAAGAAGAAAATCTGGGTTCCCAAAAGGTGCCTTAAAATTCTTCAGGTGAATGTCCTCATGTCACCACCTGTGAAGAACAGGAACCCCATATCAAATACCTATATGGATCCAAGTCCTCATATGACCATCTTCGTGCTAAGCATCTGTTTCGCAGGGAAAACCTAAGAGTTAAGAATATGTGCATTATTCTTCAAATCGTTATGTTCATAAGTCCTCGAAGAATTTCTCTGCTTATTCATATGCATACTCTAACCCCTCTTCTGTGAAACAAAGTGCACTGGCTTCTATGACACCTTTCTCTTATGGAGCTCGTAGAATGATGAACTCTTTGCCACCCCTCTAGATGTGGGTGGTGAAGAAAAATAACTAATCTCTTATGCAGGGTCAGGTCTCCAGACGAACTTGAACGTATGAAGAATTTTCCGGAGACCTAAGAGTGCTTGAAAGGACGCAAGCTAATCGTGAAGAAATGAATTACTCATTTCTCATGTCCTTATGTTGCTATATCTATTGATGAATCTCTCAAAGCTACTGAGTGGGTCCTCGATAGTGGATGTACAAATCACATGACTGGTGACAAGAACTTACTGATGGACTCTGCTCTATCTCCATCACATCTAAAGCATATTACCTACGCTGACAAATGAAAATGCAAATGGGTCTAGGTAGGGTTGCAATCTCAAAGGATCGACACATGGACAAACTCATGCTTGTCGAGTCCCTTGGATTCAACCTCATGTCTGTCTCAATGCTTTGTGATCTTGATATGGTTGTCGTCTTTGGCAAATATCGTCGCATAGTACTCACAAAATCTGACAATTTCAAAGTCTTCGAAGGCTTTAGGAGAGGAGACTTGTATATTGTTGATTTCTCTGCAGGATCACAACCTGCCACATGTCTACTTGCAAAAGCTTCAGAAGGCTAGCTATGGCATCGAGGACTAGGTCATGTTAGGAGAGGAACTTGCACACTTTGGCGAAGAAGAAGCACATCATTGGCATCGAGGGTGTCAAGTTCCTCATATTCATCTATTCAACCAACATAAAGTACTTCAAATAGTGCCCCAAAGTTTCTACCGGAGAGTCAAGACAAAAATGTGTGCCAACCCCTATGCATAGGTTCATGGGCGGAACCCGCAAGTTGATCACCAAAACATACATCAAGTGGATCACGTGAATATCCCATTGTCACCACAGATTAGCATGGCAAGACATACATCAAGTGTTCTCAAATCCTTAAAAACTCAATCTGATAAGATAACTTCAAAGGGAAAACTCAATCCATTACAAGAGAGTAGAGGGGGAGAAACATCATAAGATCTAACTATAATAGCAAAGCTCGCGATACATCAAGCTCGTGCCAAATCAAGAACACGAGAGAGAGAGAGAGAGAGAGAGAGAGAGAGAGAGAGAGAGAGATCAAACACATAGCTACTGGTACATACCCTCAGCCCCGAGGATCAACTACTCCCCTCGTCGTCATGGAGAGCACCGGGATGATGAAGATGGCCACCGGTGAGGGATCCCCCCCCCCCTCCGGCAGGGTGCCAGAACGGTGTCCTGATTGGTTTTTGGTGGCTACAGAGGCTTGCGGCGTTGGAACTCCCGATCTATCTTCGTCTTCAGTGTTTTTAGGGTATATCGGAATATATAGGTGAAAGAAGTCGGTCGGGGGACGCTTGAGGGGCCCACAAGACAGGGGGCGCGCCCAGTAGGGGGGGCGCCCCCCACCCTTGTGGCTTCCTCGAAGCTTCTCTGACTTGAACTCCAAGTCTCCTGGATCATGTTCGTTCCAAAAATCACGCTCCCGAAGGTTTCATTCCGTTTGGACTCTGTTTGATATTCCTTTTCTTCGAAACGCTGAAATAGGCAAGAAAACAACAATATGGGCTGGGCCTCCGGTAGGTTAGTCCCAAAAAATAATATAAAAGTATATAATAAAGCCCATAATCATTCAAAACAGATAATATAATAGCATGAATGCTTCATAAATTATAGATACGTTGGAGACGTATCAGCCGCCCACTTCTTGGCATGAGCAGCATCCATCCACAGAAAATCCCCATGCAGCCACACCACATCCCCTGCATGCCTTTGATCCGGCGTCGTTCCCACCAGCGCATCCTCCCTCGCCTCCCGATTCACGCACCCATCCCCACGCCAGGCCAGACCGAATCCCACCCATCCCCACTCGATCGTCCAACCCTCTCTCGCCTCCCGATTCACACGTGGAGACCCACCAGTCGCCCACCCACCCGACTGCTTCCTCCACGGGCCCGGCCTCACCCCACGCGTCCACCTCCCACGCGGCTCACTTGCCCTCGACCCTCGCATCGCCCGGTGGATCCGCCTCGTCCTCTGTGCCTATCACCCGCGCGACCGGACATGCCTCGTCCGCCGCATCAGCTGACACCCCGCCCCTCCTCGGATCCCCCGCCCTGCCCTACCTCCGGTCCCATCAAATCCCCCTCCCCTTCCACGCCAGCCACTCCCACCGAGCCACGTCTACCGTGCCATGCCATCCCAGTACAACCACCAAACAACGCACACCACATGTCTACACGAGCCAAAATCGGTTATCTTATGCCCAAACGACTTTTCCTCGCCCATACCACTTCTTCTTTCATCTCCCCCATTCCCCCGGCATACAAATCCGCCCTCAAAGACCCCCATTGGCACCAAGCCATGCTAGAAGAATACAATGCTTTAATGAACAACTTCACTTGGTCTTTGGTGCCTAAACCTACAGGTGTCAATGTGGTCATGGGCAAGTGGATTTTTTGTCACAAGTTCAATCCTGACGACTCTTTGGCTCGCTACAAAGCATGATGGTTGTTCGCGGGTTCACTCAGCAAGAAGGCATTGATTATGGAGATACTTTCAGCCCGGCTGTAAAACCAGCCACCATTCGCGCCGTCTTGAGTCTTGCCACCTCCAACTCTTGGCCTATTCATCAACTCGATGTGAAGAATGCCTTCCTTCATGGCAATCTTCACAAGATGGTCTATTGCTCTCAACCCGCGGGGTTTGTAGATCCCTCCCGACCGGACCATGTTTGTCACCTCCACAAGTCTCTCTACTGCCTCAAACAGGCCCCACGTACTTGGTTCCTTCGGTTCCAAGCCTACCTCCTCTCTCTCGGGTTTAGAACCTCTAAGAGTGACTCTTCCCTCTCCGCCTCCATCGCGTACTTGTTGGTCTACATGGATGACATTATTCTCACTCCAAACACTCCCACAACACTTCATTCCATCATCGCCTCGCTCAAGAACGAGTTCTCTATGATTGATCTCGGTGCTCTCCACCACTTCTTGGGCGCCAACGTCACACCAAACGCGTCCGATCTCTTCTTGTGCCAACAACAAGATACTCTTGAGATCTTGAGCGGGCCAAGATGCTCAACTGTAAGCCAGTCTCCACGCCGGTTGACACCAGCTCCAAGCTGTCCTCACATGATGGCATGCCTCTCTCCAACCCGACGCTCTACCGCAGCCTCGCTGGTGCCCTCCAATACCTCACCCTCATGCGTCCCGACATAGCCTATGCCGTCCAACAGGTTTGCCTCTTCATGCATGCACCTCGCGACTCTCATATGCAGCTCGGGAAGCGGATCCTACGTTACTTGAGGGGCACCTCTCACTATGGACTTCAGCTCTACAAGTCCTCCACCGCGGATCTCATTGCTTATTCCGACGTTGATGGGGCGGAGTGCCCGGACACTCAGAAGTCCACTTCTGAGTTTTGTGTGTTCCTCAGCTCCAACCTTGTCTCGTGGTCTTCTAAGCGGCAAGCCACCATCTCCCGCTCCAGTGCCAAAGTGGAATACCGAGGCGTTGCCAATTGTGTGGCTGAATCTTGTTGGCTGCGTCAGCTTCTCTTCGAGTTCAAGCATCTGCCCACTTGCACCACCATCGTGTACTGTGATAACATCCGTGCCTCTTATCTCGCTTGTAACCCCGTCCAACATCAACGCTCCAAACACATCGAGATCGACTTGCACTTTGTACGCGACAGGGTGGCTCTCGGCGAGGCACGCATTCTTCATGTCCCCTCGAGCTCTCAATTTGTGGATGTATTCACAAAGGGGTTACCATCACAGGTGTTCTTCGACTTTCGGTCCAGCCTTAACATCCTCCCGAACGGAGTTCCAGCTGAGGGGGGTGTTAGCATATGTATTTCGCATGTATTCTGTAACCACTCTCTGTACTTGTATGACTGAGCCTAGCCACGCTTGGCCTGCGTGCCACCATTGTAGGGGTGTTCGGCAGACTTCCTCCGCATATATGTTGTAATCTGTAACACCTGTGAATCAATCAAGGAAGATAGTTTCCAACTGACGAGGTATTGGCGGTGGACTTCGTCGGCCGGCAGGGGCCGGACCGACGGAGACAATGATGCTGAGAGAGGAGAACGATGGGTTACGTTGCTATCTTGAGGGAAGGGGGGGGGGGGTACAGGAATGCGAGGTGGCGTTGAGGGGGCTGGCGGAACCGGTGGCGGCGGCATGGCCACAACGTACCTAGGGTTCGTCTAGGACTCTAGGTTGCGAGAGATACGAGAGGTCGGGAGAGGAGCGTCAATCTGATTCTATCGATCGAGACAAGCGGCGGTTAGTGATCTCGCGGGTTGTAGAGGTTAATGGGCTGGCAAAAAGGCCCAATGAACCACAAATCTCAGATTTTTTTTTCTGGAGTAGCAGCCCCTTAGGACAGGGCATCTAACGGCCAAAAACGATCCTAATGTTAGATCTAATGGCCAAAAATCATGAGGGAGTGAGAGAGCTCCGTCTAGGTTCGTTTATACTGTCCTAAAATGGCATTCCATCTGTATGCTGCAGAGATGCACTGGGAATAACGTCATATCGCGGCGAAAGAGCATTAGGACGAGCTGCACAGCGGCACGGCGCCACCGTAGCCCATGTCACCACGCGATGTCGCGGCCGGAGAGCTGCTGCTTCTCTGGAGGTGGCGGGTGCGGAAGGCAGCGCGGTTTCTTCTCTCCCTCGAGCTGCCTCACACAACTCTTGTGGTTTCTCTCTATCTTCTTCTATCAAGAACACAACAACACACGCTTCACCATGGAGAAAGCCAGCTTTGCTATGTTGCTCCCGGTGAGAACACACACGCTACGTTGTTTTCTCCAGCCCTCTCGGCCTCCTTTTTTCATTACACAATGCAACTTATATATACACAGAGGTTGGCACGGCGCCATATGCGGAACTCACGCCACTGCTTGACCCATTACTCCACTAACCACTCCATGCACTAACTAACTTGAATCATCACACCAAGCTAGCTAATAAATCACATGCAGCTAACAACCTACTTTCCCTCGTTCAGCTCTCCCTGAATCACTCCATCCTGCGGAGGACTCGGCCGGCCGGCCACTGCTCAGCCGACTCAATGCATGCACTAATTTCTACACTAATCAACCATGCACACGTGCAATGACTGGGTTAAACTCACACAACGTGTACACATGCATGTATACAACTAATGTAAGATTAATGCAAACACCGGCCGATGATGAGGCGCGGTCGTCCGTTATGTGCGGCTCGAGATCGCGTGCGAGCGAGCAAATTCAAAGCCGAGAAGGCTTGACGTCCGAGCTCAGCGACTGTCAAGACCAGGAGCAGCCACAGGAAGCGGCGTCCGATTCCAGTCGTCCATGCATCGGAGGTGGGAGAAGGTTCTCCCTTCTGCCTCCTGCTCCAACGTCTATTCTTCACGGCAGCGTTTGGGTGAGTGCTCTGGCAATTTGTTTTCTCCGTTTCTCCATCCAGATAACGTGCATGCTTATGTATTCATCTCTGTCCCGTCATGCATTCATTTGATCTGTTATTGTGAGGACCTTCTGTCAATATCTGTCTTACATCAAGACAGTGTATATCTTAGTGAGCCATCTTCTTGGTTTGGTTTGGCAGGACGGGGATGATGACCCCCGCGCTAATTAAAACTCAACTGGCCCCACCAAGCTGCAGCCACCCCCGTGGCAGCCATCGGCTGACCCTTCCACCGTGCCGTCCTGACCCTAAGCTGACCAAGCCCCGACACACGGGCCACACACCTCCTGCTCTCCCACTCCACTGTCGGTCGTCGCACCGTGGGAATCCATTCGGTGGTGGTGCTATGGATGTATGGGGGCAGATTGAACAGCCGGGTCAGGGAGTGGGAACGGTGGCGGTGCTTATGAATTTGGGAAGGGTCAGAATTTTTGTGAGGGAAGGGTCAGAATTTCGGGTCATTGTGTTTGGTCTAATTCGAATATCCAGATTCCAGATAAATTCATCATTGGTGTTGGTAAAACAGTAGTTTAACAAAAAGAATAAGATTCAACTGGACGCACACGTTTGGTCTTGAAGACCTATTCTCTTTCTTTTTTTGCGGGGGATATTTTTTTTTTTGCGGTGGATTGAAGACCTAGTCTCAAATGCATAGGATTCGCCATCCTCTACACCGGAAATCGCATCCAATTGAGGAGAGGAGAGGCAAGGGAAGCATACTTAGTAGTTGTTATTTAACAAACAAATTGTAGAAGCTAGCCACCTGTACAAGCGAGAAGATTTTCATTTTTTTCTTTTTGCATATGTCCATAACGACGGATAATGGAGATCCCTACTTAATGATAAAGAGTATTTTTACGTTAACGAGTTGTCATATTCCCTTTTGTCATATTTTGTCATGTGGTAATGCAAAGTCTTCCTGAAAATAAATTATATTATGCAAAGTTTCAGGTTGAGTCTTCTCTATCGCTACTGCTTTCTTTATTGTACATATTACAATATATTTCATACAATTTAAATATTGTACATGCATATGGCATATTTTTTAAACATTTACTGCAAGACCTATTTTTATGTTGTACTCAAAGCAGGGCAATTCCCTCATGATAGAAAAGTGATACATGTTTTTTTTGTACTGAAGTGTACCAAGACAATTTTTACATCCATTTATCTTAACCTGATATCCTAACTTTGTTAAATTACAGTTTCCTATATGCATAGAATTAGTATTAGTTGCAAGAAAAGATTTGTAGAACGAAAACATGCATTATGGTACTCCCTATGTAAACTAATCTTTTTTTGTAACAGTTAGTACTTCTTCACGAGCTCCGCGTATGTATGCCCAATTTATTTTTCTACTGGAAAAGTTTCCTGCCAGATCTCGCGAGGCGCAATGTAATTTGTAACGGAATGGCTAACTTACATCTAGATCATTTTTAAGGATGTCACATCTAAGTACATGATCGTCTTTTTTTTGCGGGAAAAACTTCCAATCTATTCATCTTCAATCATGGTAGTACAACGAACACTGAAAATAATAAAAAATTACATCCAGATCCGTAGACCACCTAGCGACGACTACAAGCACTGAAGCGAGCCGAAGGCGCGCCGCTGTCATCGCCCCTCCCTCGCCGGAGCCGGGCAAACGTTGTTGTAGTAGACAGTCGGGAAGTCGCGCAAAAAAAAGTACAGGACCGTCAGATTGTTTGTCTTTAAAACTCACAAGAAGGTGCGAACCAACCTGTGGTTGGATGGTTAGAGGGACTGTGGTATCCCCAGCCCACCAGGGTTCAAATCCTGGTGCTCGCATTTATTTCTAGATTTATTTATTTCAGGATTTGCGGCGTTTCCGTCGACGACGAGGCGCCTACGGTGACTTCATAATTCTCAAGATGATATGCCGGCTCAGTCTTTCGGAGGTGCTCATAGGGGTAGGGTCTGCGTGTGTGCGTTCATAGGGGTGAATGTATGCGCGTGTATATGAGCGCTTGTGTCTGTATTGATATTAAAAATACTCGCGCAAGGTTTTTTTTAGCATTAAAGCTAGGCTTTATTCATTAGTTGGTATTGCTACCGGTATTACAAAAGTGTCATGTGGCAGCCCCAGCCAAATATGTCGGCCATGAACCAACTTTACAGCATGCCTAGCTAGTTTATGAGGCTCGAAATTTGAGACTCTAGATTCAAACTTAAAAGAGCAAGAAATAAAAGAAGTTTGCCACGAAGTTATCTCTTTCACCACTCCACCGTAATTTCCACCTGATTTTTCTTTGATATGCTTCACTACCTGTTGACAGTCCGACACAATCACCAAATTCTGGAGCCCCAGATCTTCAGCCAGGGATAAACCTTCTCTGCATGCAATAGCTTCCAGAGTTGGCGGATCTATCAACCCTCTTACGACAAACACCTAGGATCCAAGATAGTCTTCACTATTGTTCCTGCACACTGCCGCGACCGCTCCAACTCCTCGTGAAACCGCGGCATCCACATTGATCTTGGCGCAGCCCGGTGTTGCCGGCATCCATCTTTTCGGAACTGCAATCACAGGACTGGTCACATGGTCTTGGATTGTGTTCTTCTCATGTTCTAGCTCTGAGATAAAATGTGTGATGAACATATATGTCGACAGAGGGCTTTGATTTATTCCTTCATGTATTAGCTTCCGTCTCGCCCACCATATGGCCTAAAGGGTAACTGCTACTTTGATGAACTTTCCATGTGAAAGTTGCTCGATCATGGTAAATAACCACCTCCTTGCATTATGTTCGGTGTTGCTATGCAGTTCATCAATCAGCTCTTGATCAACCAGTGACCAAACACAACGAGCAGCAGTACACTCCAGCAGACTGTGCTTCCAGGAGTCCGGAGTTCCACAAATAGCACATGTGCAGCTTGTTGTCATATTCCGGTGCATTCTGACGTCCTCCGTTGGGATAGACTGGCGTGCAAGCCTCCACAAGAAAACCCGAATCTTAGCCGGAACAGTGGTCTTCCATAGTCGAACCCAAGCGAGCTCGTCCTCTCGGCGATTAGACGCAGCCGGGCGTGACTCCAACCAATCCTCTCGCCTCTTCTTGGTTTCAACTATCATGCGATAACAAGACCAAACACTGAAGATGCCCGATTTCCCATTCATCCAGGACCAGTAATCAGCCACGTTCCTAAGGCAGATCGGGTTCTGAAAGATCGCATGTGCATCAAACTGCAAAAACACTTGATTCACAAGCTCCATATTCCAGCGTGCATTTCCAGCATCAATCAATTGAGCCACTAGTTGGGGTAGGTCTGGAACTCTAGAGACAAGTGGCATCATTAACTCAGCCCGAGGATCCAATTGTACTCCATATTTCAGTCTCTGATCCGTCCCCAATTTGCCTAATCAGACCCTGCTTCATAATATCCCTTCCTTCCAGAGTAGATCTCCAAACCTGAGATGGATGGCTTCCAATATTGGCATCAAAGATGGAGTTGTTTGGAAAGTATACTGCTTTTAGAATTCGAGCACTTAGTGAATCCGGAGAGACCAAAATCCTCCAAGATTGCCGAGCCAGGAGAGCCAAGTTAAAAAGTTGAAAAACCCGCGCAAGGTGATCGTCCCTCGCGCGCTCGTGTGCGTCGTGTTGACGGGCGCGTCGCAGTGTTTCTTTCACGCGAGATTGTGGCGGGCCGCCGTGTTCGTGTTTTGTTTTTCTGTTTGTCTCGGGCTGGTCTGCCTTGCTCGATCTATTTGTGGGCTTTTTCCTGTTTGTCTCAGTTGTGGACTCCCATAAATTTCTCAAATGAAAAGTACCGTGGTGAGTTGTCCCTATTTTTTTCTCTCAAGAGGTGAGGGGGCGGTGCCCAATCATTTTCCCACGTTGCTCAAGAAAATTCATTTTCCTACAGTCCTTCACGTGACGATGTTGACCGGAGGCCTAGAACTCAACCACAAAAGATGTAGGCCGTGCTCGTCATGAACCTAAGAATCTATCTATTATATATAAAAAATACATTACGGGATAACCAGATAAAGGGAAATGTGGTAGAAAATACCATAATAATCAGAAACATTCAACCATATATTTCTTGGACTAAAGATTAATAGCCATCAGATTACATATAAAAAGTACATTACGGGCTAACTAGATAAAGAGAAATATGGTAGAAAATACCATAATAATCAGAAACATCCAACCGTATATTTCTTGGAATAAAGATCAATAGCCATCCGATTAAACTTAAAGTGATAGGAAATTACCCACCATTGCCATTATAGAACACGTGACCTTAATAAGAGGAAAAAAACATCCAACCGTATATTTCTTGGATTAAAGATTAATAGTCATAAGATTAAATTTTAAGTGATAGAAAATTGCCCACCATTGCCATTATAGAAAGTGTGCCCTTAATAAGTGAAAAAAAGCTAGGGGAACTCTCCGCTCCCGATGGATCTAGATCACTGATACGTTCCAAGCGTATCTATAATTTTTATTGTTCCATGCTATTATATTATCCATCTTGAATGTTTTATATGCATTTTGGTACTATTTTGTATCATTTTTTAGGACTAACCTATTAAGCTAGTGCCCAGTGCCAGCTGTTGTTTTTCCTTGTTTTTTACTTTTACAGAAAAGGAATATCAAACGAAGTCCAAACGGAATAAAACTTTATGATGATTTCTCTTGAACCAGAAGAAACCCAGGAGACTTGGAGAGGAGGCCAAAAGACCTACGGGGAGGCCACAAGCCCTGGAGGCGCGCCCCAGGGGGCGCCGCTTGGCTTGTGGGCCATCCGTAGACCTCCTAAACCTAATCTTTGCTCGATAAATACCAAAATATTCTCCTATACCAGAAGAGTCCACAAAAATTATTTTCCGCCGCCGTAAGCTTCTGTTTTCGTGAGATCCCATCTTGGGGCCTTTTGTGGCACTCTGCCAGAGGGGATTCGATCACAGAGGGCCTTTACACCAGCCTTGCTGCCCATCCGATGATGTGTGAGTAGTTTACCATAGACCTACGGGTCCATAGCTAGTAGCTAGATGACTTCTTCTGTGTCTTTGATCTTCAATACAATGTTCTCCTCGATGTTCTTGGAGTTCTATCCGATGTAATCTTCTTTTGCGGTGTGTTTGTTGAGATCCTATGAATTGTAGGTTTATGATCAGATTATCTATGAATATTATTTGAGTTTTCTCTGAACTCTTTTATGCATGATTTAAATAACTTCGTATTTCTCTCCGATCTATTGATTTGGTTTGGCCAACTAGATTGATCTATCTTGCCATGGGAGAGGTGCTTTGTGATGGGTTCGATCTTGTTGTGTCGTCACCTAGTGTCAGCAGGGGTAACGAGGCACGTATTGTATTGTTGCCATTAAGGATAAAAAGATGGGGTTTATATCATATTGCTTGAGTTCATCCCTCTACATCATGTCATCTTGCTTAGTGTGTTACTCTGTTTTCTTGAACTTAATAATCTTGATGCAGGCAGGAATCGGTCGATGTGTGTTGTAATAGTAGTAGATGCAGAATCGTTTCGGTCTACTTGTCACGGACGTGATGCCTATATTCATGATCATTGCCTTGGATATTGTCATAACTATGCGCTTTTCTATCAATTGCTTAACAATAATTTGTTCACCCACCATATGTTTTGCCTTCAAGAGAGAAGCCTCTAGTGAAACCTATGCCCCCTGTAAGTGCATCTAGTGCCCCTTAGTGATTTTGGTATATTGAAGACTTATAGGTTAAGGGACTAATGTGTTTGTGAGTGTACACACATCTAATAAGTCTATGAGGTGTTTGATATTTTTGAAGAAAGTCGACCCCTAAAAATGAATGTCTTCAGTTGAAGACTTTGGTTTTCTTGAAGACTTTGAAAATGAGGAAATTGGTGTGACCTTGAAGATATTGATATTGATGCGAGGACTATGAAGCGTGACGACTTTTGTTTTCGTAGTTTCATTTTCCTTTCTTGAGTCATAGGAAACACCGTACTGTTAAAGGGGGTCAAGGTAATACTAAGGAAAAAATTTCAAGTGATGCTCATCTCAAAGCTACACATACCCAATCCTTCGAGTGAAGCCTTTGGAAATCTCATATAGTTCAGTCAATTTCTTCACTGATGGAGACGAAGATCTTATGTTGTCTGATGAATTTGTTCTAACTGAGGAGTTAGAAATTCGCCTGTGCGGATTCCCTACAGGTGAGGAACATGATAGCCCTGAGGAATTTGAGATTTCAAATTTCCTACCATTGTTGTAATGCGCGCCAACTGTCCCAAATATCTTATCCACCTAACAGTCATATCATTAGGGGCATTTATGTCCTATCATGTCGGGCTGCTCCCCCGCTATAAATAGCCGCCCCTTTCAACCACTAGCTGGTTGGCTGCTCTGAGAAACCGACACTTGTCATTTAGAGCATCCCATCCTCCGAGGACTTTGAGAGAAAATCATCGATGAGGAAAAACCCAAAACCCCAACACCTAAAACCCAAAGTGATTGAGCATCATTGAAGAGATTGTTCTGTGTGGAACCAACGCTGTTACCTTTGAAGATTGTGCATCTTCTAGGCGGTTAGGCGTCATGGTCTAAAGCATCCAAGAGGAATTGTGGATCGCCGAGTGACCAAGTCTGTGAAGGTTTGGAAGTCACCTTGAAGACTTACCACGAGTGATTGGGCGAGGTCTGTGTGTAACATCCCAAATTTCCCATTTGGAATGTTTTACAATTATAGCTAAGCATCTATGCATTATTGTTTGAATTGAGTGACATATGAATTATTCAGAGGCTTTTGAGTTTGTTGGAATTTGAATTCATATTGGCAGTTGAATTTACTTCAAAACAATGGCTGACAAATACTTGAGAAAAAGTATGAGAGGAGTAAACATGACACTCCAAAAATGTCAGAAGAAAAGTTTTGCCAAAAAGATTGAATTCAAATTTGATTTTATTTGGGATTTCTAGAAAATGTTTTTTTTAGTTTGAGCTTTGCGTCTGGAAAAATGTCCGGATTGTAGGATAAATTCCCCTGAGTATTTTGATATATATATGTCCTATATAAAAATAATATATATTTTCATATATTCTCTCTTCTCTCTAATTCAAAAAAAAAGAAAAAGTAAAAGAAAAAAAAAAACCCCAGGCGCCCGGCCGAACTGACCCGGCCAGCGCCAGCAGCCGGCCACCCGGACCAGGCGCAGCCCACGGTGCCGAGCTGCCCGGCGCCCAGCGCCCGATTCCTCTCCCCTCGGTCGCCCGGCCGAACCCCTTCCTCCCTCTCTCGGCCGCCGGGCTCACCCTTCTCTTTCCCCTCGCCCCGTCTCGCGCCCAGGCGCGACCGCCACCGCCGTCGTCGCGCGATCTTCACGGGATCGCGATCCCGAGTCGCCCCCTGCCCCAAGTCGATGCCCTATAAAACCCTACGCCCCTCCTCCCTCGAACCCCCCAAAAACCCCAGCCCAAAACCCACCACACCTCGCACCCACGCCGAACGCATCTCGCCGCCCGCCGCCTCGGCTCGGCGCCCGTTCCACCGGTGAGCCACCACTCGACCTCAAGCTACTCCACCCGAACCGCGCTTTCTCCCGCACCTCCCCGACATCCTCTCCTTGCCCAGGAGCCCCCGACACCGTCGCCCCGAGCTCGTCCGCCGCCCGCCGGAGCCAGAGCTCACCCGAGCTCGTCCCGATCGTCTCCGTCATCCCCGAGCTTCACCGACTCCACCCCCGACCTCCCCAAGTGCCGCCAAGACTGCACTCGACGCCTCCGCCGTCTTCCCCGACCACTGGAGCCACCGCGCCGTCCATGCCCGAGCCGCCGTCGTCCGTCGCCGTCGTCACCACCGCGGTATGTCGCCGGAGCCACCCACCACCGCCCGATCTAAAACCTACGGCCTAGATTAGATCACACGAAGGGTTAGGTTTTATTTAGATTAGATCGGTTTTAGTTGGTTTTAGTCCGGTTTATTTCCTGGTTTAGTTGGACTGGCCCGATCGGTTTATTTTATTTTAACCTCGGGCACGCATTAGTTATATATCGCCTGAGCGTTAGATAGGCCCGTTAGCGCTAGTTTTCTTTTTAGTTATATTTTCGTTTCTGTTTTTAACAGAATAGTTCCAGTTTTGTAAAATCCATATCTCTTAGGTTATTTAATATTTTTAGTTGATTCTTTTTTTGTTAGTTTGCAAATTTGTTGTAGTTTCTATAGAAAATATGTTTAGCCATGTTTAAATTAGCAGAAATTGTTTTATTTTAGTTTTAGACATATTAGTATTTCTGCTATAAAATGAGTTAGGATTATTTTATTTTAGTGATTCTTTTTGTCACTGCTTTGTTTTGACCTTGCCTAGCAGTAGGAATTTATTTGGGTATTTTAGATTTAATAAAGAAAACAGTTTTAGTCAAAATCATGTGTTTCTTGTTTATTTAACTAGCTACTGTTTTCCTATTGTTCTATTTAGTAAATAATTTTATTTTACCTATGTTATAGTTTATTTTAGATTAGTTTCTGTAGTTTTAGAACATGAACTTTTATTTACAGAAAATAAAAAGTTTATTTTATTTTCTTGTTAGTTGTTGGCTTGGGTTTCTTTGGGTTTTCCTTGGTTTTTGGTTCGATTGTTTTGTGTGTTTTATGTTAGCATGCTGTTATGTTAAGTGATTGTATGTTTTTATGCTTATATGATGGTTGTTTGTTTCGGTAGAATTTCCGGAGTGCGAAGCCTGCTATCACGAGTCCCTAGCTTTCGAAGACCGTCAGCCAGGAAAGTCATTTGATCATGTTTTCTTTTACAATACCTATGATTTTATTGCATTAGAATTATACCTCCCCACCATGCATGCAGTAGGAGAATCTTAAGTTATGTTCTTGAGTAGTATCATGAGGTAGGATGAACCCAATTCCCCTTGTTACCATTGCCCGGGACGATGTAGTTTATTTTGCTATGCTCGTAGACGGGGTTGGTTGAGTGATTCATAAGGGAGATGCGAGCGTCAAGATGATGACAACCCCATGACTTTAAGCTCAAGATGGACTTCAAAATTCACTATTGGGTGGAGGATGGTTGACGGGCACCCTGGAGGAACCAGTTGATGGCCGGGATGCATGGAGAAGCGCCATGACATCTTGCGGAAAGCTTCACCCAGCCACGAAGAGATGGATGGATACCCCATTGACCGGAAGCTTACCTGTGCAGCCGCAAGCCATTATGGGCTCTGGCTTGGTCGACCCTAGGCGTGACTCTGGCCGGACGGTGCTACGAGATGTAGAAGAACGGTAGGATTGGATGGGCACTGGCAGTGGACCAGACGAACTCTTCGGAAGACCCTGTTTCGTTCGTCCCGTCTTCAAACACCAGGAAGTACGAAGACTTAAAGGAGGGAACGATTCTTGCGGGTAAAGTGCGCAAACCTCTGCAGAGTGAAGATCTAATCGGTTAGCCGTGTCCCCGGTTACGGACAATCTGAGCCTCTGGAACTTGGAGTATTTCGGATATCTCAACACCAAACTTAATAAATCAATTGAGGGGGTTATTTAATAATTGGGAATGAGACATTGGTTGGCGGAGCCATCTCAATAACTACCAACATTTTGTAGTATTTGCAAACAAGTCCTTGTTGTAGGGAAAAACTGGCTTTTTCGCAAAACAATGAAACTTAGAGCCCCACAGCCAAATTGCTTAAAGTGTTAGTAATTTTTATTGTTGTTCTCTCTTTGACTTGCCGGCATATTCAAAATGCTGACCTACACGGCTGCAACGTCTTATGTTGCAGAGGAGTTTTCCGATCAGGAGTGAGGCTATGATCCACGCTTGGCGATTGCCCTATGGAGTCGGATGGACTCGCTTATTCGTCTCGCTTCCAGATTTGTTTAGTTTATTTCTCATGAGTTGGCCTTGGCCGAATTTATTCTATTGTAATAAAGACTCGATATGAGAATCGTGTAATAAATTCAGGTGTGATTGAACTTTGAATCTTTTCATCAATGTACCGTGTGTGCAACATGATCTTGGGATGGTACAGCTACGGAAGACTTGACCGATTTTGGGTCGGGTCGCTTCTGAGAGATGGTATCAGAGCACTGTTGACCGTGGGGCGTAACCCCTAGGATCGGAAAGCCATAGGAAGAGACTATTTATTTTATGTCCTTATCATTCGTAATTCTCCCTTGTTCATTTCTGACTTCTCTCCGATTTTCAACATTCTAGATGGCCGCCGAGTTCACCCCAGTTACGCTACGGAGTTTTGCGGCCAGATGAGACGATGCCTCTCGGCAAGAAGCTGGTTCAGATCGTGAAGAAGCTGAAGATTGCTCTGCCCTCAATCACCGGAAGCCTACCAATGCACTCCCGGCGGATACCCGCTTCTGAGGATTAAGGTGCACATTCCAGGAGGACCTTGAAGGACATTCAGAGCCCATTGACTTTGAGTTTACCGATTTCAGTTGGATCCTCGGAAGAGACATGGCGATTTATCGTGCACTTGGACATCTCCGAGAAGAATCTGAGGCGAGCTCGACCCATCAGACCTCGCCATGATTTCTCGCAGGGCTAGGAATGGAGATATCATCCGTACCGTAGAGGACGACTCCATTCTCTCATATGTCCAAGACTTGGAGAGTCTCCTCAGGAAACGGGAAATCCAGACTCGCCGTAACTCGAAGGTACACAGGAGGCTGTTGTTCCGTGAACTGGAACTGGAGGAGAAAGTACACGCTGACTTCCTTGACCATGAAGAAGAAATCAAGGATTTCATGGAGAGAGTCGACAAGCTGAAGATTGATGTTGCCGCATTAGAGGAGAAGATGGACCTGGGAGAAGACCTTTTTCCGAGTGGAGATGACGGACCCCTCGTGAGCAATGACCAGGATTATGAAGAGAGCTCCACCGAAGAAAGCCGCAAGAGGAGGCGCCGCACCAGAGGACGCCGCACCGGAGGACGCCGCACCAGAGGACGCAAGGATAATTGATGAAGACATTTAGTCGACCGCCATGTTATTTTATTTTTCCGTCGATCAGTTAGGCCGTTATTTTCGATTAGTCGTGAGAATTTGTAATCCGAGATTGAACCATGTTTGAGATGATTGAATAAATGATTGGTGTGATTATGATTGTGCATTCATATGGGTAGTGATATTTTCTCATTAGACCCTTGTTCTATTCTAATTATCTCATCCACTCCAAAAACACCAGATGCCTCCGAGACGTGACCCCGGTTTCAACTTTCCGCCGGAGCTCACCCAGCTGATCCAGTAGCAGAATGCCCTTTTGCAGATGCTCATCCAGAACCAGAACAACAACAACAACCACAACAACAATCCACCACCACCACCCCTTGTTGACAACTTGCCCCGCTTCCTAAGGCTGAATCCGCCAGTGTTCTCTAGCAGCACTGAGCCGATTATGGACGATGATTGGCTCCGCAAGGTCGGAAGGGAGTTAGCCACTGCTGGATGCACAGATGCAGAGAAGGTGCGCTTTGCCGCACATCAGCTTGATGGACCTGCAGCCTCTTGGTGGGAGAACTACACCGCCACATATCCCTTCGCCACCATCACATGGGATCAGTTCCAGCAGGCTTTCCGCACCGCTCATGTCTCAGCTGGAGCCATGAGTCTGAAGAAGCGTGAGTTCCGCAACTTACGCCAGGGGAACCGTACTATGGGGCAGTACGTGGATGAGTTCAGCAAGTTAGCTCGCTATGCCCCGGATGATGTGGCCACAGATGCATAAGCAGGAAAAGTTTCTCGAGGGACACAAAGGTGATTTAGCTGGGAATGCAGCTAATGGTGGCTACCTTCAACAACTACCGGGAGCTGGTAGACAAGGCCACCATACTCGAAGGCAAGCAGCAGCAGATTGATAGCCGCATAGCGGAAGTATGGCGGGGAAGTACAACTCACGGAGCTCAGCAGAAGCCCGTTATGCCCCATACTCGGGAGGGCATACCCATCACACCCATGGAGGACATAACCATGGAGGGAATGGGAACAACCGCAACCACGACAACAAGTCAGGTAATGGAAACGGCAATGGCAACCAGCATCGTCCTGCCCCGGCTCAGAAGGATCTGAGTCACATCACCTGTTTCAAGTGCGGAAAAGCGGGGCACTATGCCACCAACTGCCCGGAGGCCAAGCGGAGGAATGGAAAGCGGCAATGGAAGCTCAGCAAAGAAGCCCAACCCTTTTCCTCGTGCTCGGGTGAACCACATTGACGTGGAGGACGTCTATGATCAAAGCGGAATCGTGGTTGGTAAGTTTTTATTAAATTCACGTCCCAGTATTGGTACTCTTTGATTCTGGTGCAACGCATTCATTTATATCAAGGGTAGTTGTGGAAAAGTACGGGTTGCCCACTAGAACCCTTAGAAGCCCTCTTCACGTCAGTTCTGCAGGAGGAGAAATGATGGCAGGCTTAGGCTGTCATGCAACCCTTAACATCGGAAACCATAAATGTCTCGCAGACCTCATAGTATTGGAAACCCAGACCTTGGATGTAATCCTAGGCATGGATTGGTTGACGAAGTTTGAAGGAAACATAGACTGTGCCCGCAAGACGATTCTGCTCACCACCCCGGAGCAGAAGAGGATTAAGTATATATCCAGACGTATCCCGATGAAGAATCAGGTAAATTCCCTCACGGGAGTTGTTTAGGAGGAAGTGCCAGTAGTGCAAGAATTTCCCGATGTGTTTCCGAAGGAATTACCAGGAATGCCACCGGACAGAGACATTGAATTTCTGATTGAGTTATTGCCCGGCACAGCCCCAATATCCAAGAGACCCTATCGGATGCCCCCGAACGAATTGGAAGAGATCAAAAAGCAAATTAATGAGCTATTGGAGAAGGGATATATTCGGCCAAGCTCGTCACCTTGGGGAGCCCCAGTTCTTTTGGTAGAGAAGAAGGATGGAACCCTGAGAATGGTTGTGGATTATCGTTCGTTGAGCAGCGTGACCATCAAGAACAAGTACCCTCTACCGATGATTAATGATCTATTTGATCAGCTAGTTGGAGCCAAGGTATTCTCCAAGATCGATCTTCGATCAGGGTATCATCAGTTCAAGATCCATGAAAAGGATATACCTAAAACAGCATTCACCACCAGGTATGGTTTATATGAGTATACCGTCATGTCATTCGGATTGACTAATGCCCCTGCATACTTCATGAATTTGATGAACAAGGTATTTACGGAATATCAGGACAAGTTTGTCGTTGTGTTCATCGATGATATACTGATTTTCTCCAAGAGCGAGGAAGAGCATAAGGAACATTTGCGTCTAGTTCTGGAGAAACTCCGAGAACATCAGTTGTATGCCAAGTTCAGTAAATGTGAATTTTGGCTGAAGGAAGTCGGATTCCTCGGACATGTTATTTCAGGAGAAGGAATAGCAGTTGACCCCACCAAGGTTGTATCAGTCACCGATTGGCAGTCACCCACCTCAGTCAAAGAGATCCGCAGTTTTCTCGGACTCGCAGGATATTATCGGAGGTTTATTGAGAATTTCTCAAAGATTGCCAAGCCCATGACTGAGCTGTTGAAGAAGGACGCCGAGTACATTTGGACCGAGGATTGTGAAGCCAGTTCAGTGAATTGAAGAAACATTTGGTTACAGCCCGATCTTGATTTTGCCGGACATACACAAGGATTACCAGGTATATTGTGACGCTTCTCGCCAGGGATTCGGAGGAGTACTCATGCAGGAAGGAAAAGTTGTAGCTTATACCTCCAGACAGCTACGACCTCACGAGATGAATTATGCCACACATGATTTGGAGTTAGCAGCCGTAGTGCATGCACTCAAGACCTGGAGGCATTTCCTTATCGGAAACAGATGTGATGTTTACACAGATCATAAAAGCTTGAAGTTATATTTTCATGAAGAAAGAGTTGAACCTCAGGCAGGGGAGATGGCTAGAGTTAATCAAGGACTATGACATGAGATTGCATTACCACCCAGGAAAGGCTAATGTTGTAGCAGATGCCTTGAGCCGTAAGAGTTATGTGAATACTCTTATAGCGGGAGGATTACCCCAGGAGTTAGTCGATGACCTCAGAGATCTCCAGCTGGAGATAGTTCCGAGAGGATATGTTGCAGCTCTGGAAGTTCAGTCCACTTTGGCCGAAAGAATTCGTGAAGCCCAGAAGTCGGACAAGGAAATTGATGAGATAAAGAAAAGGATGAATGAAGGAAAAGCTAAAGGGTTTCGTAAGGATGAATACGGAGCTATATGGTACGAGGATCGTATTTATGTACCCAATGATCCCGAACTCAGGAAGCTAATTCTTCAGGAGGCTCATGATTCACCGTACTCGATTCACCCCGGTAACACCAAGATGTATCTGGATTTGAAGGAAAGTTTCTGGTGGACAGGTATGAAGAAGGATATTGCTGAGTACGTAGCAATATGCAATGTTTGCCAGCGAGTAAAGGCGGAACATCAGAAGCCAGCTGGGTTACTTCAACCCTTTCCGATTCCCGAGTGGAAATGGGAAAAACTTGGAATGGATTTTATCACAGGATTACCGGGACCCGTTCAGGTTATGATTCCATCTGGGTAGTGGTTGATCGATTGACCAAGGTAGCTCATTTCATTCCCGTGAAGACTACCTATACCAGCGCTAAGTTAGCCAAGATATACATGACCAGGATCTTATGTCTGCATGGAGTTCCGAGGAGTATCATGTCAGATAGAGGAACACAATTTACCTCAAAGTTTTGGAATCAGTTGCATGAAACTTTGGGTACGAGGCTGGAGTTCAGTACAACTTTTCATCCGCAGACAAATGGACATACCAAGAGAGTCAACCAGATCCTGGAGGACATGTTGAGAGCTTGTGCGCTAGACTATGGGTCTAGCTGGGATGATAATTTGCCATACGCGGAGTTCTGTACAACAACAGTTATCAGACCAGTCTGAAGATGGCCCCTTTTACAACTCTATACGTAAGGAGGTGCAGAACACCATTGCTGTGGGATGGTGTTGGGGATCTAAAACTTTTCGGTCCCGACCTTATCAGAGATTCCGAAGAGAAAGTCAAGCTGATTCGAGATAGGCTCAAGGTAGCTCAGTCGAGGCAGAAGAGTTATGCCGACAGTAAACGCAAGGAAGTAACATACGAAGCGGGAGACCGGGCATATCTTCGTGTGTCCCCACTTCGTGGAATCAAGAGGTTCGGTGTTAAAGGAAAGTTAGCACCCCGGTTCATTGGCCCCTACAAAATCCTCGAACGTCGTGGAGAAGTTGCTTACAAGTTGGAATTGCGGAAGGATTGTCCGGAGTTCACGATGTCTTCCATGTTTCTCGGTGAAGAAATGCCATGCCGAGATGGCCGATATTCCGTTGAGAGACACGGTGCCCCTAGAGGCCATACAGCTCGACAAAGTGATCTGACTTATGTGGAGAAACCCGTCCGAATTCTCGAGGCTATGACAGAGTCACCCGCAGCAAGATCATCAAGTTTTGCACGGTCTTTGTGGAGTCATCATTCCGAGGAGGAAGCCACCTCGGAGCGAGAAGAAGACCTCTGCCGAGACCACCCGCACCTATTTGCTAGCCAACCCGAATCTCGAGGGCGAGATTCATCTTAAGGTGGGTAGGTTTGTAACATCCCAAATTTCCCATTTGGAATGTTTTACAATTATAGATAAGCATCTATGCATTATTGTTTGAATTGAGTGACATTTGAATTATTTCAGAGGCTTTTGAGTTTGTTGGAATTTGAATTCATATTGGCAGTTGAATTTACTTCAAAACAATGCCTGACAAATACTTGAGAAAAAGTATGAGAGGAGTAAACATGACACTCCAAAAATGTCAGAAGAAAAGTTTTGCCAAAAAGATTGAATTGAAATTTGATTTTATTTGGGATTTCTAGAAAATGTTTTTTTAGATTGAGCTTTGCCCCAGGAAAAATGTCCGTATTGTAGGATAAATTCCCCTGAGAATTTTGATATATATATGTCCTATATAAAAATAATATATATTTTCATATATTCTCTCTTCTCTCTAATTCAAAAAAAAAAGAAAAAGAAAAAAACCCAGGCGGCCGAATAGCCCGGCGACCAGTAAGCGACCCGGCCAGGCGGGCAGGCGCAGCCCACCAGCGCCAGCCGATTCCTCTCCCCTCGGTCGCCGAACCCCTCCTCCCTCTCTCGTGGCCCCACCCTTCTCTTTCCCTCGCCCCACGTCTCGCGCGCGAGCCGCGCCACCGCCCGTCGCCCGCGATCTTCACGGGATCGCGATCCCGAGTCGCCTGCCCCAAGTCGATGCCCTATAAAACCCTACGCCCCTCCTCCCTCGAACCCCCCAAAACCCGAGCCCAAAACCCACCGCAGCTCGCACCCTCGCCGAACGCATCTCGCCGCCGTTCCGCCACCGGTGAGCCACCACTCGACCTCCAAGCTACTCCACCCGAACCGCCGCTTTCTCCCGCACCTCCCCGACATCCTCTCCTTGCCCAGAGCCCCGACGCCCGTCGCCCGAAGCTCGTCCGCCGCTCACGGAGCCGGAGCTCACCCGAGCTCGTCCCGATCGTCTCCGTCATCCCCGAGTTTCACCGACTCCACCCCCGACCTCCCAAAGTGCCGCCGTACCCGCCTGACGTCTCCGCCGTCTTCCCCGACCACCGCAGCCACCGCGCCGTCCACGCCCGAGCCGCCGTCGTACGTCGCCATCGTCACCACTGCGGTATGTCGCCGGAGCCACCCACCACCGCCCGATCTAAAACCTACGGCCTAGATTAGATCACACGAAGGGTTAGGTTTTATTTAGATTAGATCGGTTTTAGTTGTTTTAGTCCGGTTTATTTCCTGGTTTAGTTGGACCGGCCCGATCGGTTTATTTTCTGTTAACCTCGGGCACGCATTAGTTATATGTCGCCTGAGCGTTAGATAGGCCCGTTAGCGCTAGTTTTCTTTTTAGTTATATTTTCGTTTCTGTTTTAACAGAATAGTTCCAGTTTTGTAAAATCCATATCTCTTAGGTTATTTAATATTTTTAGTTGATTCTTTTTTTGTTAGTTTGCAAATTTGTTGTAGTTTCTGTAGAAAATATGTTTAGCCATGTTTAAATTAGTAGAAATTGTATTGTTTTAGTTTTAAACATATTAGTATTTCTGCTATAAAATGAGTTAGGATTATTTTATTTTAGTGATTCTTTTTGTCACTGCTTTGTTTTGACCTTGCCTAGCAGTAGAAATTTATTTGGGTATTTTAGATTTAATAAAAAAATAGTTTTAGTCAAAATCATGTGTTTCTTGTTTATTTAACTAGCTACTGCTTTTCCTATTGTTCTGTATAGTAAATAATTTTATTTTACATATGGTATAGTTTATTTTAGATTAGTTTCTGTAGTTTTAGAACATGAACTTTTATTTACAGAAAATAAAAAGTTTATTTTATTTTCTTGTTAGTTGTTGGCTTGGGTTTCTTCGAGTTTTCCTTGGTTTTTGGTTCGATTGTTTTGTGTGTTTTATGTTAGCATGCTGTTATGTTAAGTGATTTTATGTTTTTATGCTTATATGATGGTTGTTTATTTCGGTAGAATTTCCGGAGTGCGAAGCCTGCTATCACGAGTCCCTAACTTTCGAAGACCGTCAGCCAGGCAAGTCATTTGATCATGTTTTCTTTTACAATACCTATGATTTTATTGCATTAGAATTATACCTCCCCACCATGCATGCAGTAGGAGAATTTTAAGTTATGTTCTTGAGTAGTATCATGAGGTAGGATGAACCCAATTCCCTTGTTACCATTGCAGGACGATGTAGTTTATTTTGCTATGCTCGTAGACGGGGTTGGTTGAGTGATTCATAAGGGAGATGCGAGAGTCAAGATGATGACAACCCCATGACTTCAAGCTCAAGATGGACTTCAAAATTCACTACTGGGTGGAGGACGGTTGACGGGCACCCTGGAGGAACCAGCGGATGGCCGGGATGCATGGAGAAGTGCCATGACATCTTGCGGAAAGCTTCACCCAGCCACGAAGAGACGGATGTATACCCCATTGACCGGAAGCTTACCTGTGCAGCCGCAAGCCATTATGGGCTCTGGCTTGGTCGACCCTAGGCGTGACTCTGGCCGGACGGTGCTACGAGATGTAGAAGAACGGTAGGATTGGATGGGCACCGGCAGTGGACCAGAGGAACTCTTCGGAAGACCCTGTTTCGTTCGTCCCGTCTTCAAACACCAGGAAGTGCGAAGACTTAAAGGAGGGAAAGATTATTTCGGGTAAAGTTCGCAAACCTATGAAGAGTGAATATCTAATCGGTTAGCCGTGTCCCGATTCTGGACAATCTGAGCCTCACGGAAGTTGGAGTATTTCGGATATCTCAACACCAAACTTAATAAATTAATTGAGGGGTTATTTAATAATTGGGAATGAGACATTGGTTGGCGGAACCATCTCAATAACTACCAACATTTTGTAGTATTTGCAAACAAGTCCTTGTTGTAGGAAAAAGCTGGCTTTTTCAAGCAAAACAATGAAACTTAGAGCCCCACAGCCAAATTGCATATAGTGTTAGTAATTTTTATTGTTGTTCTCTCTTTGACTTGCCGGCATATTCAAAATGCTGACCTACACGGCTGCAACGTCTTATGTTGCAGAGGAGTTGACTGAGGCTACGATCCACGCTTGGCAATTTCCCTATGGAGTCGGATGGACTCGCTATTCGTCTATGCTTCTGCAGCTTTGTTTAGTTTATTTCTCATGAGTTGGCCTTCGGCCGAATTTATTCTATTGTAATAAAGACTCGATATGAGAATCGTGTAATAAATTCAGGTGTGATTGAACTTTGAATCTTTTCATCAATGTATTGTGTGTGCCAGCATGATCTTGGGATGGTACAGCTACACAGAGACTTGACCGATTTTGGGTCGGGTCGCTCTGAGAGATGGTATCGAGCACACGCAATGGCCGTAGGACGTAACCCCTAGGATCGGAAAGCCATAGGAAGAGACTATTTATTTTATGTCCTTATCATTCCGTAATTCTCCCTTGTTCATTTCTGACTTCTCTCCGATTTTCAACATTCTAGATGGCCGCCGAATTCACCCCAGTTCTGCTACCGGAGTTTTGCCAGCCAGATGAGACGATGCCTCTCGGCAAGAAGCTGGTTCAGATCGTGAAGAAGTTGAAGATTGCTCTGCCCTCAATCACCGGGAAGCCTACCAATGCACTCCCGACGGATACCCGCTACAGGATTAAGGTGCACATTCCAGGGAGGACCTTCGAAGGACATTCAGAGCCCATTGACTTTGAGTTTACCGATTTCAGTTGGATCCTCGGAAGAGACATGGCGATTTATCGTGCACTTGGACATCTCCGAGAAGAATACAGGGCCGAGCTCGACCCATCAGACCTCGCCATGATTTCTCGCAGGGCTAGGAATGGAGATATCATCCGTACCGTAGAGGACGACTCCATTCTCTCATATGTCCAAGACTTGGAGAGTCTCCTCAGGAAACGGGAAATCCAGACTCGCCATAACTCGAAGGTACACAAGAGGCTGTTGTTCCGTGAACTGGAACTGGAGGAGAAAGTACACGCGGACTTCCTTGACCATGAAGAAGAAATCAAGGATTTCATGGAGAGAGTCGACAAGCTGAAGATTGATGTAGCCGCATTAGAGGAGAAGATGTACCTGGGAGAAGACCTTTTTTCGAGTGGAAATGACGGACCCCTCGTGAGCAATGACCAGGATTATGAAGAGAGCTCCACCGAAGAAAGCCACAAGAGGAGGCGCCACACCAGAGGACGCCGCACCGGAGGACGCCGCACCAGAGGACGCAAGGATAATTGATGAAGACATTTAGTCGACCGCCATGTTATTTTATTTTTCCATCGATCAGTTAGGCCGTTATTTTCGATTAGTCGTGAGAATTTGTAATCCGAGATTGAACCATGTTTGAGATGATTGAATAAATGATTGGTGTGATTATGATTGTGCATTCATATGGGTAGTGATATGTTCTTATTAGACCCTTGTTCTATTCTAATTATCTCATCCACTCCAAAAACACCAGATGCCTCCGAGACGTGACCCCGGTTTCAACTTTCCGCCGGAGCTCACCCAGCTGATCCAGCAGCAGAATGCCCTTATGCAGATGGTCATCCAGAACCAGAACAACAACAACAACAACAACAATCCAACGCCACCACCCCCTGTTGACAACTTGACCCGCTTCCTAAGGCTGAATCCGCCAGTGTTCTCTAGCAGCACTGAGCCGATTATGGCCGATGATTGGCTCCGCAAGGTCGGAAGGGAGTTAGCCTTCTGGATGCACAGATGCGAGAAGGTGCGCTTTGCCGCACATCGCCTTGATGGACCTGCAGCCTCTTGGTGGGAGAACTACACCGCCACATATCCCATCGCCACCATCACGTGGGATCAGTTCCAAAGAAGCTTTCCGCACCGCTCATGTCTTAGCCGGAGCCATGAGTCTCAAGAAGCGTGAGTTTCGCAACTTACGCCAGGGAACCGTCTTGTGGGCAAGATGCGTGGATGAGTTCAGCAAGTTAGCTCGCTATGCCCCGGATGATGTGGCCACAGATGCCGCATAAAGCAGGAAAAGTTTCTCGAGGAACTCAATGACGAGCTGGGAATGCAGCTAATGGTGGCTACCTTCAACAACTACCAGAGCTGGTAGACAAGGCCACCATACTCGAAGGCAAGCAGCAGCAGATTGATAGTCGCAAGCGGAAGTATGGCTAGGGAAGTACAACTCTGGAGCTCATGAAGCCCGTTATGCCCCATACTGGAGGGCATACCCATCACACCCATGGAGGACATAACCATGGAGGAATGGGAACAACCGCAACCACGACAACAAGTCGGGGTAATGGAAACGGCAATGGCAACCAAAGATCGTCCTGCCCGGCTCGGAAGGATCTCGAGTCACATCACTGCTTCAAGTGCCGTAAAACAGGGCACTATGCCACCGACTGCCCAGAGGCCAAGCGGAGGAATGGAAACGGCAATGGAAGCTCAGCAAAGAAGCCCAACCCTTTTCCTCGTGCTCGGGTGAACCACATTGACGTGGAGGACGTCTATGATCAGCCGGACATTGTGGTTGGTAAGTTTTATTAAATTCACGTCGATATTGGTACTCTTTGATTACGGTGCAACGCATTCATTTATATCAAGGGTAGTTGTGGAAAAGTACGGGTTGCCCACTAGAACCCTTAGAAGTCCTCTTCACGTCAGTTCCGCAGGAGGAGAAATGATGGCAGGCTTCGGCTGTCATGCAACCCTTAACATCGGAAACCATAAATTTCCCGCAGACCTCATAGTATTGGAAACCCAGACCTTGGATGTAATCCTAGGCATGGATTGGTTGACGAAGTTTGAAGGAAACATAAATCGTGCTCAAGAAGACGATTCTCGCTCACCACCGGAGCGTAAGAGGATTAAGTATATATCCGCACGTATCCCGATGAAGAATCAGTAAATTCCCTCACGGGAGTTGTTCAGGAGGAAGTGCCGAGTGCAAGAATTTCCCGATGTGTTTCCGGAGGAATTACCAGAATGCCACCGACAGAGACATTGAATTTCTGATTGAGTTATTGCGGGCACAGCCCCAATATCCAAGAGACCCTATCGGATGCCCCGAGCGAATTGGAAGAGATCAAAAGCAAATTAATGAGCTATTGGAGAAGGGATATATTCGCCAAGCTTCGTCACCTTGGGGAGCCCCAGTTATTTTGGTAGAGAAGAAGGATGGAACCCTGAGAATGGTTGTGGATTATCGTTCGTTGAACGACGTGACCATCAAGAACAAGTACCCTCTACCGATGATTAATGATCTATTTGATCAGCTAGTTGGAGCCAAGGTATTCTCCAAGATTGATCTTCGATCAGGGTATCATCAGTTGAAGATCCGTGAAAAGGATATACCTAAAACAGCATTCACCACCAGGTATGGTTTATATGAGTATATCGTCATGTCATTCGGATTGACTAATGCCCCTGCATACTTCATGAATTTGATGAACAAGTTATTAATGGAATATCTGGACAAGTTTGTCGTGGTGTTCATCGATGATATACTGATTTTCTCCAAGAGAGAGGAAGAGCATAAGGAACATTTGCGTCTAGTTCTGGAGAAACTCCGTGAACATCAGTTGTATGCCAAGTTCAAGAATGTGAATTTTGGCTGAAGGAAGTCGGATTCCTCGGACATGTTATTTCAGGAGAAGGAATAGCAGTTGACCCCACCAAGGTTGTATCAGTCACCGATTGGCAGTCACCCACCTCAGTCAAAGAGATCCGCAGTTTTCTCGGACTCGTAGGATATTATCGGAGGTTTATTGAGAATTTCTCAAAGATTGCCAAGCCCATGACTGAGCTGTTGAAGAAGGACGCCAAGTACATTTGGACCGAGGATTGTGAAGCCAGTTCGTGAATTGAAGAAACGTTTGGTTACAGCCCAGTAATGATTTTGCCGGACATACACAAGGATTACCAGGTATATCGTGACGCTTCTCGCCAGGGACTCGGAGGAGTACTCATGCAGGAAGGAAAAGTTGTAGCTTATACCTCCAGACAGCTATGACCTCACGAGATGAATTACGCCACACATGATTTGGAGTTAGCAGCCGTAGTGCATGCACTCAAGACCTGGAGGCATTTCCTTATCGGAAACAGATGTGATGTTTACACAGATCATAAGAGCTTGAAGTATATTTTCACGCAGAAAGAGTTGAACCTCAGGCAGAGGAGATGGCTAGAGTTAATCAAGGACTATGACATGAGATTGCATTACCACCCAGGAAAGGCTAATGTTGTAGCAGATGCCTTGAGCCGTAAGAGTTATGTGAATACTTTTATAGCGGGAGGATTACCCCAGGAGTTAGTCGATGACCTCAGAGATCTCCAGCTGGAGATAGTTCCGAGAGGATATGTTGTAGCTCTGGAAGTTCAGTCCACTTTGGCCGAAAGAATTCATGAAGCCCAGAAGTCGGACAAGGAAATTGATGAGATAAAGAAAAGGATGAATGAAGGAAAAGCTAAAGGGTTTCGTAAGGACGAATACGAAGCTATATGGTACGAGGATCGTATTTATGTACCCAATGATCCCGAACTCAGGAAGCTAATTCTTCAGGAGGCTCATGATTCACCGTACTCGATTCACCCGGTAACACCAAGATGTATCTGGATTTGAAGGAAAGTTTACGGTGGACGGTATGAAGAAGGATATTGCTGAGTACGTAGCAATATGCGATGTTTGCCAGCGAGTAAAGGCGGAACATCAGAAGCCAGCTGGGTTACTTCAACCCTTTCCGATTCCCGAGTGGAAATGGGAAAAACTTGGAATGGATTTTATCACAGGATTACCCAGGACCCGTTCAGGTTATGATTCCATCTGGGTAGTGGTTGATCGATTGACCAAGGTAGCTCATTTCATTCCCGTGAAGACTACCTATACCAGCGCTAACTTAGCCAAGATATACATGACCATGATCGTATGTCTGCATGGAGTTCCGAGGAGTATCGTGTCAGATAGAGGAACACAATATACACGACTTCTTCTGTGTCTTTGATCTTCAATACAATGTTCTCCTCGATGTTCTTGGAGTTCTATCTGATGTAATCTTCTTTTGCGGTGTGTTTGTTGAGATCCTATGAATTGTAGGTTTATGATCAGATTATCTATGAATATTATTTGAGTTTTCTCTGAACTCTTTTATGCATGATTTAAATAACTTCGTATTTCTCTCCGATCTATTGATTTGGTTTGGCCAACTAGATTGATCTATCTTGCCATGGGAGAGGTGCTTTGTGATGGGTTCAATCTTGCGGTGTCGTCACCTAGTGACAGCAGGGGTAACGAGGCACGTATTGTATTGTTGCCATTAAGGATAAAAAGATGGGGTTTATATCATATTGCTTGAGTTCATCCCTCTACATCATGTCATCTTGCTTAGTGTGTTACTTTGTTCTCTTGAACTTAATAATCTTGATGCAGGCCGGAATCGGTCGATGTGTGTTGTAATAGTAGTAGATGCAGAATCGTTTCGGTCTACTTGTCACGGACGTGATGCCTATATTCATGATCATTGCCTTGGATATTGTCATAACTATGCGCTTTTCTATCAACTGCTTAACAATAATTTGTTCACCCACCATATGTTTTGCCTTCAAGAGAGAAGCCTCTAGTGAAACCTATGCCCCCTGTAAGTGCATCTAGTGCCCCTTAGTGATTTTGGTGTATTGAAGACTTATAGGTTAAGGGACTAATGTGTTTGTGAGTGTACACACATCTAATAAGTCTATGAGGTGTTTGATATTTTTGAAGAAAGTCGACCCCTAAAAATGAATGTCTTCAGTTGAAGACTTTGGTTTTCTTGAAGACTTTGAAAATGAGGAAATTGGTGTGACCTTGAAGATATTGATATTGATGCGAGGACTATGAAGCGTGACGACTTTTGTTTTCGTAGTTTCATTTTCCTTTCTTGAGTCATAGGAAACACCGTACTGTTAAAGGGTGTCAAGGTAATACTAAGGAAAAAATTTCAAGTGATGCTCATCTCAAAGCTACACATACCCAATCCTTCGAGTGAAGCCTTTGGAAATCTCATATAGTTCAGTCAATTTCTTCACTGATGGAGACGAAGATCTTATGTTCTCTGATGAATTTGTTCTAACTGAGGAGTTAGAAATTCGCCTGTGCGGATTCCCTACAGGTGAGGAACATGATAGCCCTGAGGAATTTGAGATTTCAAATTTCCTACCATTGTTGTGATGCGCTAACTGTCCCAAATATCTTATCCACCTAACAGTCATATCATTAGGGGCATTTATGTCCTATCATGTCGGGCTGCTCCCCGGCTATAAATAGCCGCCCCTTTCAACCACTAGCTGGTTGGCTGCTCTAGGAGAAACTGACACTTGTCATTTAGAGCATCCCATCCTCCGAGGACTTTGAGAGAAAATCATCAGTGAGGAAAAACCCAAAAACCCCAACACCTAAAACCCAAAGTGATTGAGCATCATTGAAGAGATTGTTCCTGTGTGGAACCAACGCCTGTTACCTTTGAAGATTGTGCATCTTCTAGACGGTTAGGCGTCATGGTCTAAAGCATCCAAGAGGAATTGTGGATCGCCGAGTGACCAAGTCTGTGAAGGTTTGGAAGTCACCTTGAAGACTTACCACGAGTGATTGGGCGAGGTCTGTGTGACCTTAGCTGAAGGAGAATACAGTAAGGACTGTGTGCCTTTTGGTTTAAATACCAAGCCGGTCCAACCAGACGTACAACTGTCACAACAGTTGGAACTGGTCTACCAAATCACTGTCCTCGCCAAGCTACTGGTTCTATTTCCTCAACCCTTTCATTTCCTTGCATACTTGCTGTCGTACTTGATCGTTACTGTTTGAAGACTTTGACTGAAGACTTTGTCAATTTCTTCAATCCTATTTGGTCAGTCATTTTGTCTTCTGCCTGCTTATCCTGGTTACACACTACTTGTGCTCTGTGTATGTTTCATTTCATCACGATGACTATGCTACTGCCTTGTTATGCATGCACTTGAGTATTTTATGCGCTGCTTGTAGTTCGTCACTTAAAAAATTCCTCAAGTAGTTTTTCTTCAAGTGATGAATTTGTAAAAAATGCCTATTCACCCCCCTCTTGTCGGTATAACACACTTTCAATTGGTATCAGAGCAAGGTACTCCCTTGTCCTGTGTGATTTTGGTTTAATCACCTGGAGTTTTAGTTATGTCAACCACAAGTATATATGAAGGAAATGTCCATCGCATGTCCCATCTTTGATGGTCATGATTATCCCAAGTGGAAGGTCATGCTGAGAAAGTGCCTCTTGGTGATGAAAAGTGAGTTGTGGACCCTCACTGAGATTGGTCTTACTGATCTATGCAAGATGGCGCATGCTGATGACATTCGCAAGTATGCTCGGCTGGATACTTTCGCGAGGGATATCATCTGCACCCACCTATCTAGATATGAGTTCAGGCGCATTACGCATCTTTGCAATGCAAAGCTTATATGGGACTGGATCTATGATGTCTATGAAGGTCATCGAACTTGTCAGGACCTCTGGTTCCTCGAGTTCAAGGAATCACTCAAAACGATGACCTTCGAACCTGGATCATCTTCTTCAGCACCATGCCTGATGGCACAAGGTGCCAAGGTACTCAAATATCCCTAGCTATTCCTCATGAATCAAGTGAGGATGAATCGATGAAGATCTCAAACCTATCTATTCCAAACTTGCTAATATTGCCATGAAACAACAAAAGGCTTTGGAAAAAGGTTCAAAATTTGCTAGACAAAAGCAATGACCTATTGGGTGAGGAACTGAGTCGAACTCAAACTCTGACTGATAATATTCAATGACTACAGACTAAGTTTGATAATCTTCAAGGTCATCATGAAACACTCTTAGCCAATCATGAGAAGCTTTCTTATGAATTTCTTCAAAGAAAGGAAGATCTTGAGAAACTAAGGGTGAGTCATGAAGATCTTCAGAAGGAAAATGATTCTTTGATTGCTCAACAGATCAATACCGCTTAGGAAGAATTCATTGCACCCTGTTTGAAATGCATTGCACGTGAATCTGTTAATTCTTCACCTGAAAGTTCAAATGCTTCTATTACTGCAACTTCTTCAACTATTTTTGTGGTCACAATTTCCTCATCTGAGGATACCACAAGTATCACTGACGAAAATGCAGGTTGAAGGAATTGTATGTGACAGGCATGTACAAAAGCCTCAAAGGGCATGAGGCTCTTTGTGATGTGCTCAAAAAGCAGATCTTGAACAGGAACCCTAGGAAAGAGGATATTGCCATTGAGAGGAAATTCCATGCTGATGGGTCCTACTGGAAGCCTGAGCAGTATCCCAAAACCATATGGGTTGCTGCAAAAGGGACTCCCCTAGATCCCTCCACTTTATCTGGCTTTACATGTGAATCTTCATATTCTTATGATGAGTCATTTGACTCCAAGTATAAACTGTTCAAAAATCAAAATGGTGAAGTATTTGCTAGATATGTTGGAACTAAGCTGCAGGAATGGTCCTCCTAAGAAGAAAATCTGGGTTCCCAAAAGGTGCCTTAAAATTCTTCAGGTGAATGTCCTCATGTCACCACCTGTGAAGAACAGGAACCCCATATCAAATACCTATATGGATCCAAGTGCTCATATGATCATCTTCGTGCTAAGCATCTGTTTCGCAGGGAAAACCTAAGAGTTATGAATATGTGCATTATTCTTCAAATCATTATGTTCATAAGTCCTCGAAGAATTTCTCTGCTTATTCATATGCATACTCTAACCCCTCTTCTTTGAAACAAAGTGCACTAGCTTCTATGACACCTTTCTCTTATGGAGCTCGTAGAATGATGAACTCTTTGCCACCCCTCTAGGTGTGGGTGGTGAAGAAAAATAACTAATCTCTTATGCAGGGTCAGGATTCCAGACGAACTTGAACGTATGAAGAATTTGCCGCAGACCTGAGAGTGCTTGAAAGGACGCAAGCTAATCGTGAAGAAATGAATTACTCATTTCTCATGTCCTTATGTTGCTGTATCTATTGATGAATATCTCAAAGCTACTGAGTGGGTCCTCGATAGTGGATGTACAAATCACATGACTGGTGACAAGAACTTACTGATGGACTCTGCTCTATCTCCATCACATCTAAAGCATATTACCTACGCTGACAAATGAAAATGCAAATGGGTCTAGGTAGGGTTGCAATCTCAAAGGATCGACACATGGACAAACTCATGCTTGTCGAGTCCCTTGGATTCAACCTCATGTCTGTCTCAATGCTTTGTGATCTTGATATGCTTGTCGTCTTTGGAAAATATCATTGCATAGTACTCACAAAATCTGACAATTTCAAAGTCTTCGAAGGCTTTAGGAGAGGAGACTTGTATATTGTTGATTTCTCTGCAGGATCACAAACTGCCACATGTCTACTTGCAAAAGCTTCAGAAGGCTAGCTATGGCATCGACGACTAGGTCATGTTGGGAGAGGAACTTGCACACTTTGTCGAAGAAGAAGCACATCATTGGCATCGAGGGTGTCAAGTTCCTCAAAGACCATCTTTGTGGGGCTTGTGAGGCTAGAAAGATGACCAGATCCAAGCATCCCTCGAAGACTATCATGACTGCCTCTCGTCCTTTTGAATTGCTTCACATGGACCTCTTTGGCCCCACTCATTTTGCCACTCTACCAAATGTTGCATCTTTATATGGCTTTGTTATTGTTGATGATTATTCTCATTGCACCTGGGTGCATATCATCACTTACAAAACTGCAGTGCAGGAAGTATTCAAACGATTTTCCTCAAGAGCCTCGATGAATTTTGGTGTGAAGATCAAGCACATTCAGAGTGACAATGGGACCGAGCTCAAGAACACTGGTCTTGATGACTATCTTGATGAACTTGGTATTACTCATGAGCTATCTGCCCCATACACTCCTCAGCAGAATGGCGTCGTGGAGCGCAAGAACAGGACTCTTGTTGAGATGGCTCGTACTATGCTTGATGAATACAAAACGCCTTGTCGCTTCTGGCCTAAAGCTATCGATACCGCGTGCCACATCATCAACATGGTATATCTTCACAAATTCTTCAAGAAAACTTCATATGAGCTCCTCACTGACAAGAAATCCAATGTGAGTTACTTCAAAGTCTTCGGCGCTAAATGTTGGATTAGAGATCCTCATCACAACTCTAAATTTGCACCGAAAGCACATGAGGGTTTTATGTTTGGTTACGAAAAGGACTCGCACACCTACAGAGTCTTCAACACCTATCACCACAAGGTTGTTGAAACTGTAGATGTGTGGTTTGATGAGACTAACGGCTCGCAAAGAGAGCACCTGCCTCCTGTGCTAGATGAAGTACCTCCTGAAGAATCCAGTAAGATCAAGGCTACGGAGGATGTTGAAAGGATCGATATCGTTGAGTAGAGGGGGGGTGAATAGGCAACAACCAATTTTTAGCTTTTCTTAACAATTAGGTTTAGAAACAAATAGGTTGTCTATAAGTGCAACTAGGTGAGCAACCTATATGATGCAAACAACAACAACAACAACAACAAGTGCAAGCAAAGGATACAACACAACAATAGCTTGCACAAAGTAAAGTGAAGAGATAACCACAAGTGGAGTCGGTGGAGACGAGGATGTGTTACTGAAGTTCCTTACTTTGGGGGAAGTACATCTCCGCTGGAGCGGTGTGGAGGCAAAATGCTCCCCAAGAAGCCACTAGGGCCACCGTATTCTCCTCATGCCTTCACACAATGCGATATTCCATGATTCCACTAGTGGTGCCCTTGAAGGCGGCGATCGAACCTTTACAAACAAGGTTGGGACAATCTCCACAACTTGATTGGAGGCTCCCAACGATACCACGGAGCTTCACCATAATGGAATGTGGCTCCGAGGTGACCTCAACCATCTAGGGTGCTCAAACACCCAAGAGTAAAAAGATCCGCAAGGGATTAGTGGGGGGGGGGGATCAAATTTCTCTTGGTGGAAGTGTAGATCTGGGCCTTCTCAACCAAACTCTAGAAAATGAACAAGTTTGATTGGCTAGGGAGAAAGATCAGGCAAAAATGAGCTTTGGAGCAACAATAGAGCTTGGGGGAAAAGAGGTGAGTCTTCTTGGGGGAAGAAGACCCCCTTTTATAGTGGGGGAAACAATCCAACCGTCTCCTTTTCAGCCCGCTAGAGCGGTACTACTGCTCAGGGGAGCGGTACTACTGCTAGCCTCAGCGGTACTACTGTGAGCCCTAGCGGTACTACCGCAATGACTGAGAGCAGAGGCCTCAGAGGGGGAAGGGGCATGAGAGTGAGAGCCTAGGCGGCACTAGCAACAGTGATAGGTGATGTACTACCACTTGCGAGCGTTACTACCGCTCCTACTGCCGCTGCTACTACTGCTGAACCCAACACGAGACACGCAGGTCTTGAGTCGAGGCGGTACCAATACGGAACCATATCCGTACTACCTCTGGTGGCCATGGGCGGTAATACTGCTATGAGACAGCGGTACTACCGCTTGTGGCTATCAACGGTACTGCCGCTCAGGCCCAGCGGTACTACCAATAGTGCCTTCCTAGTGCCACTTACGGATAACAGGTAAACTCCAAGGATGAGGAAGGAGCTGGGGGTGCGAAAAAGATGTGTATGTGTTCATTCCACCCAAGCCTTCCCGATACGGACCCCCTCTTGATAGTACGGTGTCTCCTACGACTCAAGTCCACCAAAACCGAATCGAGAGAGAACTACACCGTCTTCACCTTGATCTCTGTGGGGAATAAATCATCTTGTGCCAATGGATGAATATACGAAATTCTCAATGCATACGGTTAGTCCAGAAATGTATTGGCATCAATCACCCAAACCACATAGCGAGAATGCCCTAAAAATCTCCCCTTTTTTGGTGACTTGATGATACGTCTCCAACGTATCTATAATTTTTGATTGTTCCATGTTGTTACATTATCATTATTGGATGTTTTACAACCATTTTATAGCAAATTTATATCATTTTTTTGGGACTAACCAATTGACATAGTGCCTAGTGCCGGTTCCTATTTTTTGCATGTTTTTTACTTCACAGGAAATCAATATCAAACAGAGTCCAAACGCAGCGAAACTTTTTGGAGATTTTTATTGGACCAGAAGACATCCAGTGGGCCAAAGAAGTACCAGAGGGGTGCCCCGATGGGGGAACAACCCACATGGGCATGCGTGGGGGCCCATGCGCGCCCTGGTGGTTTGTGCCCACCTCGGTGGCCTCTCGCACCACCTCTTCACCCTATAAATCGTCAAATATTCCAAAAACCCTCGGGGTAACCCTAGATCAGAAGTTCCGCCACCACAAGCCTCTGTAGCCATGAAAAACCAATCTAGACCCCATTGAGGGAGTCCTGGATTAAGGGGTCCTCGGACGGCCGGACTATGTAGCATGGACCGGAATGATGGGCTGTGAAGATACAAGACCGAAGACTCTCACGTGTGTCCGGATGGGACTCTCCTTAGCATGGAAGGCAAGCTTGGCGCCCAGATATGAAGATTCCTTTCTCTATAACCGACTGTGTACAACCCTAGTCCTCTCCGGTGTCTATATAAACCGAAGGGCTTAGTCCATAGAGCCAATCATAATCATACAGGCTATACTTCTAGGGTTTTAGCCATTACGATCTCATGGTAGATCAACTCTTGTAATACTCATATTCATCGAGATCAATCAAGCAGGAAGTAGGGTATTACCTCCATAGAGAGGGTCCGAACCTGGGTAAACATCGTGTCCCCCGCCTCCTATTACCATCGACCTTAGACGCACAGTTCGGGACCCCCTACCCGAGATCCGCCGGTTTTGACACCGACATTGGTGCTTTCATTGAGACTTCGCTGTGTCGTCACCAAAAGGTTTGATGGCTCCGTCAATCATCTACAACAACATAGTCCAGGGGGAGGTTTTCCTCCCCGGACAGATATTCGTATTCGGCGGCTTCGCACTGCGGGCCAACTCGCTTGGACATCTAGGGCATATCGACAGCTACGCCCCTGGCCATCAGGTCAGGTTTGGAAGCTTGAATTACGTTGCCGATATACGCAGAGACTTGATCTTCAACGGATTCGAGCCCATGGTAGCCGCTCCCTGCCACCACGATGAACATGACCTAAACCTGTCATCGGACCGTGCCCAGGAGATAGTGCATGTAACTGCTCTGGCCCTGGATCCGGAGCTGATTGCGTCGTTTGAGGACGGGAAGCTCAACCCCGTCGCGGAAGCCGCAGACTCAGCAGCATTAGAGCCGCACACAGATCCAACCTCGAGCGAGGCCTATGTCACCGGAACCTCGGATTCGTCTTTGGCCATAGGTTCCGAACCGCGTGCATCCGCGCCCATCGAACTTGATCAGGCGCCGATCGTTGAATTCAGCTCCTCGGACATCTTCCGGCACTCACCTTTAAGGAATGTGCTAAACTCATTAAAAGCCCTATCCTTATTAGGGGACTCTCAGCCAAACAATATCCAGTTTGGATTGGAAGCTGATGATGGAGAATTCCACTTCCCACCCACCACCCACTTCATAGCCATTGTTGAAGAAAGCTGATGATGGAGAATTCCACTTCCCACCCACCACCCACTTCATAGCCATTGTTGAAGACTTAACTGACATGCTCGATTACGGCTCCGAAGACATCGACGGTATGGACGACGATGCCGGAGAGGAGCAGGCACAAAAACCACCGCTTACAGGACGCTGGACAACCACCTCCTTGTATGACGTATACATGGTGGGTACACCCAAAGAGAACAACGGTGACAATAAGAACGATAAAGTTGAGGATAAGCCTCCTGAGATACAGCCAAAGCACCGACATCAGCAGTGCCGTTCTAAACCACACCATGGAAAAAACAGCAATACCGGCACAGGAAAAAATAATACTCCGGACGACGCCGAAGACAACAAAGACCCCATTGAGCCAACTTCCGAACATGATGAACGTGAGGATGTGCGAGTTAGCCCTAATGAATAGGACGTTAATGAAGACTCGTAGGACAACAATTATCTTCCACCCTCCGAGGATGAGGCGAGCCTCGACGACGAAGACTTTATCGTGCCTGAGGAGCCCGTCGATCAGGAGCGCTTTAAGCGCCGGCTAATAGCCACTGCAAGGAGCCTGAAAAAGAAGCAGCAGCAACTTCAAGCTGATCAAGATCTACTCAATGAAATATGGACTAATGTCCTGGCAGCCGAGGAATACGGCCTCGAGCGCCCAACCAAAAGTTACCCAAAACGCAAATTTTTACCCCAATTCGATGATGAGACACTAGAGCCCGTCCTACCATCGCGTAATGCGGCTGACCGACCACCATGTGGCCGGGACAAAGCGGCAACTCAAGCCGAACACCAGCCCACACTACCTCGCCATAAAAACGGAGACACAACAGCTCGGGGATACACATATGACCTGTGGCATGACCTGGAAAATAGAGCAGGTCAGACCAAATCAATCTATTGATTGCGGAGGCGTGCCCCGATGCGCGACGATGGCCATCTGATCAGATGTGACAAACATAACCACGCCCTGGACAAAAACTGCATACAAACTCCATCCGAGCTACGTCGCATCGAATCATATGACGGGACAACAGACCCCGCGGTATGGATTGAGGATTTCCTCCTCCATATTCATATGGCCCGCGGTGACGATCTTCACACCATCAAATACCTCCCGCTAAAACTCAAGGGACCTGCTCGGAACTGGTTGAACAGTTTGCCCGAAAACTCAATTGGCAGCTGGGAAGACTTGGAAGACGCCTTCCACGACAACTTCCAAGGTATATATGTCCAACCTCCAGATGCCGACGATGTAAGTCACATAGTTCAACAGCCCGGAGAGTCAGATAGGAAGGTCTGGACTAGGTTCTTAATAAAAAAGAACCAAATTGTCGATTGTCCGGAAGCCGAAGCCCTCGCGGCTTTAAACATAGCGTCCAAGATGAGTGGCTCGCCCGCCACCTCGGTCAAGAAAAAACAAGATCCATGGATGCCCTTACCACTCTGATGACCCATTTTTGCGTGGGAGGAGACAGCTGGCTCGCTCGTAGAAGCAACAACACCGATGCCCCGGGTACTTCCGAAGTTCAATATGGCAACGGCAATCCATGACATAATAAACACAAGCGTCGCAATAACAATGAAGGAACGCAAGACACGGCGTTCAACGCCAGATTCAGTGGTTCCAAACCCGGTCAACGGAAGAAGCCATTCAAGGCAAACAGAGACGGACCATCCAGTTTTGATAAGATACTGGATCGGCCCTGCCAGATTCATGGCACCCCTGTTAAACCAGCCAATCACACCAACAAGAGTTGTTGGGTTTTTAAACAAGTGGCAAGCTTAATGCCAAACACAAGGTGAAGGGGCCGCCCAGTGACAGCGATGACGAAGAGACTCACCAACCGAAGATCGGGGTTCAGAAGCAATCCCCCCCCCCCCCCCCGAAGTAAAGACAGTGAACATGGTATACATGACGCACATCCCTACAGGGGACTGCAAGCACGCGCTATGGGACGCAGGCGCCATAGAGCCAGCCGCCCCAAAATTAAGCCAATGGGCGGCCCGCCCGATCACTTTTGATCGCAAGGACCACCCATCTAGTATCCTTCTCGAAGGTCTAGCAGCTCTCATCCTCGATCCAATTATCGATAGGTTCCATCTCACAGAAGTCCTTATGGACAGCGGCAGTAGCCTTAATCTATTCTACCAAGACACTATCCGCAAAATGGGTATTGATCCTTCAAGAATCAGGCCCACCGCAACTACCTTCAAGGGAACAATATCCGGCGTAGAAGCTCAATGCATGGGCTCGATTACATTGGAAGTCGTTTTCGGCTCGCCGAACAACTTTCGAAGCAAAGGCTTGACCTTCGATATTGTCCCGCTCCGCAGTAGCTGCCATGCACTACTCGGGCGTACCGCTTTTGCTCGCTTTAATGCGGTCCTAAATTACACCTATCTCCAATTTAAGATGCCATGTCTGCGTGGCACCATCACAATAAATGGAAATACGGAATGCTCCCACCATACAGAGGAGCATACTATGGCTACTGCGGCTGAAGTACAAAGCGGCCTTATCAAGTCGCACATTTCATCGACCATCAAGCCTCCGGTCTCCATTAGATAGGACCAATCAATCTCAGAGCTGGAGTAGCAGTTTGGCCTCCGCCGTCCGCCCCATATAGCTGCGAAGTCTATCTCGTGCACATGATTATACACTTAAAATACCCTGGTCACCGACGGAAGCACAATGCGGATAGACCTATAACACTATCCGCACTCTCACAGTCTTTTTATTTTTCTAACCATTTTTTTATCTTTTACCACAGGTGACTATATTTGCTGAGAAGTCCATTAACCAGGGAAAGGCAGCGCAGCCGTGCGACAGGAGGTCCAAATGTTTTTTTGTAGACCGCGCTCTTTATTTCAAACCTGTAAAGTGCCCCTTTTTCTCAGCTTTTGACCCTCGGCATGTCAAATAGCCTTGGTAGTAGCGTTATAATCTGCAAAGACCATGCTTGACATATCATTCAGATGCTAGTCAACATAACCCGTATTCAGTATTCGCTTTTCTCAAAGAACTGAATTTTGCTTCTGTGGTTATTTCACGCATGCACCTCGACATATATTGCCAGGGGCTCGATATGGCAACATATGAGTTGCCGACAAGTCTGAACAGCTTTATAGCACACTTCAGCATCACGAGTTTGGCTTTATATGCATCAACTCCGAATCATATCTTTGGTCAATAGTTGGGTTGCCCGGCTCCTGTGCTTACTACCTTACGTTCCGCTCTATCAGCTAGGGTAGTAAAGGAAGAACTACTGCGATTGTGTCCTGGTTTGTCCGAATGAGCACCTCGGTAGAGAAAGCCGAAAACTGACTGTCATGATGCGGCGAGAGCTGGTCAACCACTCGATGACTCACCGAAATCTTCGCGATTCCTTGCGTATTACACGAAGAACCGTTCTTCTGGTCACGTATGTAAATGCACCGTATTCAGATAACCGCGTACATACCAGGGGCTATATCATAGACCCACCGTCAAACTCCTATGGCTAATAGAAAGTGTTAAAGCCCTATAGTCCGATTGCCTGGTTCGCCGCATTGACACCCCCGCATTATATGCGAGGGGGCCGAAGCCGACGACTGGTAAACTTTCAGATTATAAAAAACATAGCCCTTAATATATCATAATATTGACTTTACAATTTCGGTACATTTCACTCGAACATAATATCTTTCGAGCACTAACCCTCTATCAAGCGGGCACCCTCTAGGACATCCTCAAAGTAATGCTCTGGCGTGTGATGGTCCTTGCCCTTGGGTGGACTTTTTGCTACAATGTCGGTGGCCTTCATCTTTGCCCAGTACGTCTTGACGTGGGCAATGGCCATCCATGCACCTTCTATGCACGTTGACTGCTTAACAGCGTCATTACGCGGCGTCGCATCAACAAGTCGCTGCACCAAACCGAAATAATAATTTGGAATTGGCTCAGTCGGCCACAGCCGGACCATGACGTCCATCATGGCAGATCCGGATATCTTGTGGAGCTTGGCCCACTGGGCCATCCATTCGTTCAGCAACAGCGGACCCTTTGGCATGCTTAATTGCGACCAAAAAAGCTTTTCCGTCGCATGTCCTTCTTGCGCTTGGAAAAACTGTGTCGCATCGGAGACACCCTTCGGCAAGTCCAAAAATGCGTCTGGAGAACTCCACATTTGATTAAGCGAGGCATACTTCGGATCGCCGAATTTAGTTTGTAATAAGAAGGGCTTACCTGCCGCGATCTCCCCAGCTTGTTGGATCTCCTCCCGGGCCGCTCTAGACTCGGACCGTACTTCCCTCGCCTCTTGTAAGGCCTTGTCAAGATCGGTCGCTCTGGTTTTGTTATATTTCTCAAGAAATTCGCATTGGCTAGTGGGACCATTTAGCTCAAGCGCCATAGTAGATATTCTCTCCTCGCACTGGTGCTGAGCAACCTGTTCGGCCTTTAATTCAGCAGTCTTGGCTTGCTCCTTGGCCCGGGCAAGCTTAGCCCGAAGGGTCTCAACAGTGGCAGCACTATCTGCAGTTACGCATATCTCATTATACAATTCTCAGCGTCATGCTTATATTATAGTACTTGCATATACTGACTGCCCCAAAGACATACCTTGCGCCTCGTCGAGCCGCCTGTTAATAAGCGTGATGTCATCATCCGCCAGTTGAAGTTTCTGCTTCAGATCTGCAACCTCTGTAGCTTGGGCAGTCGCCAGGGATGTGACAGCCCGTGTTCCAATTAGTTAGATTATTTCCTGGGCATATCTTTCTTGATCCTCTGATCGCCGCCCTTTGGACGCCAACTAGAGTCTCAGGGGCTACTATCTATACACAGGCGCATTTTGCGTTTATAGCACAATTACATTACGTACCTCGAAGCCTCTTAGCATGCCCGTAAAGGCTTCATTCATTCCGCTTTTCGCGGACAGAACCCTCTCAACTACCGTACCCATCAAGGTACGATGTTCCTCTGAGGCAGGCGCATGTCGCAATATGTCCATCAATGTATCCGGCGCCTCCGGATCCCTGGAAACAGCTGTAGGGGTACGGTCTCTCTTCAAAGGAATATGTTTACTCGACCTTAGAGTCATCTCTGGCTGTAAATCAGATAGTCCGGGGCCTTTATTGTTGGTCCCCGTAGGGGCCGCACACCCCGGACCCTGAACGGCCGAAGTGTCACCTTCGGGCCTAGTCTTCATTGTCCCTCGCACCACTTGTTGATCGGGGAGATCCTCCGGGACGACACCTCGGGGTTGTCTGCCATATTGGGCGAGGAGATCTATGGAGGTGTATCGCTCTCCATCATGTCCGGAAGAAGTTCCACCGAGGAGGAGGACTGTTGAGGAAGGCTGCATGCCGGACTGCAAACATATGATTCAACTATATTAACAAAGCCCGCGATACATCAAGATCGTGATATTTCCAGAACACGAGAGATAGAGAGAAAGAGAGAGATTAAACACATAGCTACCGGTACAAACCCTCAGCCCCAAGGGTGGACTACTCCCTCCTCATCGTGGTGGCCGCCAGGATGATGAAGATGGCCACCGGTGATGAATCAAGTACGAAGTAGGGTATTATGTAGCGGAACTCTCTATGAAAGCACCAATGTCGGTGTCAAAACTGGCGGATCTTGGGTAGGGGGTCCCGAACTATGCGTCTAAGGTCGATGGTAACAGGAGGTGGGGGACACGATGTTTACCCAGGTTCGGGCCCTCACTATGGAGGTAATACCCTACTTCTTGCTTGATTAATCTTAATGAATATGAGTATTGCAAGAGTTGATCTACCAGGAGATCATAATGGCAAAAACCCTAGAAGTCTAGCTTGTATGATTATGATTGCCTCTACGGACTAATCCCTCCGGTTTATATAGACATCGGAGGGGACTAGGGTTGTACAAGGTCGGTTACAGAGAAAGGAATATTCATATCCGGGTTCCAAGCTTGCCTTCCACGCCAAGGAGAGTCCCATCCGGACACATGTGAGAGTCTTCAGTCTTGTATCTTCACAGCCCATCAGTCCGGCCCATGCTACATAGTCTGGCCGTTCGAGGACCCCTTAATCCAGGACTCCCTCAGCGGTTGCGAGCTAGGGTTCGAGGGGGGAGGGGGCGGGTTGGGGGACTGTGGTGGGGGGGGATTGTGGGAAGTGGTGTTTGAGGATATGCCACGGCTACTGAAATTTTTAGTAATGGTGGGCGGAGATGGTGGATGACGAGGGAGTGCGACGGTTCAAAAGCCTGGGCTACTGGAATTTTACTATACGGTCGGTGTTGGAGCAGTGTGGGTGGCGGTTGGAGTACGACAACTACTAAAATTTGGGTAAAGGAATTGATGCGGGGCGGGAGTGCCCAAGATCACGCACGGTCCAATAAGAATATGCGTGTATGATAATAAGGAAAAGTGGCAGAACCGCCGACTTTTGCAACGCTCAAGGCGGGTAGTTTGTTTTTATATTTCTAGCTAGCTGGTCTATCGCACACGGTTCGTCATAATTTCTCAATAAACTCACCCGCCTTTAGCTTGCGTGGTCGTCGTGATTTTACAGCGCACTTGCATCGCACACGGTTAAGCCAGGACCTCCACAATTTGCTCATGATTGCGTAGTCGTGGTGATTTTACAACGCACTTGCATCGCACACGGTTAAGACAGTACCTGCACAAGTTTGCTCGCGCTTATGTAGTCGTGGTGATTTTATAGCGCACTTGCATCGCACACGGTTAAACCAGTACCTCCACCATTTGATTGCGCTTGCGTAGTCGTGGTGATTTTACGATGCACTTGCATCGCACAGGGTTAAGCCAGTACATGCACCATTTTGCTCGCGCTTACGCAGTCGTGGTGATTTTACATCAAAAAAATAACCTATAAAAACATAGTCTACAAATTAGTGGGAAACCGATGAGAGGAGTGGTGGGAAACGATAGCCTGTTTAGAAAACGTACAAGAGAAGGAAGCGTGAGCTAGCACGATGCATGCGCACAGTGTTGACCCATGTACTGCATGTGCTGTCGAAAGGGCTGAGGGTTGTCGTTCGATCTGGGAGCATCCAATGGTGCAGACATACGATCCGTGGCGATTGGGTTCTGGCCAATCAGAATGCGCGACTCAGATCACGCGCGGCATCGACCACGGTTTGGTAGGCACACGGCTTTTGTTTGTCCTTTTTATACACTAATTGAGTATCCTAGGCATTTAATGTCCATAATTCAAATCTAAACTTCAAATACATGCTCCAGTTCACCAAAATGGCTAGAAAAATTATACATGTGTCCTTGGGTGACTGCTTAGGTCCCACGCCAGAAATGAGAATGAATTACAACCGTACCGGCGTCCTGGCTCGTCCTCAAACATTTAGAATATCGGTTTTTAAAAACCCATAAATCCTAAACTCACCATAAAGTCATGAAAGTTGGCATGGTGTCATGTCATGGCGCATATATGTCGTGGTAAAAACATTGTCCAATTTGGGCCAAGCTTTATTACAAACCTCTTACAAACCGGAGCTTCTCTCAAAGAAGCCTTGTGGTTCTGATAGGAAACGTGTTCCCCTTGTGGTGAAATGTAATCACTGCCTTCGCATTGTATTTTCTTCTACGGGCAACATGGAATGACAGGATATCCGTTCTGAAATTTAAACTTATTCAGGGTTCATTTGGCCTTTTATACACTAATTGAGTTTCATAGGCATTTAATGTCCACAAGTCAAATCTGAACCTCAAATACATGCTCCAGTTCACCAAAATGGCTAGAAGAAATATACATGCATGTGTCCTTGGGTGCATGTTTAGGTCCCATGCATGCAAGGAATGGGAACGAATTACAACTGTACCAGCCTCCTGGCTCGTCCTCAAACATTTGGACTCTTTGTTTTTAAATCCCCGTAAATCCAAAACTCACCAAAACGTCATGAAAGTTGGCATGGTGTCACGTCATGGCGCATATATGTCGTGGTAAAAACATTGTCCAATTTGGGTCAAGCTTTATTACAAACCTCTTACAAACCGGAGCTTCTCTCAAAGAAGACTCATGGTTCCAATAGGGAAACGTGTTCCCCTTGTGGCGAAACGTAATCACTACCTCTTTTCGCCTTGCATTTTCTTCTACAGGCAACATGGAATGACAGGATATCCATGCTAAAATTTAAACTTATTCAGGGTTCGTTTTGCCTTTTTATACACTAATTGAGTTTCCTAGGCATTTAATGTCGATAATTCAAATCTGAACCTCAAATACATGCTCCAGCTCACCAAAATGGCTAGAAAAAAATATACATGCTTGTGTCCTTGGGTGCAAATTTCGGTCCCATGCATGCCAGGAATGGGAACGAAATACAACCATACCAGCATCCTGGCTCGTCCTCAAACATTTGGAATTTCAGTTCTTAAATCCCTGTAAATCCAAAACTCACCAAAAAGTCATGAAAGTAGGCATGGTGTCATGTCATGGCACATATATGTTGTGGTAAAAATATTGTCCAATTTGGGCCAAGCTTTATTACAAACCTCTTACAAATCGGAGCTTCTCTCAACAAGAAGCCTTGTGGTTTCGATAGGGAAACGTGTTCCCCTTGTTGTCGAAACGTAATCATTGCTTCTTTTCGCCTTGTATTTTCTTCTACGGGCAACATGGAACGACATGATATATATGCTAAAATTTAAACTTATTCACGGTTCGTTTGGCCTTTTTATACACTAATTGAGTTTCCTAGGCATTTAATGTCCGTAATTCAAATCTAAACTACAAATACATGCTCAAGTTCACCAAAATGGCTGGAAAAATTGTACATGCATGTGTCCTTGGGTGCATGTTTAATTAGGTCCCATGCCAGGAATGGGAACGAATTACAACCGTACCGGTGTCCTGGCTCGTCCTCAAACATTTGGAATCTCGGTTTTTAAATCCCCATATCCAAAACTCACCAGAAAGTCATCAAAGATGGCATGGTGTCACGTCATGGCACATATAAGTCGTGGTAAAAACATTGCCAATTTGGGCCAAGCTTTATTACAAACTGGAGCTTCTCTCAAGGAAGCCTGATGGTTCCGATAGGGAAACATGTTCCCTTGTGGCGAAACGTAGTCGCTACCTCTTTTCGCCTTGTATTTTCTTCTATGGGCAACATGGAATGACATGATATCCATGCTGAAATTTATACTTATTCAGGGTTTGTTTGGCCTTTTTATACACTAATTGAGTTTCCTAGCTAGGCATTTAATGTCCATAATTCAAATCTGAACTACAAATACATGCTCCAGTTCACCAAAATGGCTAGAAAAAATATACATGCATGTGTCCTTGGGTGCATGTTTAGGTTCCATGCAAGGAATGGGAACGAATGACAACCTGACCGGCGTCCTGGCTCGTCCTCAGACATTTGGAATCTCGGTTTTTAAATCCCCATACAAATCCAAAACTCACTGGAAAGTCATTAAAGGTGGCATGGTGTCACGTCATGGCACATATATGTCATGGTAAAATCATTGCCAATTTGGGCCAAGCTTTATTACAAACCGGAGCTTGTCGCAAGAACCCTCGTGGTTTCGATGGGGAAACGTGTCCCATTGTGGGCCAAACGATAATCGCTCCCTCTTCTAGCCTCGTATTTTTCTACATGCAACACGGAACAACAGGAGATTCGCGCCGAACTTTGAAATTATGCAGGGTTTGTTTGATCCTTTTTATCCATTAATTGAGTTTTCTAGGCATTTAATGTCCATAATTCAAATCCAAACTACAAATATATGCTCCAGTGCACCAAAATGGCTAGAAAAAGGTACATGTGTCCTTGGGGTGGATGTTTAGGTCCCATGGAACAAAATGGGAATGAATTCAACCGTTCCGCCGTCCTGCCTTGGCCACAAACATTGCGAATCTCGGTTTATAAATCTATGTAAATCAAAAACTCACCAGGATATCATGAAACTTGGCAGGGTGTCACTACATGGTACATATAATTGTCCATTTTGGGCGAAGCTATATTACAAGCCTCTTACAAACCAAAGCTTCTCGCAACCCTCATGGTTTCGGTGGGCGAAACGATAATCGTTGCCTCTTCAAGCCATAAACTTTGTTTTCTACCGGTGAGGGAGTCCTGGATTAGTGGGTGTCCGGATGGCCGGACTATGACCTTTGGCCGGACTCCTGGACTATGAAGATACAAGATTGAAGACTCCGTCCCGTGTCCGGATGGGACTTTCCTTGGCGTGGAAGGCAAGCTTGGCGATACGATATGAAGATCTCCTCCCATTGTAGCCGACTCTGTGTAGCTCTAGTCCTCTCCGGTGTCTATATAAACCGGAGATTTTTAGTCTGTAGGACGAACAACAGTCATACCATAGGCTAGATTCTAGGGTTTAGCCACTCCGATCTCGTGGTAGATCTACTCTTGTACTACCCATATCATCAATATTAATCAAGCAGGAGTAGGGTTTTACCTCCATCGAGAGGGCGAACACAGGTAAAAACATCGTGTCCCTTGTCTCCTGTTACCATCCGCCTAGACGCACAGTTCGGGACCCCTACCCGAGATCCGCCGTTTTTGACCCCGACATTGGTGCTTTCGTTGAGAGTTCCGCTGTGTCGTCACCATCAGGAAGGATGCCGCATCCCGTCTTTAAAGACGGTTGTCGGTGTCAAAACCGGCGGATCTCAGGTAGGGGGTCCCGAACTGTGCGTCTAGGCGGATGGTAACAGGAGACAAGGGACACGATGTTTTACCCAGGTTCGGGCCCTCTTGATGGAGGTAAAACCCTACGTCCTGCTTGATTGATATTGATATTGTGGATGTTTACAAGAGTGGATCTACCACGAGATCAAGGAGGCTAAACCCTAGAAGCTAGCCTATGGTTTGATTGTAATGGTTGTTGTTGTGTCCTACGGACTATAGCCATCCGGTTTATATAGACACCGGAGAGGGCTAGGCTTACATAGAGTCGGTTACAATGGTAGGAGATCTACGTATCCGTATCGCCAAGCTTGCCTTCCACGCCAAGGAAAGTCCCATCCAGACACGGGATGAAGTCTTCAATCTTGTATCTTCATAGTCTTGGAGTGCGGTCGATGATGATAGTCCGGCCGATGATAGTTCGGCTGATGATGGTAGTCCGGCTATCCGGACACCCCCTAATCCAGGACTCCCTCAGTAGCCCCTGAACCAGGCTTCAATGACGATAAGTCCGGCGTGTGTATTGCTTGGCATTGCAAGGCGGGTTCCTCCTCCGAATGATAGAAGATTGTGAACACCAGGATAGTGTCCGACTCTACAAAATAAATTCCACATTCCACCGTAGAGAGAATAATATATACACAAGTTTCAATCTACTGACGTTTTTTGCGGCATGACGTCATGCCACTACCAAGCCATTACTTGAATCGTTTTTTACTCTACCACCTCAGCGCATTTGGCGAAGCGGTTTCCTTGGCACGTCTTTGTCGAAGCAGAGATCGTGTTCCCCTTTAATCCGGGATTCTCATCAATACGGACGTGGGTAACCCATTGATGGTGACGCTTGGGGGATAAGCGAGGTTTACCAGGCCGGTGGGGGACGCGTAGACTTCGCCCGCCCATATAACAGATAAGGATTCACCTTTTCACCTACGCCTTCTTCCTCCTTTGGTTATCCATCTCCGCGCACTCGAGCTCCAGCGCCCAAGCCCGCATATCTCGTCTCAACCTTCCCCAGTTATGTCCGGAGCGGGAGGCAAGTGGATGACCTCCTCTGCTATGGAGGAGCATATCGAAAGACTGCGCAGCGCCGGCTACCTGTCTGGCGACATCGCGCATCGGCTGCCCGACGAGGGGCAGCTCATCCCCACCCCCAGGCCCCATGAGAGGGTCGTTTTTCTTCCCCACTTCCTCTGCGGACTGAGTTTTCCACTTCACCCCTTTGTCCGGGGCTCATGTTCTACTACGGCCTAGATTTCCATGATCTGGCGCCGAACTTCATCCTCAACATCTCGGCGTTTATAAATGGTAATGCGAAACCTTCCTCTGCATCCAGCCCCACTTGACTTGTGGCTCAAGACCTTCAATGTCAAGCGAAGGTAGTGAAGGGCACTCAAGCCGGAGTGCGGAGGCGCCATGTTGGGCAAGATGCCCAATGTCCTTTGGTTCGAAGGGGCCTTCGTGGAATCCGTCAAGGGGTGGCAATCGGGGTGGTTCTATATCACCGAGCCGCGCGACCCTAAGTGGGCGGCGGCCCCCGAGTTCAGATCTGGTATCCCCACGCAGCTCACCTCCTGGAAAGAGAAGGGCTTGCTGTGGGGTAGTTCGGAGGAGCTGACGGGATTCCAAGCCTGAATCCAGAAGCTGGTGAAGAAGCTTAGGCTGGTTAACGTGGTCCAAGTCATGCTCGTCCGCCGGATTCTCCCATGCCAAGAGCGGGCATTCAATCTGTGGGAGTTCAATCCGGAACAGCACCAGGCGCTGAGCGGGCTCTTCGACACGACGTACGAAGGCGCCTGGAGGGTGCTGTTTAAGGGCGCCGAAGCCCCCGCATCCGCGACTGAAGATCGCGGATTTCGCTCGCAGCGCCAAGCCGACGAGTAAGTGATTCTACCCCTTCACGGAACACTTACTTTTCATAGTTTGACTCTATGCGGGTTTTAATTTCCCCTTTTCCTTTGACAGGACTGGATGAGGAAGGCGGAGCAGGTTATCTGCCCGGCTCCCATGCTAGAAAACCCAGTAGACGCCCATCTAGCGAGGCTGCTGGTTCCGGCACCGCACGTGGTGCCGGAGAAGAAGGCCAAGAAGGAGGCCACGGGTGCTTGAAAGAGTTCCCGTTTTCAGGTGTCCGACGACTCCAGGGTGGACTCCTCCCCCGAAAACGAGGAGGAGAAAGAGGACTCTCCCCCAGAGGAGGGAGAGAGGAAGAGGAAGGCTTCCCCAATAGGGGAGGCCGAAGGGTCCAAGAGGGGGAGGACTATTCCCCCGGACAGCTCCGCCAACATCAACGTTGGCGAGGAAGAATGGCCTTCAAGGGCCAGGCCTCCGGCGAGATCGTAAGTATCCGGATTCCTGAATGAGTTATAATTTCTTTTTCTGCGTCACATAGTGTCATTCTGATGCCGCATGCTGCCTGTAGTCCGGCCAATGATGATCTCCCCGCTTCATCGAGCGGGTCGTTGGCTCCGTCAGAGGTAGACTCCATCTCGACCGCCTCCACCCCTCGCGACACCGAGGACGCCGAGGTGGGATCCCAAGAAGGGGCCCATCAGGGGGAGGCTCCGGAGGCGCCACAAGGCGGCCTCCCGGACTTTGCGCCGGACTCCATATCAGAACCCGCAGTGGTTCCGGAGTCCGCCGGGCGCCCTTCGCACGAAGGGCAAGACCATGACGCCGGGCGCCTGGCCCAACCGGAGGCGCGGAAAATTTGTTGGAGGCGCTCAGGCGCTTCCATCAGGAAGAACACCGCACTATTATGAGTGCGGTGATTGAAAGGTACAGCTCGCCAAGAGCGGGCTGACCGAAGCTCGCGATAGCCTTCTATCAGGCTTTGAGGTAAGAAGTTAAAAATATGCAATGTAATACCGCATAGACAGTAGCCCCTGATGCTCGGTTCGGTGTTCGGAAATAAAAGCCGGACTGAGGATCTGAAAAAAAGAAGATATACGTAGGGTTGCTAAAAAACTATGTCTATATGGGTTGCAGGCTGCGCTGCTGACCTCTGCCGCACTGACTGTGGAGGTCGGTGCTTTGAAGCAGGAGCTCGAGCGATCCGAGCAAGAGCTCGACCGCGCCAAGAAGCAGCTCCAGGACAAAGAAGGTGAGTAACACCACTTTGAACTTGTACCTTACAGAAAAGGATTTAGGTTGCAACAAAAAATAACAAGGATAACATGGGTACTGCAGGGGCCACGAACGAGGTGGCGACCACAGAAGGAGGCCGTGTCATGACGAGCATAATGCGGCCGTGGAACGGGCAGAGCGAGAAAAGCAGGAGGCGCAGGTGGCGGTGGTTCGGCAAGAGCTCCAGGCTCTCATGGAAAGGCATGAGAGTTTGGAGCGTGACTCAAAGACTCGAGAGTCCGAGCTTGCCTCGGCCCTCGAAAGTGCCAAAACTGCCAAGGCCGATGCCCATAAGTCCCTTCAGGAGATTGAGTTGGTGAGGAAGATAGCGGCGGGTAAGGCATTTTTCATGCAAAGCAAGCATGTGAATGTAAATTACGTGTTACTTACCCGTATTCGGAGCTCTCCAGGGGCATTTGCAGATCTGCCTCGCAGTGTGTTTGATGCCGCCGCATTCTATCGAGCCGAGGAGGGGAGCTCAACGGAGAAGGTCTTCTGGTCTCAGTATTCTGAGGCCGGCCATCCGATGCCCCCTAGCGACCAGCTGAAGCAGCTGGTCGAGCTCCTAAAGCGGCCGAAAGCAGGCCATGAAGGGCCTCATAGTCCGCTGTGGCCTGGAGAGGCCATGCACAGGAGCTACTTCGGCCTCGGCGACGGTTGGTGGATGCGTGCCCCTGGGTGGAGGTTATCAAAGCGCTCCGCCTGTATTGAAGGTGCTCGTCGGGCCCTTGCCCGCAAAAGGTGCATTGGGGCAAGCTGGATGCGGAGAAGCTAATCATCGACGCGCCACCGGCGGGCAAGGAATATCGTCACGCCCGAAATGTACTATATGACTGTCTGAAGGGTGCCATAAGATTGCGGATGAGTGCCCAGGATGTAATTATTGAGTAAATTTGCAATGTGTTATCCCGTGCGCTGAAAACTTTGTTCATATCGTTAAGCAACGCTTGTTAATTTAAAATATTACCTTCAGGCGGCCGTTTATAAAATCTCGAGAGATGGCAAGTCGTCGGCTTCAGCCCCCATGCCACGAAGTCTTTGGGGTGTTCGGGATAAACTTGAGCACTCTTGTTCCCATTTTTGGGTCCATCTAGGCAGGCGATCAACACAACGAACAAGGCAATCGGACTTATAGTGCTTGAACAGTCTCACTTAGCCATAGAATTCTATAATTTTAAATTTCGGCGAAGCCCCTCGTATTCGGAAGACCAAATTAGGGGCGCTATCCACGCCTTTGTCGGACATTATCCGGAACTTCACTCGAAGCGGCATAGGTCTTTAAGGACCCGAAAGGACCTCTCGAACAGCGACCAGTCTCTCGCTTTATCATGACAGTCAGTTTTAGCTTTCTCCACTGAGGCGTTAACCCGGCACAACCGGGGCGCAATCGCATGATGGTTCTCCTGCTACACGTTAGCCGATAGAACGGAACGTAAGGTGCCGAACATGGGAGCCGGGCAAACCCAACTATTGACCCAAGACATGATTCGGAGCCGATTCATATAATGCTATAAGTTCGGGGTGCCGCACTTGTGAAAGTGTTCGGACTTTATCACACCATAATGCGGGTGTCGGTGTACTAGAATAGGGGTACCGTAGTATCCCGAACTTGTGCACGGGCAGTTGCAGCGCCCCGCGGCAAGGCTTGCCGGGTGACCGCCAAGGACCTCCGTGGTTCCTTTGGAGCCATTCAAGAACAAAGTATTCAAGTCAAGAGGACAAGGCCCCGGCAAGAGGAGCTTGCCGGGAAGGCCAACCGAGGAATCTCAAGGAACTTGTCGCGACGCGCCATGCGTCCCGGCAAGGCCCGGTGAGCGACAAGCTTCCGGGCGCGACAAGACAACTACCGCGGCAAGGCGCTTGCCGCGGCAAGCGGCCACTCTGTACCCACGCTCCAGCACATCCACCAATGTGTCGCCCTGGGGCCTTTCCAGGCGAGCGTGGCGGGAGGCTGTGCAGCCAGTGGTGCGCGGTGGCATGCGACGCTGACAAGATTGCCATCGTGGCAAGCGATGGCGCCCCTGACGGTCCCTTTACGCCTTTGTTTGGGCGATACGACGGGCATTTAATGCCTTTGTCCCCTGCCGTCAGGGTTAGGTAGGATACACTGTGCAGGTAGCTGTACCTAACCACGATCCCTTTTACATTTTTGCCCTTGTCTACGTTGCCACGTGTCAGTGACCCCTTGAGCATATAAAAGGAGGCCCATGCGCAACGTAGGGGGGGTTCGAAACCAGAAAACACTCACGCTCGGTCTCGTTAGCAGCTCGTGTGTACTATAGCATTCAGCGCTCTCGAGCAAGAACTCAATACAATCAGACAAGCAGCAGTAGGAGTATTATCTCTCCGAAGAGCTCCGAAGCTGGGTAAACCGCTCGTGTGCTTCGCCTCGATCTGCTCTTCGTGCGATCTCCACACCCCGCCGAACCGAAAGGGGCTCGGTCCGCCGGTCCCATAGGTGTTCGTGGATCAGCTTCCCCGACATCTTTGGCGTGACCTTGTTCTTCGGCGCGTTCAGTCCGCCAAGAATTCCAACAAGTTGACGCTGAAGTGGGAAGGCCCTTACCGGGTGAAATGAGTCACTAGGCCTGGCGCTGTCCGCCTTGAGACCGAAGATGGCATTCCGGTGAGCAACTCCTGGAAAATTGAGCATCTTCGTAAGTTTTACCCGTAGGGCGCGGTTGCCGGAACCTGTTCCGACAACCACCTTTTGTACAAGTCTTGCCGATGTTGCATGTAATCCTTTGTACAAAGCCGGGCGCAGATCCCGTGCATAAGTAAAGCTCATGTGCTCCGCACATCTTGTCAATTTCATGCATTATATCTTTTTCTTGCATGCGCTATCTGACACTTTGTGCAGCACCAACTCCCGGTAAGAAATAACGAGCCGTAAGGCTCCATAAAGGAGGAAGGAGAAGATAAAGGTGTGGATAGGACGTCGTTCAAGGAAGTTTCGCCTTACCGGGAAGCAACCAATAGAAAAGCTAAGTTACCAAAGTTTGAGCAATTAGTTTTAATTTTTAAGTTATCTTCCTCAAACGACCGTGCTTTGTATGGAAAACCTGTGCGCGGAGGAACCAACTCGTAGCTAGTCGCGCCCTTACTTTGTTTCGAGTCCGCTCAATAACTTAAGTGAGCTGCAACTAGTTGCGACAAGGTTTCTTGTCGGAAGCGGCACCGCTTGAAGCATCTTGACGTCCAAGTGGCGCTTCATGGCTCAGTGCCGACAAGTTCCCTAAAAGCGTAAGGCAAAAACATACAAAGCAAGGAATCAAGTAAAGGAAATAACATAGCGATCATTACCCAAAATAGAGTCATATTACAAGATAGCTTGTCGCAACTCTAATAGATTGTTCTTATAACATGGCTAACAGCGACAAGAAAAAGAGAAAACGGGCGGCCTAATCTACGCGATCGCCCTCAACCCTCTTGATCCCGCTCACCTTGTCCACAATGGGTGCGACAAGGGCCTTGAGCGCTTCCAAATCAGCATCCGGCGGCAGGGACTTGAGGACGTTGGTGAAGTTGAGGCCTGGGTTGCGGAAGGCCACCTTCATCAGCACCTTCTAAAGAGCTCCTGCACAGATTTTGCACGACTCGTCGGCCACCTGCTTTGGGATCTTCTCCCGGAGTCGCTGAAGGGCCATCGCCACGCCCTTGAAGAACAAGCTGAGCTTGGCGCTGGGTTGGAGATGCTCGTCGGAAGAATACCCGAAGTCCTCCATCCCCAGCTGCGCCAGCTCCCTGTTGATGACTGCGGCGATATTCACCAGACCCTCGGTCCAGTGCTCCACAGTCTCCCTGAATGCGTTCTGGGTGACGGCAATACTCACCAGCAGCTCCTCGTCGGCCTTGATCTTCTCCGTCAAGGCCACCTCCCGCTCCCTGGCGCCGTCCAGCGTCTGGGTCAACGTGGCCAGCTTCAGCTCGAGATCTGCGTTGGAGTCCTTGGCGGCGCTGAGCTCCTTGCTCCTCTCAGCGAGAAGATCCTGCAGCTCCCCATGGGCGGCAGCATCCTTCTCGCGCTCATGCTTGAGCGCGGCCAACTCCTCGCCGCTTGCCTTGAGATCGGCTTCCAGCTGCGCCACCTTCGTCTCCAGCTCCTTCTTGGCGGCCTCGGCAGTTGCGGCAGCGTCCTTTGCTTCCTTGAGAGCCCCGCCAAGTGTTTGCTCGCGCGCGACGAGCTCCTCCTCGTAGCTGTCAAGGTTGGCCTTCCGCTGCACCAACTCGCCTTCTCGCGCGGACTGCTTCTCGGCAGCAAGCCGTTGTTGCTCCTCAGCTTCAGCCTTCTCGAGGAGGAAGGCTGTACGCTCCTCGGCGAGTCGCTCCCGCTCCTGTGCCAGGGACCGGAGAGCTTCCTGGTTGAGGCCCCGGAGCTCCTCCGCGTGTTTCTCCATATCCACTCCCGCCTTCGTGACAAGCGCTTCTCGGGACGCTAGCTTGGCTTGTCGTGCGCGGTAGAGTGACAGCAGCTTCCGCAGCAGCTGCTCCTCCTTAGGCTCGCCACTGCTGCTGCATGGCGCATCGACCAACGACAGCCCAACGGAGGCGAGCAGCTCTTCATCAAAATTCTCTCCTTCGACCGGCGCCCTGGAGCTTGACGCCCAGGGAAGCTTGATGAAGATGCCGTCGCCGGCCTTCAAGTAGGCGCCGGGCTGGGGATCTTCGGAGCCTGACGCTGCAGCAGCGGCGGAGGGATCGGCGGTCTGTGTAGCGCCTGTCGCTCCTGCGGCCTCGGGGCCGTCAGTGCGATCGCCGGACCCCTCGCCAGCTTCTGCGGCGGCAGCCTTGGTGGCCTCTTCACCAGCGGGCTCGTCAGCGCCGGCTTCTCCTTCAGTGGCGACAGCGTCGTCGGTGTTGCTGCGCGCGTTCTCCTCGCCGGCGGCCTCGGTTTCCATCGGCTCTGCGGCAGATGGATCTGACGAACGGAAGAGGGAGAAGAGTCAAGCAAATACTCAAAGAGAAAATCAGAAGAAGAAGAACCCAAGGGAAGTTTTTAAGCAAGTGGATTACCTGTGCTAGGATCTGCGGTCGTGGTCTCAACCACCGGAGGATCACTGGTGCTATCCCTTGCCGGAGAATTCTCCCTTGCCGGAGAACGCTCCCTTGCCGGGGGATCCTCCCTTGGCGGTGTAGTTGAAGCAGATGGCACTTCGGGAGCGGCTTCCGGGCCCTCCTGGTGGGGCTGCTCTGCTCCTACACAAATCCAACAGTCAAGATATCAGCAAAGGAAAAAGCACCCATGCGCGCCTGACAGCAGGAAGTAAACTATGAACTTACGCTGGGGGCTGCGCTGGGGGCTGCTTTGGGGAGTAGTTGCCGGGTCCGTCAAGGTGGTCTCAGACACACCCCCTGCTGACACGGTGGGATCATCCTCGATGACAATCACCGGGGCCTTGGCTCTCTTCGCCGCTCTCTGGGCCAGCGTCCTGAAAAGGAATAGGTTCAGATTGAAGCAAGTCAGATACAAGACAAAAACAGCAAGAATTGAAGAACTACAAGAAGACCAAGAAGCTTACTCTTCTTCTTCCTCGTCGGAGCTGAGTGCGGAGAGATCGAAGTCCGGCTCCCCTCCAGTGCGGCGAGGCGGAGGAGTAGGTTCCCTTGCCTGCTTGGCAGGGGCTGTAGCGGTGGACCGGGAAGATCCCGCTCCAGTTGCCGCAGCAGCGTGAGGCGCTCCCGCGGCAACAGTGCTTGCCGCGGTAGAGCGTGTCGCACGGCTCGGCGGCCGTTGGCTCGTTTGCCGCCCCGCTACGTCCCCGGCCTTGCGGAGACGCCTTCTTGGTGCAGCTGGGGGCTCCACTTGCGGCACGGTATCTGAAGGTTCGGGCCCGACAAGATCTCCCTCGCCGGGCTCGCTCGGCTCGTCTTCAGGCCCGGCAAGCTCTTCCTCGCCGACAAACTCCTCGCGCTCGGCAAGGCTTGCCGCCTTTGCTGCCTCTGCCTTCTCTACGGTGAACCCGAACTTGCCCGCGGCAGCTGCTGCCGCAGCCTCTTCCGTCCTAGTGGCGATGCGCTGCAGCTCCGCGTCGGTGGTGTCGCGGGTGAGGCTCTTCTATTCATCAGCGCGGACCGACACTTCTACCAAGTCGTCGAAGAACGCCCGCACGACGTCATCCGCAGGTTCTTGCCAAGTTGGAGCGATTCCGTGCGAATCGCACAACGGCATCATCGCGCGGATCCGGTCAAGCGAAGAATTGTTGCACAGCGGAACGACGCTCCTCGGCAACACAAATGGATGTTGGGGGTCGCGTTTGAACAGCTCCAGGAGCATCGCATCCAGCTCCAGGACGGTGAAGTTGAATTTGAGGCCCGGCCGCAGCCTTATGATATCCGCCGTGTTCTTGAACTCCCAGGCGGGTCTCCCCCTCTCCTGCAGGGGGGGAAGCGGCGGCGAAGAAAATCTGCGCCAACAGCGCCTACGGTGAGCCCGGCAAGCCTGAGGCGAAGGATCCGGGTGACGGCGATCTTCAGCCTGTCGTCCTCCGGGGCCACATTGCTCCAATCGTTACCACGCACTATTGGGGCTTGGCGCAGGGCAGTGAATGGCTACGGGTTCTCCTCGACGATCCAGCACCACTCTACTCTCCACTCCTCCCACTTGCTGCGGAGCTCACCCTCCAGATAGGCTTCCTTCTTGCCGACTCTCGAGATCCAAGCAATCCCTCCGGCAAGAGGCTCTCCTCTCTCGACCCGAGGCATGAAGAAGTGGCGGGCAGAGCCCGCAGTAGAAGAACAACGCAAAGAAGGGGTACCCGTTTGGAGCCAGTTCTGAAGCGGCGGCCGGGAGTAGCTTCGTGCGCGGATGCGCTCGCGTCTCCGTCGACCAGAAGAGGTAGTAGTACTCCCTCAGCTCCTTCGCGCCGAGCTGGGGGGAGAAGATCGCCCGCTCCTTCCGCAGTGCCGTGAGCCGCTGCGCCTCGGCCGACTTCACGCCCTTCCCCTTGTCGGGTTTTGGAGCCATGCCGGAGGAGGTGGGGGAGGTCGACGACGTTGGTGATGCTGGTGGCAATGGAGGGGGGGCGGAACACTGCTCTCTCTTAGCTTCGAGAAGAAGGGGGGAGCGGCGGAGATTTGTGAAAATGGAGTAGCAACCAGCGAGGGGGGCGAACTGCCCCTGTTTCCCCTGCTTATAAAGAGGGAGGGGGCGGACGTTTCGCCCTTCCGAATAAAGAAACCACCCACGATCTCTCCCACGATGCCGCATTCAACGCGTGCCGTTGGGGGAGGGCGCGGTGGATACGGAGTGAGATACGGCGTGGCCCAGGCCGCGTGTGCCCGTGCCCTGTTTTGGGCCAGGCCCAACAGCGCTCGGCACTGTGTGTGGCCCAGGCCCGGGGGCTCCTGTCGGTGTACTATAATAGGGGTACCCTAGTATCCCGAACTTGTGCCGCGGGCGATTCTGGCGCCCGGCAAGGCTTGCCGGGTGACCGCCAAGGACCTTCGTGGTTCCTTTGGAGCCATTCAAGAACAAAGTATTCAAGTCAAGAGGACAAGGCCCCGGCAAGAGGAGCTTGCCGGGAAGGCTAACCGAGGCATCTCAAGGAACTTGCCGCGACGCGCCATGCGTCCCGGCAAGGCCCGGTGAGTGACAAGCTTCCGGGCGCGACAAGACAACGACCGCGGCAAGGCGCTTGCCGCGGCAAGCGGCCACTCTGTACCTACGCTCCAGCACATCCACCAACGTGTCGCCCTGGGGCCTCTCCAGGCGCGCGTGGCGGGAGGCTGTGCAGCCAGCGGTGCGCGGTGGCATGCGACGCTGACAAGATTGCCATCGTGGCAAGCGATGGCGCCCCTGACGGTCCCTTTCTGCACTGTTTGGGCGACACAGACGGGCATTTAATGCCTTTGTCCCCTGCCGTCAGGGTTAGGTAGGATACACTGTGCAGGTAGCTGTACCTAACCACGATCCCTTTTACATTTTTGCCCTTGTCTACGTTGCCACCTGTCGGTGACCCCTTGAGCATATAAAAGGAGGCCCATGCGCAACGTAGGGGGGGTTCGAAACCAGAAAACACTCACGCTCGGTCTCGTTAGCAGCTCGTGTGTACTGTAGCATTCAGCGCTCTCGTGCAAGAACTCAATACAATCAGACAAGCAGCAGTAGGAGTATTATCTCTCCGGAGAGCTCCGAAGCTGGGTAAACCGCTCAGGTGCTTCGCCTCGATCTGCTCTCCGTGCGATCTCTGCCCCCCGCCGAACCGAAAGGGGCTCGGTCCGCCGGTCCCATAGGTGTTCGTGGATCAGCTTCCCCGACAACGGGGAACATAAGCCCCTGGTGTATTTGGCCGTACCAAAATGTACGGATGCAACATGTCGTAAATGAACATATATATATATATATATAAGGTAATGCAATTATGGGCAAAAAGTGCTGCATTTTATTCGAGAAGATCTGCTATGAGTGTGGAATGATACAAATAGTGCGGAAAGCAAGGGATTGGACGAATTAAAGGCGTCTCCCTCCAGGGTAGGTCAGCGGAATGGTGTATTTAACAAATTTAATGCTCGTAATGGAGACCACACGAGTGTTAAATCGTGGCCTTTGTCCCTCCACAGCTGTTGCATCATGAGTTCGACAGACTCGTTGGGCCAGGAGTTCTGTATAAAAAAGAGAGAAATAAAAGATAAAAAGAGCGACACACTTGGGAGCCCCTGGTGTGGTCGAACCGCACTCTGGGTCTGTTGTGGTTGTGCCTCTCCCCATATGCCCATGGTATCTCTAGGGCGTAATTATGTACGCGAAGAGTTTGTCTTATAATTGTGCAAGGGCTGCGGTTGAGGCCGCATTGCTACGCGTGCTCGGAACGTGCCAGGTGGTCTTGGTTGAAGTTGCTCCGGGCGCGTTTGGCCGTGTCCGGTCGTTTAACGGCCGGACTCGAAAATTGCCTTAAAAGGCTGCTCACATGCCGACGCAAGAGCCGCAATATGTTCCTCCATTCGGAGGAGCGTTCCGTGTTTCCATTGACCGTGATGACTCCGAGGGCCTGGCATCTTGAGCTTAAGGTATGCATAATGCGGCACAGCGTTGAATTTCTTGACAGCGGTTAAATCCGAGCGTGATAGCGAAGATTAACCTTCAGAAATTATCCGGGATCCGAAGACCATTTCGGTGTAATCGAGCTCGTATAACCGGCCTCGACACCTTGTATGACGCCTTTGAAGGTTGTCTTTGTAGGTTTAATCCTTGAAGGGTCTATGCCCATCTTGCGCACTGTATCCTGATAAAGCAGGTTCAGGCTACTGCCGCCATCCATCAGGACTCTCGTGAGGTGAAATCCATCGACGATTGGGTCTAAAACCAATGCAGCGAATCCGCCATGGCGGATACTGGTCGGATGGTCTCTTCGATCGAAAGTGATCGAGCAAGAGGACAATGGGTTGAATTTTGGGGCGACTGGCTCCATCGCGTATACGTCCCGTAGTGCACGCTTCTGCTCCCTCTTGGGTATATGCGTTGCGTATATCATGTTTACCGTTCGAACTTGAGGGGGGAATCCCTTTTGTCCTCTGTTGTTCGGCGGCCGGGTCTCTTCCTCGTCATCGCTGTAGCCCCTTGTCATTGTTTTGGCGATTAATTTGCCTGCTGCTTGAATACCCAACAATCTCTGTTGGTGTGGTTTCGGCTTTTCGGGGTTCCATGTATTTGACAGAGCGGTCGAGTATTCGGTCCAAATTGGGCCGGGCCCGGAGTGGTTCTTTTGAATGGCTTCTTCTGTTGACCGGGCTTGGAGCCTCGGAATCCGGCGTTGACTGCCGTATCCTCATTGCTGTCACCGTTAATGCGGTGTTTGTTTTTGTTTCGGCGCGGCCTGCCATTGCGGTCCTTGGTATTCGGACTGCCAGTGTTTTTGCTGAGGTTGTTGCTGCGAGCTAGCCAGCTATCCTCTCCCGCACAGAAGCGGATCATGAGTGATGTGAGGGCTGCCATGGATTTCGGCTTTTCCTGTCCTAGGTGCCGGGCCAGCCACTCGTCGCAGATGTTATGTTTGAAGGCGGCGAGGGCCTCTGCATCCGGATAGTCGACGATTTGATTTTTCTTTGTTAAGAACCGTGTCCAGAATTGCCTGGCCGATTCGCCTGGCTGCTGGATTATGTGGCTTAGGTCATCTGCGTCCGGTGGTCGCTTTGTCGTGCCACAGAAGTTGTCGAGGAATGTGGCTTCCAGGTCCTCCCAGCATCCAACTGACTCTGCGGGCAGGCTGTTCAGCCAATGCCGAGCTGGTCCTTTAAGCTTGAGCGGGAGATATTTGATGGCATGAAGATCGTCGCCGCGGGCCATATGTATATGGAGGAGATAATCCTCAATCCAAACCGCGGGGTCTGTTGTGCCATCGTAGGATTCGATATTAATGGGTTTAAACCCTTGGATTTGATGATCCATTACTTCATCGATCAAGCATAGTGGGTGTCTTGGCGCCTCTGTATTGAGCAATATCGCGGCGTAGCTCGAGAGAGGCGTTGTCTGCTGTGTTCGCCCGGCGGAGTAGTTGTATCCGCGTAGCGCGATGGTATTCGTGGGTCTTGGGGGCCCACGTGATCCATAGATAGATCTGGATTGTCTTGCCTTGTCCTCCAATATATCCATAAGTCCGCACGTTCCCCCGTGGCTTCATGCTTTTTGAGCGATGCCGGGGTACGGTTTTGGTGGAGGGCTTGCATGCCTCTCTGTTGCGGCCACGAGGTGGTTGGTCTGCCATATTGTGCGCTGGTGATGCAGGTTTGTACGCTTCCTCCTCTAGTCGGGGGAGCAACTTGCGTTTTGGGTAACTTTTGGAGGGGCGTTCGAGTTCATACTCTTCGGCCGCGAGGACCTCGGTCCATTTGTCGGCGATGGGTCTTGATCAGCTTGAAGCTGTTGCTGCTTTTTCTTTAGGCTGTTTGCCGTGGCCATTAGCCTGCGTCTGAAACGCTCTTGTTCGACGGGATCCTTAGGCACGACGAATTCGTCATCATCGAGGCTTGCCTCGTCTCCGGAGGAGGTAAGTAATTATCATCCTCGACCTCTTAAATGCCGCCCTTCGTGAGGGCTTGCTACGCCTCCCCTATTTGGACCGTCTTTGGAGGGTTGTCTTGACACTTTGTGGGGTGTTATTATCTCCGTGCGGAATCTCCATTCTTCTTGCTGTGGCGGGATTTAGAGCGGCGCCGCTGACGTCGGCGCTTGGGCTGTTTCTTTAAGGAATCGGCCTCCATTGCTTCTTCGCCGTCCCCATCTTTTGGGGTGTCCACCATGTATATGTCGTATGACGAGGTGGTCTTCCAGTGTCCTGTAGGCACTGGTTCTTGATAGTCTCCGGCATCGTCGTCCATACCGTCGATGTCTTCGGAGTCGTAGTCGAGTACGTCGGTTAGATCGTCGACGGTGGCTACGAAGTGGGTGGTGGGTGGGCTCTGAATTTCTTCGTCGTCCGCGTCCCAACCATCCTGGCCGTAGTTCGGCCAGGGCTCTCCGGATAGCGAGAGAAGCTTCAGCGAATTTAAGATATCACCGAAGGGTGAGTGCTGAAAGATGTCCGCAGCGGTGAATTCCATGATCGGCGCCCAGTCGGATTCGACTAGCGAGGCGCAGGAGGTTCGGAGTCCGCAGAGTCCGGCACCTCGGAGTCATGAGCTTTATGCGGGACAAGGTAAGTGTTCGGCTCCATCGCCGTAGAAGTTGCAGCTCCGAGGCGGTGTCCAGCCATTAAATCCTCGATCTGAGCGATCGGCTCCGGACTATGGGTCGGAGCGGATTCGTGTGCGGCCTCCAAGGTGCTGTCCGGCGGCAGAGTTAGGTCGTGCCCATCGTGACAGCGCGGCACGCTCGGCTGTGGCTCGGATCCATCGAAGATCAAGTCCCCGCGGATATCGGCCGTGAAGTTTAGGCTTCCAAACCTGACCTGACGGCCAGGGGCGTAGCTTTCGATCTGCTCCAGATGGCCAAGTGAGTTGGCCCGCCTTGAAAACGCCCGAATCTGAAGATCTGTCCGGGAGAAAAGTCTCACCCAGGACTGCGTCGTTGTCGATTGAAGAGGCCATCAAGCCTATCGGTGACGACACAGAGGAACTCTCAATGAAAGCACCAATGTCGGTGTCAAAACCGGCGGATCTCGGGTAGGGGGTCCCGAGCTGTGCGTCTAGGCGGATGGTAACAGGAGACAAGGGACACGATGTTTTACCCAGGTTCGGGCCCTCTTGATGGAGGTAAAACCCTACGTCCTGCTTGATTGATATTGATATTGTGGATGTTTACAAGAGTGGATCTACCAAGAAATCAAGGAGGCTAAGGCCCAGTTCTTTTGGGCGATTCTCCCAGAATCGCCCCCCTCCCCAGCTTCTCCCAGAATCGCCACTTCATATTTTTTTTACAATCCTACCTAGTTAAGGTCTAATTAGCTAGGATTGCAAAAAATATATGGAGTGACGATTCTGGGAGAAGCTGGAGAGGGGGGCGATTCTGGGAGAATCGCCCAAAAGAACTGGCCTTAAACCCTAGAAGCTAGCGTATGGTATGATTGTAATGGTTGTTGTTGTGTCCTACGGACTAGAGCCATCCGGTTTATATAGACACCGGAGAGGGCTAGGGTTACATAGAGTCGGTTACAATGGTAGGAGATCTACGTATCCGTATTGCCAAGCTTGCCTTCCACGCCAAGGAAAGTCCCATCCGGACACGGGACGAAGTCTTCAATCTTGTATCTTCATAGTCTTGGAGTCCGGTCGATGATGATAGTCCGGCCGATGATAGTTCGGCTGCTGATGGTAGTCCGGCTATCCGGACACCCCCTAATCCAGGACTCCCTCAACGGCGTCGTTGCTAAAGGAGTTTTGGCTGTCGGCCAAACTCTCCGGCTAGGAAGGTTTTTGATGACCGCCAGTCCGGCCGCCGCGCCAACGATGACCTCTCGGGCCATCGAAAGCAATCTTCACATCAGCTCGGAGGTCGCCGAGCAGTTAGATCCGATGGAGCTCTTCTCCCTGAACGAACTCTTGGATCGCATCAGGACAGGAGTCGCCATCGACACGACCAGATTGGGCTTAAACCTGATCAGAGAGAGATCGACTCTCCCCAGATCACCCACCAGGTTGAAGTGGTGGAAGAATAATGCGGCGAGTCTTCGCCCGCCCTAAGGACCAGATGCGTCCGGATTCCCGATCCCTCCAAGCCGGAAACCCGCGGAGGGGAGGATGTCGCCCGAACCATGAACCTAAAGTCACGCAGTAGGCCCGATTCATTGAATAATACCCGAGAAAGCAAGCTTCCGAATTCGGAAACCGCTCGGCCCCTTAATCTTACACCGGGCAGGGTTCCGGATTTATTTCCACCCGCCCACCCAACTATACGGGATTTATCCCTAGTACGGCAAGAGTCCGGAGAAACAGTACACCACTACTGGGCCAGATTCCTCCTGGTTATGAACAGGATAAAGGACTGCCGCGAGAGAGAAGCAATTTCACTCTTCCTTAACAACTGCACGGACATCGGAATCCTCAACGCCATAAGTCGCCGCGAAATTACACGATTCGCCGACTTGACTTCCATAGTACGATAGTACTGCGCGATTGAAAGCGTTCGGAAAACCGAAGATAAATTCTGGGACAATCCGGCCCCGAATATAACACGAGTCCGAAACAAAAGGGCGCATTATCGCTAGGCATCTGAGCCAAACATCAAAAAACAAAAACCCTCTACAGGGGACGGGACCGTATTGGAAGGATGGCTCAATGGACCCTGTAGAATTCATAATTCAGGGAAAGCCACACCAACGCACAGCCTCAGAGCATGTTGGATACTACGGGAGGTAGCCAGAAGCGGCAAGGAGCTTTTAACTCCAGCACCCGAAGAATACCTCCCCTGTACGGTGTCGACAGTTTTCGAGATGTTCACATCAAACAATGCAAGGAAACGAACGCTCCGCAACCTCGCCGAAGTCTACCAAGTAGCAACAATAAACCCATGGAGTGACACGGCTATCACCTTTAACGCCAGTGACGAACCTAAATTCCGGACAGCCCGAGCACCAGCCGCATTGGTCCTCAGTCTGATAGTGGACGGCTTCCAACTTACAAAGGTACTCATGGACGACGGCAGCGGACTCCACCTCATCTACGAGGAAACCCTGCGAAAAATGGAAATTGACTGGAGCCGCATTGAGCGAAGCAACACAACTTTTAGTGGAATAATCCCAAGCCGGGAAGCGTGCAGTTCAGGAAAAATCACACTGGATGTGGTGTTCGGCACGCCGGACAATTACAGATCCGAGGAGGTCACGTTTCAAGTGGCCCTGTTCAGCAGCGGCTACCACGCTTTGCTAGGGCGGGAAGCATTTACAATTTTCCAAGCCATACCCCATTACGGGTACATGAAGCTCAAAATGCGGGCCCAACGGAATCATCACTCGCAAGTGATCCGGACATAGCGCTCGCGCTGAAAACAAGACAACAGACCGCCCTGGAGGCATTATCTGAGGCCCTAGCGGCCGAGGAGTTAACGGCGTTGCGCTCCACGGTGGATAGGGACGATGTGATACTAGACAAGAGATCCAAGTCCACCTCTTTTAAACCTGCGGAAGAAATAGTCAAATTCCAAGTCCATCCAACGGACCCTACAAAAACAGCCTCCATCGGGGCACAATTAAAACCCGATGTAGACGCCGCACTCAGAGAATTTCTGCGAGAAAATTGGGACATTTTCGCCTGGCACCCCTCGGATATGCCAGGAATCCCACGCAGGCTGGCTGAGCACAGCCTGAATATCATAAAAGGGTTTAAACCCGTCAAGCAGACATTATGGCGCTTTTCCGAACCTAAGAGACAAGCCATGGGAGAGGAGCTAGCAAAACTGCTGGAAGCCGGGTTCATCAGAGACATAAAACATCCGGACTGGCTAGCAAACCTGGTGATGGTACCAAAGAAGGACAAATCTTGGCGCCTATGTGTCGATTTCAAAGACCTAAACAAGGCATGTCCAAAGGACCCTTTCCCACTCCCTCGAATCGATCAAATTATCGACGCCACTCCAGGACACGACTCATTGTGTTTCCTCGATGCATACTCTGGCTACCATCAAATCAAGATGGCAGAGTTAGACCAGGCGGCAACGGCATTCATCACCCCGTACGGCCCATTCTGCTTCAACACGATGCCCTTCGGGCTCAAAAACGCCGGCGCAACATATCAGCACATGATTCAGACATGTCTGGCCAACCAGATCGGCAAAACAGTCGAAACATACGTAGACGACGTGGTCGTCAAAACAAAACATGTCGATACTCTTGTAGACGACTTGAGGCTCACGTTTGACAATCTCCGAACATATGACATTAAGCTCAACCCGGAAAAATGCGTTTTCGGCGTACCAGCCGAAAAGCTCCTGGGGTTCATCGTATCCGGTAGAGGAATTGAAGCAAACCCAGCCAAGATCCGAGCTCTGTGACAATTAGATACCCCAAAGGACCTCAAACAAATACAAAAACTGACAGGATGCGTGGCAGCTCTAAGCCGCTTTATCTCCCGCTTAGGAGAAAAGGCATTACCCCTCTATCGCCTCCTACGGCGCACTGACCACTTCGAGTGGATGGAGGCCGCCACGGCCGGACTCGAAGAAATAAAAGCCATATTGGCAACAAATCCGGTCCTGGCCGCGCCCAACACGAGCGAACCAATGCTATTATACATTGTGGCAACCCATCAAGTTGTCAGCGCGGTGCTCGTCGTCGAACGAGAAGCGGACGGACACAAGTTCCCCCTCCAAAAACCAGTGTACTCGTGTCCACTATGCTAACTCCATGCAAGTCACGGTACTCGCATTATCAAAAGATAGCATACGCGGTGTTCATGGCATCCCGGAAGCTGCGACACTACTTTCAAGAGTGTTCCATAACAGTGGCATCCGAAGTACCCCATAATGACATTATAAACAACCGCGACGCAACGGGCCGGATTGCCAAATGGGCCATCGAGCTCCTCCCGTTCGACATAACCTACAAGCCAAGGCGAGCTATTAAGTCGCAGGTTTTGGCCGACTTCATTGCCGAATCGACTGAAGCCGAACTCCCTAAAGAATACGGCGCATACTCCAACTGGATCATGCACTTCGACGGCTCCAAAATGTTGGCTGGCCTGGGGGCTGGCGTCGTCCTGACGTCCCCAACCGGGGACACAGTCCAATACGTACTTCAGATAATGTACACGGATTCGAACAATGCAGCCGAATACGAGGCCCTTTTACATGGCCTCTGAATGGCAGTCTCCACGGGCATTCAGCGCCTAGAGGTCTGCGGGGATTCAAATCTCGCAATATCCCAAATAAATGAAGACTTCGACGCCAAGGACCCGAAAATGGCAGCTTACCGCAACACCATCTTAAAGATGTCAGCTCGGTTTGAGGGGCTCGAATTTCATCACATAGCCCGGGAAAATAACCAAGCAGCAGACGTGCTGGCACGCGTCGGCGCCAAGCGCGAGGCCGTCCCTCCCAACATCTTCCTAGAAAGGCTATTCAAGCCATCTGCATCATGGGATGGAGAATCCGGAAACAATAGCCCGGACACAACTACACTACCCCTCACCGAGCATCCTGACACAATTGGGGGCTACGCCAACGAAACAACGCCGTCAGACCATGAAATAATGGCAGTCATTGCCCCTTGGACAGAGCCATTCCTAGCCTACCTAACTAGGCAGGAACTTCTCGAGGACCAAAACGAGGCCCGCTGCATAGTGCGGCGATCTAAAGCCTACAAAGTCCACGAAGAAGAGCTTTACAAGAAAAGCACAACCGGAGTCCTTCAAAGGTGTATCTCCGAAGAAGAAGGACGAGACCTTTTGGCTTAAATCCATGCCGGACTTGGCGGGCAGCACGCCGCAGCCCGGGCCCTTGTAAGCAAGGCCTTCCGTACCGGATTTTATTTGCCAACGGCCCGGGCAGACGCTCAGGACTTAGTGCAACGATGTGTTGGTTGCCAGTTATTCGCCAACCAAAGCCACATGCCGCCTACCGCCCTACAAACTATATCCATTACCTGGCCATTCACGGTCTGGGGGCTTGACATGGTCGGACCCCTTAAAGGAGGAATCCACAAGCAAAAATACCTACTGGTCATGGTGGACAAATTCACCAAATGGATAGAAGCCAAGCCTGTAAAGACGGCCGAATCCGGACCAGTGATAGACTTCCTTTCCGGGGTTGTACACCGTTACGGTGTCCCCCACAGCATCATAACCGACAACGGCACAAACTTCACGGCCGATGAAGTCAAACTTTGGTGCAAAAACATGGGCATCAAGCTCGACTACGCTTCAGTCTATCACCCTCAAACTAACGGTCAAGTCGAACGGGCCAACGGTCTCATTATGAGCGGCATCAAACCCAAACTAGTGCGATCCCTCAAGGAATCTGACAAGCACTGGGTAGAGGAGCTTGACTCCATACTCTGGGAGCTGCGGACCACGCCGAATCGCACTACCGGATTCACACCATTTTTTATGGCATACGGCGCAGAGGCAGTACTGCCATGCGACATAATCCATGACTCACCTCGAGTGTGAATGTACGAAGAAAGAGAAGCCGAGCTCGATCGGCAGGACGGCTTGGACGCATTGGAAGAGGAGCGCGACGTGGCAAAGGCTCGTTCCGCATTCTATCAATAGCAGGCTCGAAGATATTAAAGCAGAGAAGTACGGGCCAAAACATATAACGTTGGCGAACTAGTTCTACGCCTGCCGGACAAGAAAAAGGATAAATTAAAGCCCAAATGGGAGGGCCCCTTCATCGTCGACCAAGTACTGACCGGCGGAGCGTACCGTCTGCGAGGCGCATCGGACAACCGACTCGAGCCGAACCCATGGAATGCAGCATGCCTACGAAGGTTCTACGCCTAGCGCCGGACTCCGTCTTCGTCTCCTTCCCTCATACCTTTGTTTTATTTTTTGTCTTTATTTTTGGCTGTCCGGGATTTTGTTCCTTCTCCCTCACCCTTTTCTCACAAGCCCTTAGGGTCTCGCATGTGCAATATACGCACGCTACCAAGCTCACAATACCTGGGGGCTTCTCTACCAAGAAGTTTATATAAAACGGGCCTCACGCCCAAAACATGTGTAATGCTTCCGCATGAACCTTTTATACACCATTATATGCATCGATATGACTTAAGTTTTGGCCAAGCTGGGTTGCGTGGCTCCTGTGCTTACCCCTACATTCCCGTTAGTTCGGCTAGGTAGTAAAGGGAGCACCTCTGCGATTGTTACTGCCGGGTCAGCTGGATGTGTACCTCAGACTGGGTGAAGCAGAAAGCTAGCGTTCTTAAGGGAATATTCGGTCGATGAGCTAAAAGATGATCTTTCGTATTTACTTTTTTTTGCCCCCGGATGCTTTTCTGCTCTTTCTGGCAGTTCGGACATGCACTTTAGGGCATGCCTCCTAGGGAAACGAACCCCTAACGGAACTATTCTCGCTGGAAGATGTTTCTTACTAACCATGTAATATAACATAACTAGTTGGGCACTTGTCTGCTAAAGCACTTATGACCCCTACGCCTTGTCTCCATGCATGCCCCAGTTCTTACATAACCAAGAGGGTATTCGGACACACTCCGGACTATAGGGTCCAGAGGTCGAAGTGAAAAGGTCCTAAAGGACAAGCGATCTACAATCCGGCTAGAGGACATTTTTTATGTCATTTTTACATAGTCAATCCAACTCGGCATATTCTTCTTCAATGCCATCTAACAGGCGGTCTAATTATACCTGTGGGGAATACTTTGCAGCCAGCTCCACCTGGCCATATGCCAAGTCGACGGGATCTCCTTTCCGTCCGGACCTATAGGGTCGACCTCGGCCATGTGGTTTGGGTCAGCCTTCGTGTACCGAGTCTTCACCATGGCCCAGGCCTCCCTGGCACCTTGACGGCAAGCCGATATCTTCCATAACCGGAAGCGCTGCCGCACTCCCTCCAGCTTCTTGGCAAGCTCCTCCAGGCCTTCGGGCACGGAGAGGGATGGCCACATAGCCTGGATGACGCCTCGCATTGCCTGCCGAACTCGTTCGTGTAGTTGCAACAGCTCAGGAAGATGGTCTCCCGATGAACCGGGCATTTCCTCCGCCGGACGACCCATCAGCAGACCTACAGACATAGCTCTGTCAATCGACTTCCTCGCCGAATTCTTTTTTCGAAGATTCATTCAAGCACTTACTAAAAATGCCGCGTCGAAGTTGTCGATTCTCCTTCATGGCAGAAGACAGCTGAATGCGAACATCTTTCAGTTCCTCGCCTAGCTGGGTATTGGCGTCTTGAAGCTTGTTATTCTCTTGCCAAACCCTCGTCAGCACGTTCTCGCCAGCCTTTAGTTGGCGTAGGAGTTGTTGCTGGTCCGGATTTCTCCGGCCTCATCTGCATTATTATAGTCAAGGTTGCACGCCTGCCGCATTTCAAAACGGAGGTACCTTTCTAAGCACATATTACCTGCGGGCGTCCCCTTGACATTCTCTAAAGCGGCCAATGTGGCCTCGAGCTGAGCCTTGCACTCTTCGAGCTCCTAGGACAATTGCGTGTTCTTCTTTGTAAGACACTTCATAGCACATGATCCTTCAAACAGTTATCTTCACTGTTTCAAGTCTCGGGGGCTACTGACATATATAACCTTCAATTCTACTCACCTGTATGTCTTTCACATACTGCTCCGTGGCTCTGGCTAGACCATTTTGAGCAGCACGGAGATACGCATCTCCTGTATTAAAGGCGTCCAACGCCTCTGGGGAAAAACACGCGTCACGGAGAACAGTCCGGCTACGCCTGTGGTTTAGGGCACTCTCCACCTCTGAATTAGTGGCAGATAGCCCGTCGGCGCCCTCTGTCGGAGGAGCGCCCGAGGCGCGTCCCGTGTCCGCCTCCGCTTCCGGACCCGGCGTCGAACCTTGGCCGGCAGACATAGTCCGGCGGGCTCTCTTCTTTCTAAGAAAATCATGAGCATTAGTAGGACTCAAGGGCATAAACCCTAGGCGTTAAATCCGCACACCATACCGTTGCACCAGAATCTCAATCTGGTCCGCACTTCTTTTGGCCCTTTGGTTTCAGCGGCCCTTGTGGGCTGCCCACCGTGGGCTCGGCCTTCCGCCTCAAAGATTTACCCTGCGAAACGTTGTTAGTGCACGGCATGCAAGATAAAACATGAGAATACTGGGACTTCGGTCTTAGTTACCTTGGAGGCTGGAAGTAGTCCGGGATAGTCGGCCGTGATGGCCACTAAAGAGTTATCCTTGCTCAATTGATGAAATACTCCATCAACCAACTCCACGCATAATTCCGGATCTTCTTGGGAGTCCGGATCGAGGGACCGTTCCGGATCCTCGGGTTGTGGAGCAGAGCTGTTTATTTCCTTCACAGCCTGGCGCAGCTCCTGCGTTTAAACATTACTACTCTAAGTACTCAACTACGGGAATTTCGAAAACGGATAGGCAAGTGAAAGTGTCCGTTCACCGAACTAGGAGGATTGTACATAGAGAATCCGCCTTCCGGGTTGACGCGGAGGAATTCTTCCTCTTCCCCCTTGTACAAAGCGGATAAGATTCTCGTTAAAGTGGCGGCCGAATCTGGCCCCTTGCGACCGCACCGGGCAGCATCATCCTCCCCGTTGAAATCCCACATGGGGTGGCCTCTGTATTGAAGCGGCTACACCCCTCGCGTGATGCATATGGCCATGACCTTGATCATGGTCAGTCCGGAATGAGCCAACAACCTTATCCGGCTCATCAGGTACAGGACGTCCCTGTCTGCTTCCCTCTGAGGGTTCCGTGGGCGCCAACTCAGGCGCTTCTTCATCGGGGCATTATAGAACTCGGGGAGGCAGATCCGTACAGGGTCCGGCAGGGGGACGTCATCTATATAAAACCATTCCGGGGGCCAGTCTTCGGACACCCTCTTTGGGGTGCCGGATAGATATCCGGTCCCGGCGATGCGCCATATTTGGGCTCCGCCCACTTGATAAATAGACCCCTCCTGAGAACGAGGCACCAGGCAAAACAACCTCTTCCACAGAGTGAAATGGGCCTCAACGCCCAAGTGCAGCTCGCAGAGGGCCACGAAGCCCGCAATGTGCAGAATGGAGGCGGGCGTGAGGTTGTGTAGCTGGAGGCCGTAGAACTCCAGCAACCCTCGAAGAAACGGATGAATTGGAAATCCGAGTCCTCTCATCAAATAAGGGACTAGGCATACACGCTCTCCTCGAGAGGGATTGGGGACGCTCTCCGCCTGCTCTCCGTCGCTATAGGTAGCAATCCCGGCTCTAACTGGGACCATATATGCTGGGGGGAGAAGCCCCTTGGACTGAAGCACTACTAGCTCGCTATGCGGGACGGAACATCGCCCCGGCCGAGCGCTGGAGGGGCGAGAGGAGGAGCTGCACCGACCGGCCATGGTGGAATGGATCTCTGTCGAAGGCACTCTGATGAAATCTCGCGGAGGGAAGATGGTGTGAATTGGATCTAAATCTCCGTCTCTTTTATGGGCGGTTCATTAACGCAACCAGGGGGTAACTGGAAAAATCCCCTGGCTTTTCGCATTCGTTTGACACGTGGAAGATGGTCATTATGGGGCACAGAAGCAGAGGAGGGCAGCACGCACTGGAAACCAGACACTATTCGACGGATACAGAGAATGTGCGGGAGAACCCGACTTGCATGCCGAAGACAACTTGCGCGCCGGACTCGTCGTCATTGAAGCCTTGTTCGGGGGCTACTGAGGGAGTCCTGGATTAGGGGGTGTCCGGATGGCCGGACTATGACCTTTGGTCGGACTCCTAGACTAGGAAGATACAAGATTGAAGACTCCGTCCTGTGTCCGGATGGGACTTTCCTTGGCGTGGAAGGCAAGCTTAGCGATACGATATGAAGATCTCCTCCCATTGTAACCGACTCTGTGTAACCCTAGTCCTCTCCGGTGTCTATATAAACCGGAGAGTTTTAGTCCGTAGGACGAACAACAATCATACCATAGGCTAGATTCTAGGGTTTAGCCACTCCGATCTCGTGGTAGATCTACTCTTGTACTACCCATATCATCAATATTAATCAAGCAGTGAGTAGGGTTTTACCTCCATCGAGAGGGCCCAAACCTGGGTAAAAACATCGTGTCCCTTGTCTCCTGTTACCATCCGCCTAGACGCACAATTCGGGACCCCCTACCCGAGATCCGCCGGTTTTGACACCGACAACCGGCAACATAGAATAACAGGAGTGTCGTGCCGAAATTTGAAACTGTTTAGGGTTTGTTTGTCCATTGTATATATTATTACTAATAATTAAGTTTTCTACGCATTTAATGTAGTCCATAATTTAAATTTGAACTACAAGCACATGCTCCAGTGAAGCAAAACGGTTGGGAAATCGTACATGTGTCATTGGGTGCATGTTTAGGTCTCATTAAAGGAATGAGAATGAATTACAAACTTGTCGTCGTCCTGAAACATTGAGAATCTTGGTTTTTAAATCCTAGTAAATCAAGAACTCACCCAAAAACATGAAACTTGGCATGGTTTCATTGCATGGCACATATATGTCGTGGTAAAAAAGTCTTCTAGATTGAGAAGAGGCGCACACATTAGTAGCCAATGAAGTCCTTTTTGAAACAAAAAGCTGACACGTTGATATCGCAAACGGTTGAATTATATGAACACTGTCAAAATTTAACCATACTCAGTGGCGTGTGTGCAGCTGTTTGATTAGCTGGGACGAGTGATGACCCACAATTATAGGGGATCTATCGTAGTCCTCTCGATAAGTAAGAGTGTCGAACCCAACGAGGAGCAGAAGCAAATGACAAGCGATTTTCAGTAAGGTATTCTTTGCAAGCACTGAAAGTATCGGTAACATATAGTTTTGTGATAAGGTAATTTGTAACGGGTAACAAGTAACAAAAGTAAACAAGGTGCGGCAAGGTGTCCCAATCCTTTTTGTGGCAAAGGACAGGTCTGGACAAACTCTTATATAGAGCAAAGCGCTCCCTAGGATACATGGGAATTACTGTCAGGCTAGTTTTCATCATGCTCATATGATTCATGTTCGTTACTTTGATAATTTGATATGTGGGTGGACCGGCGCTTGGGTACTGCCCTTCCTTGGACAAGCATCCACTTATGATTAACCCCTCTCGCAAGCATCCACAACTAAGAAATAAGAAATAAGGTAAACCTAACCATAGCATGAAACATATGGATCCAAATCAGCCCCTTACGAAGCAACACATAAACTAGGGTTTAAGCTTCTATCACTCTAGCAACCCATCATCTACTTATTACTTCCCAATGTCTTCCCCTAGGCCCAAACAATGGAGAAGTTTCATGTAGTCAACGTTCACATAATACCACTCGAGGAGAGACAACATACATCTCATCAAAATATCGAACGAATACCAAATACACATGATTACTTATAAGAAGACTTCTCCCATGTCCTCAGGAACAAACATAACTACTCACAAATCATATTCACGTTCATAATCAGAGGGGTATTAATATGCATTAAGGATCTGAACATATGATCTTCCACCGAATAAACCAACTAGCATCAACTACAAGGAGTAATCAACACTACTAGCAACCCACAGGTACCAATCTGAGGTTTTGAGACAAAGATCGGATACAAGAGATGAACTAGGTTTTGAGAAGAGATGGTGTTGGTGAAGATCTTGTTGGAGATTGACCCCCTCTCGGTGAGAGGATCGATGGTGATGACGATGGCGATGATTTCCCCCTCCGGAGGGATGTTTCCCCGACAGAACAGCTCCGCTGGAGCCCTAGATTGGTTCTGCCCAGGTTCCGCCTCGAGACGGCGGCGCTTCATCCCGAAAGCTTCCTTATGATTTTTTTCCAGGGAAAAATACACACCATATAGCAGAAGATGGGCATCGGGGGCCTGCCAGGTGGCCCACGAGGCCGGGAGCGTGCCCAGGGGGTAGGGCGCGCCCTCCACCCTCGTGGCTGGTGGGTGGCCCCCTCTGGTGCTTTCTTCACCCAATATTTTTAATATATTCCAAAACCGACTTCCGTGGAGTTTCAGGACTTTTGTAGTTGTGAAGAATAGGTCTCCAATATTTGCTCCTTTTCCAGCCCAGAATTCCAGTTGTCGGCATTCTCCCTCTTCGTGTAAACCTTATAAAATAAGAGAGAAAATGCATAAGTATTGTGCCATAACGTGTAATAACAGCCCATAATGCAATAAATATCGATATAAAAGCATGATGAAAAATGGACGCATCAACTCCCCCAAGCTTAGACCTTGCTTGTCCTCAAGCGAAAGCCGATCTCGAAAAATATGTCCACATGTTTAGAGATAGAGGTGTCGATAAAATAAAATACGGACATGAGGGCATCATGATCATTCGTAGAGCAGCAACATATATATTGTCATATGATTTCTTATGCTAAAGTAACAATCCATTCACAATGTAAAGTATGAATCATAAACTATATTGAAAACTAACAAACAATGATCTCAGTCATTTAAGCAATTGCAATTTATCATAACATAGGAAAGAGTCAATATAAGAGCTTTTCAGCAAGTCCACATACTCAACTATCATTTAGTCTTTCACAATTGCTAACACTGATGCGATACTTATGGGTATGGAGTTTCAATCGGACACAGAGAAAGATAGGTGCTTATAGTTTCGCCTCCCAACCTTTTACCTCAAGGGTAATGTCAACAATAATACTTTATGAAAGCCTACATCCAAGTGGATATATATCAGGATCTTTCCAACACATAGTGCTTGCCAAAGGATAAAGTGTAAAAAGGAAAGGTGAAGATCACCATGACTCTTGTATAGAGGTAGAAGACACAAATAAAAGAAGGCCCTTCACAGAGGGAAGCAGAGGTTGTCATGCACTTTTAAGGTTGGATGCACAAAATCTTAATGCAAAAGAACGTCACTTTATATTGCCACTTGTGATAAGGACCTCTATTATGCAGTCCATCGCTTTTATTTATTCCATATCACAAGCACATATAAAGCTTATTTTCTTCACACTAATAGATCATACATATTTATAGAGCAATTTTTATTGCGTGCACCGATGAAAACTTACTTGAAGGATCTTACTCAATCCATAGGTAGGTATGGTGGACTCTCATGGAAAAACTAGGTATAGGATGTTTGGAAGCACAAGTAGTATCTCTACTTGGTTCAAAGAATTTGGCTAGCATGAGGGGGAAAGGCAAGCTCAACATGTTGGATGATCCATGACAATATAACTTATTCGGATATAAGGAAACATAACCCATTACGTTGTCTTCCTTGTCCAACATCAACTTTTTAGCATGTCATATTTTAATGAGTGCTCACAATCACAAAACGATGTCCAAGATAGTATATTTATATGTGAAAACCTCTCTTTCTTTATTACTTCCTATTAATTGCAACGATGACCAAAACTATGTTTGTCAACTCTCAACAACTTTTATTCATCATACTCTTTATATGTGAAGTCATTAATCTCCATAAGATCAATATGATCTTTTTATTTCCTTTTATTCTTTCTTTTATTCCCTCAAGATCATAGCAAGATAGCAAAAGCCCTCGACTCAAAACTAACCTTTATTATATATAGCTCACGAACTCGATTACATAGATAGGGATCAACACAACAATCAAAGCTAGATCAATGTAAAACTTTATTCTACTAGATCAAGATATAACCAAAAGGATCGAACTAAGAAAAATGGTAGAGATAGAAGTGTGATGGTGATACGATACCGGGGCAGCTCCCCCAAGCTTGGCAGTTGCTAAGGGGACTGCCCATACCCATGTGTTTATGTCTCTTTCTTCGGAGGTGGTGATGATGGAGTTGTTGATGATGTAGGCTTGCCGTCCATATTCCAATGCATAGGCTCACGATCATAGAAGGATGATCGAGTCTCCAGGATCCTCAAATCTGCAGCCAAATTCATCCTCTTGAATCTATATTCGTACTCACAGTTTTGGTTTTGCAGGTCATAGATCTGGGCTTGGAGGTGCTCGATTTTCTCATGTACCTTGAAGATGGTCTCCCCAATGTTCTTGGCATCCAGCTTGTGGTTCTTGGTGAACTCCGCGATCATCATGTGGTTGGCGTTGAGTCCGCGTTCCACCATCCCTTGGCACTTGAACAATTGTTGCTCCATTGCTTTGAGTCTTGTCTCCATGCTTCCGGTCCTTCTTAGTCCCTCAACGTCGCGGATGTGCAGCACCCCATCACGCATCTCAATGGTGTGAGGGTGTTGCAGCACCTCCGCGGGGTAAGGGTTTATGACCTTCTCAAAAAACTTGTCCTTGGGGACGCTTGGAGATGTCATGGTGATCTAGATCTGTCAGAAAAACAACTTGAAACAAAAGCAGAGGATTTTGCCGTGTTACGGTGGTCAAAATCTTTGGGAGACTATATAATGAATTTTTAACAACCAAAAGAAGTATCGTGCAAGAAAACGTAGTCTGGAGGGCACACGAGGTGGCCACGAGGCAGGGGGCGCGCCCAGGGGGTAGGGCACGCCCTCCACCCTCGTGGATGCCCCGTGTCTCTTTCAGACTACTTTTAATTTTCCTAATTTTTAAAATATTCCAAAACGGAGAAAATTCGGTATTTGAACATTTTTGGAGTCAGTTTACATACCGTACCACATACCTATTCCTTTTCGGAGTCTGAAACATTCTCGAACGTGTCCCTTATGTACTCCTCCAGGGTTACGGTGTCAATAACATTAGTTTCAACATTTATAGGATTACCTGAGATATAATGTTTGATTCTTTGACCGTTCACCACGTTGGGATTTGTGCCTTCGGCGTTGTTGATTTTGATGGCACTGGAACGATAGACCTCCTCGATAATGTAAGGACCTTTCCATTAAGAGAGAAGTTTTCCTGCAAAAAGTCTTAAATGGGAGTTGTATAGCAAAACATAATCACCTACATTAAACTCACGCTTTTGTATCCTCTTGTCATGCCATCTTTTAACTTTTTCTTTAAACAATTTGGCATTCTCATAGGCCTGGGTTCTCCATTCATCAAGTGAGCTAATATCAAATAGCCTCTTCTCATCGGCAAGTTTGAAATCATAATTGAGCTCTTTAATAGCCCAATATGCATTACGTTCTAGTTCGAGAGGTAAGTGACATGCTTTCCCATAAACCATGACATACCCATAGGATTTTTATATGCAGTTCTATAGGCCCATAATACATCATCAAGTTTCTTGGACCAGTTCTTTCTAGATCTATTAACAGTCTTTTGCAAGATCAATTTAATCTCTCTATTAATCAATTCTACTTGACCACTAGACTGAGGGTGGTATGGAGATGCAATTCTATGATTAACATCATACTTAGCAAGCATTTTACGAAGAGCACCATGAATAAAATATGAACCACCATCAGTCAATAAATATCTAGGGACTCCAAACCTCGGAAAAATAACTTCTTTAAGCATCTTAATGGAAGTGTTATGATCAGCACTACTAGTTGGATAGCTCTACCCACTTGGTAACGTAATCAACACAGCTAAAATATGTGTATACCCATTAGAGGAAGGAAAAGTTCCCATATAATCAAAGCCCCAAACATCAAATGGTTCAATAACAAGTGAATAATTGATAGGCATTTCTTGACTCTACTAATATTGCCAATTCTTTGACATTCATCACAAGACAAGACAAACTTACAAGAGCATCTTTGAAAACCTTGAATAATCCTAGTGAAGTCTTTAATAAACCTCCTATAAAAACTAGCATGACCAAGAAAACTTCTTATACCTTTGATGTCCTTAGGACACGACATCTTTTCAATAGCATCTACTTTAGCTTTATCAACTTCAATACCTCTTTCAGAAATTTTGTGCCCCAAGACAATACCTTCATTAACCATAAAGTGGCACTTCTCCCAATTCAAGACAAGATTAGTTTCTTCACATCTCTGCAAAACTCGATCAAGGTTGATTAAGCAATCATCAAAAGAATGTCCATAAACGGAGAAATCATCCATGAAAACCTTTAATAATCTTTTCACAAAAGTCGAGAATATAGCGAGCATAAGTCTTTGAAAGGTAGCATGTGCATTGCATAAACCAAAAGGCATATGTCTATAAGCAAAAGTACCGAAAGGACAAGTAAAAGTGGTATTTCCTGATCCTCTTTTGACACATGTATTTGAGAGAAACCAGAATAACCATCTAGGAAGCAAAAATGTGTATGTTTGGATAGTCTTTCTAGCATTTGATCAATAAAAGGTAGAGGGTAATGATCTTTCCTAGTAGCTTTATTTAATTTGTGGAAATCAATTACCATTCTATAACCTATAACAATTCTTTATGGGATCAATTATTCCTCATCATCAGGAACAACAGTAATACCTCCCTTCTTAGGGACACAATGGACAGGACTTACCCACTGACTATCGGCAACAGGATAATTATACCTGCCTCTAGAAGCTTTAGTATTTCATTTCTTACCACTTCTTTCATCTTAGGATTCAACTGTGATTGATGATCAACAACTAGTTTAGCAACTTTCTCCAGTTTTATTTGTGTTGGCATAGAGTGCGACTAATGCCCTTAAGATCATCAAGAGTATATCCAATAGCAGCACGGTGCTTCTTCAGATTTTTCAATAATTTCTCTTCTTCATGCTCTGAAAGGTTAGCACTAATAATAAGAGGATATATCTTCTTTTCATCGAGATAAGCATATTTCAAAGTATCAGGTAATTGTTCAAGCTCAAACATGGGATCTCCCTTGGGTGGAGGAGGATCCCCTAGGATTTCAACAGGCAAGTTGTGTTTCAAAATAGGTCCACGATTAAAGAATACTTCATCTATTTCCCTCCTTTCATTCATAAACATATCATTTTCATGGTCTAGGAAATATTGTTCTAAAGGATCATTAGGAGGCACGGCAATAGAAGCAAGACCAATAATTTCATCTTTACTAGGAAGTTCTTTATCATGGGGTTGTCTACGAAATTTAGAAAAATTAAAGTCATGAGACATATCCCCTAACCCAACAGTAACAATGTCTTTTTCGCAATCTATCTTAGCATTAATAGTATTCAAGAAGGGTCTACCGAATATAATGGGACGAAAGTCATCTTGTGGGAACCAAGAACAAGATAATCCGTAGGATATTTAATTTTCCCACACAAGACTTGAACATCTCTAACAATACCAATTGGTGAAATAGTGTCTCTATTGGCAAGCTTAATAGTAACATCAATATATTCTATTTCAGCAGGTGCAATATCATACATAATTTCTTTGTATAAGGAATGAGGTATTGCACTCACACTAGCACCTATATCACATAAGCCATGATAACAGTGATCTCCTATTTTAACAGAAACAATACGCATGCCAACAACAGGTCTGTGTTTATTTTTAGTATCAGGTCTAGCAATTCTAGCAGCTTCATCACAGAAGTAAATAACATGCCCATCAATATTATCGACCAAGAGATCTTTAACTATAGCAATACTAGGTTCAACTTTAATTTGCTCAGGGAGTGTAGGTGTTCTACCATTACTCTTACGAACCATAGTTGAAGCTTTAGCATGATTCTTTATTCTAACAGGGAAAGGTGGTTTCTCAATATAAGAAGTAGGAACAATAGGATCAACATTATAAGTAATAGTATTTTCTTCAACTTTAATAGGTTCTACTACTTTTACTTTAATGGGAGGATGATATTTAAACCACTTCTCCTTAGGGAGATCAACATGAGTAGCAAATGATTCACAGAAAGAAGCTAATATCTTAGAGTCAAGTCCATATTTAGTGCTAAATTCACAAAAAGCATCAGTATCCACAAAAGATTTAACACAATCAAACATAGGGGTTATATCTGACTCCTTACCTTCTCGAGTTCCCAATCTTCAGAGTTGCGTTTAATTCTTTCCAATAAATCCCATCTAAATTCAATAGTCTTCATCATAAAAGAACTAGTACAAGAAGTATCGAGCATGGAGCGATTATTAAGAGAAAGCCGAGCATAAAATTTTGAATAATAATTTCTCTTGAGAGCTCATGATTGGGGCATGAATATAACATTGGATTAAGCCTCCCCCAAGCTTGACCGATACTTTCTCCTTCACGAGGCCAAAAATTATATATATATAATTATGATCACGATGTACCAGATGCATAGGATAAAACTTCTGATGAAATTCCAGTTTTAATTGGTTGTAGTTCCACGATCCAATATCATCACATAGCCTAAACCATGTCAATGCCTTTACCTTCAAGGATAAAGGTAATACCTTCTTCTTTAAAACATCCTTGGGCATACCTTCAAGCTTAAATAATCCACAAACTTCATCCACAAAGATTAGGTGCATGTCGGGATGTAATGTTCCATCTCCTGTATAGGGATTAGCTTGCAGTTTCTCTATCATACCAAGGAATTTCAAAATAAATATTTTCAGTAGGTTCAGAGGGTTGAGGAGCAACTCTTTTTCTTCGATCGGGGTGAAGATACCCCGAACAAGCCCCTCAAAGGATTATTTTCCATAGTAACAAGTGACAGTAAATTTCAACACACTATATAATTGTTTCCTTACAAAATTCCACCTACCAAAGGCGCTTAACTCCCCGGCAACGGCACCAGAAAAGAGTCTTGATGACCCACAAGTATAGGGAATCTATTGTAGTCCTTTTGATAAGTAAGAGTGTCGAACCCAACGAGGAGCAGAAGGAAATGACAAGCGGTTTTCAGTAAGGTATTCTCTGCAAGCACTGAAATAATCAGTAACAGATAGTTTTGTGATAAGGTAATTCGTAACAGGTAACAAGTAACAAAAGTAAACAAGATGGAGCAAGGTGGCCCAATCCTTTTTGTAGAAAAGGACAAGCCTGGACAAACTCTTATATAGGGCAAAGCGCTCCCGAGCACACATGGGAATTACTGTCAAGCTAGTTTTCCTCATGCTCATATGGTTCGCGTTCGTTACTTTGATAATTTGATATGTGGGTGGACCGACGCTTGGGTACTGCCCTTCCTTGGACAAGCATCCCACTTATGATTAACCCCTCTCGCAAGCATCCGCAACTATGAAATAAGAATTAAGGTAAGCCTAACCATAGTATGAAACATATGGATCCAAATCAGCCCCATACGGCAACGCATAAACTAGGGTTTAAGCTTCTCTCACTCTAGCAACCCATCATCTACTTATTACTTCCTAATGCCTTCCCCTAGGCCCAAACAATGGTGAAGTGTCATGTAGTCGACGTTCACATAACACCACTAGAGGAGAGACAACATACATCTCATCAAAATATCGAATCTAATACCAAATTCACATGATTACTTATAACAAGACTTCTCCCATGTCCTCGGGAACAAACGTAACTACTCACAAATCATATTCACATTCATAATCAGAGGAGTATTAATATGCATTAAGGATCTGAACATATGATCTTCCAAGAATAAAACAACTAGCATCAACTACAAGGTGTAATCAACACTACTAGCAACCCACAGGTACCAATCTGAGGTTTTGAGACAAAGATCGGATACAAGATATGAACTAGGGTTTGAGAAGAGATGGTGTTAGTGAAGATGTTGATGGAGATTGACCCCCTCTTGATTAGAGGATCGATGGCGATGATGATGGCGACGATTTCCCTCTACCGGAGGAATGTTTCCCGGGCAGAACAGCTCCGTCGGAGCCCTAGATTGGTTCTGCCCAGGTTCCTCCTCGAGATGGCGGCCCTTCGTCCCAAAAGCTTCCTTATGATTTTTTCCAGGGCAAAAGACACCATATAGCAGAAGATGGGCATCGGGGGCCTGCCAGGTGGCCCACGAGGCAGGGGGCACACCTAGGGGGTAGGGCGCGCCTTCCACCCTCATGGCTGGTGGGTGGCTCCCCTCTGGTGCTTTCTTTGCCAATATTTTTAATATATTCCAAAACTGACTTTTGTGGAGTTTCAGGACTTTTGGAGTTGTGCAGAATATCTCACTAATATTTTCTCCTTTTCCAGCCCAGAATTCCAACTGTCGGCATTCTCCCTCTTCGTGTAAACCTTATAAACTAAGAGAGAAAAGGCATAAGTATTGTTCCATAACGTGTAATAACAGCCCATAATGCAATAAATATCGATATATATAGAAGCATGATGCAAAATGAACGTATCAATGAGCGAGAAGTCGTGCAGGCTCGGGGGACGTCTGAGCAGTCCTCCGCAAGCAGCTCGACGGAGACGCGTGCATCCTGTCCCACCTCGCAGTGGACGGGATATGTGCAAGCAAAGAAGGCCGCCCATGCTCACCGGGCCAGCGAGCTCTTTGGCCTCCATGCACCAGCCACCGCCCGCCTCGCTCACAACTTCTCCATTAATGGGTTAATTAAAGTGCCCGCCTCCGATGTTTGCATGTGATCCCATGGCAGCATTTGCTTTGTTCATGTTTTCAACTCGTATTCAGTCCTAATTTAAATTGCCACATAGGGCAATGGATAATACGATGACAAATAAAACCGCAATGGATAGTACGAGGACAAATTCACAATGGCGCAGATAATAATTGTCTTACATATTCCGGGTAATTTAAAATGCCACATGCGGCAAAGTCCGGAAGACACGGGGGCAAGAGAAGAAGGAAATCACAGACAACGATGCAGATCGCATCAGATATCTTCTATTTGATGGATCACCGAGCGATGACATCCCCAGCTCCTTCTTCAATTCCTCACTACTTTGCCTAAAAGCAGCCACAGATTCCTCCACCTCCTGCTTTCGCCGATCCAGAGCTTCCTCAAGTCACCCATCAACTCCTCGACGACATCACTGTCGGTGTCATCCCGAGGCACCGCTCTGCTCATGCAACATCTTCCACCGGCGGCTTCCTCCTCCTTCTTGGCGAGCACCTGAGGAGCTTCGCATTGTCACCCATGAGTTGCTCAATGAGGCCGGTCGCCTTGTCAACCGAGGCATCGCTGATCTCGAGTAGCTTCACCAAGCCTTCGACCAGCTCCTACTGCTTAATGAGGCCACCGAGAATGTCGTCATCACCGGCCAAGGACTACAGAAAAACCAGCTTGTCACGATCGCCGACGCGGCGAGTGCGCTTGTGAGAGCCCTCGCATGCCTGTGAGAGCTCGTTTGAGGGCTTCGCGGCGCGCCGGGACATCTCTGATGCGGCTGCGGTTGCCGCTTCGCGGCGGGACCTCTCTAGTGCTTCCGCGGCCTTAGTCTTTGCTGCCTGGTTATATGCCCACCCGAAACTCCTCTTACCGGTCATGGTGGAACGACTTGACAAGAAAGACCATTTTTGTGGGTGATGGGGAGAGGAAATGTGAAGTAATTTTCGAGTGGGTAGTTTTTATAGCCCAAAGGCTAAGTGTGAACACACACTAGTTTGATCGGTATGAACAGATTTGCAATTACTTATTGCGTTGTAATCTGCAATGTGACGAGAAAGAAAGTCAAAATTTATTGATGGTTCTGGCCTTCTGGGCCTCAAAAGCCATGTTTCTGTTGTTCTGCCTAATCGCAAACAGTTCTTTTGGATCAACCGTATGCCACGCATCGAAAGCCCGAAACATGGGCCCTTGTTCTTGAATGTATGTGTACGTGTTCGCCCACTATCACACATGGTCATGATATCACCATCGCGTCCTATGGATGCGCCTGGCCGTCTCCACGGGTGCGGAAGGATGACCATGTGGTTGCTCGTGTGGCGTCCTTGCGCGCGCTCTACTCGCCATTGAGGCAAATTTACAATGGCAATGGTTAATAATTGTCTTACATATTCAGGATAATTTAAAATGCCACATGCGGTAAGGTACAAAACACTCACGACCTACTTATGCATACAATTATAAAAAAATATAGGCTAAAAAGCTGAGCCGGCGGCCTTACGAACATGGTATTCTCGAACTAAATGATCATCATATCAGCCTCGCGCCGTTCATTATGTGTATCTTACTAATCATCGCATGAGAGTACTCGCAGACGATCATGTGCGGTACTCTACCCACCGCAAGCAACTAGTTTGCATTTTTCAAAGTTTTTTGTACAAATGTAATCACACATGAACTTACTATAACAACCGTCTTTATTATAACTTCTCATCACAAAAGTTCATCTGAGTGGGCTGTTTGCAGCATATCACACACCTCTGGTTTACACGAATCGTTTGTGTTCTTTTGGCTGATCGCAAGTGCTGCATATCACACACATCTTATTAAAATTTTCGGTTCTCTTGCCTAATCGAAAACAGTTTGTCCGAGTGAACCGTATGTTGTATATCACACACACCTTGATCTGGCTGACCATTTCTGTTGCATTCCCTAATAGCACACAGTTTATCGGAGCAAACTATATGTCGTATATCGCACACACATTGATATGGCTGCCCGTTTCTGTTGTTCTTCATCATCGCAAACAGTTCTGTTGGATCAACGTATGCCCAGCATTGCACACGCAAGTAAAATCTGAACCATGTTTCTCCACCATCGCAAACGTTTTGCACCTTTTTTAACGGGTTTTTTACACCACCGTTTGCAATTTTTGCATCGCACATAGTTTCGTTGAAGGGTCTCTGATCGTAGTGTCGCGTTAGCAGCATCCTGCAGTAGTGATGGTACTATTCATGCATTTGGTTCAAAGGAATGGAGCAAAGGAAAACCGTAGGATTTGTTCCTTTAGTGTCTCCTTGAAAGAAAAACTGTAGGAATTTTAATATCCACTTGTCCTCATTTTTAAATTCCTATTCATGAAGCACAAGACTAAGAGATAGTAGCATAATAGCATTATAACCGTACATTTTCTTGTGGTTTGACTTAATCTCACCATGCTTCTGCATCTCGTGATCTTCCAATTCTTGGGAACCAAACACTCAGATTGGCAGAAATCCTATGTTTTTAAATTCTCTATTTTGCACATGCATTCCTATCCTATTCATGTGTATTTCCTATCCATCCATTGTTAGAATCCTCAAATTCAAACAAGACCTTACACAATTACTTCTGTTATAGATACGTGTCAAAGAAAACCTTATGTGGTTTGTCTCACTCCTGCTGCGATTTGTTCCACCCCAGCTCAGTTGCTCCAACGATGAAAGGGTTCACCACAGCAGGGATCCGCCTTCCATACTGTCTTTCGCCGCCTCAGATCTTCTTCCCCGTCGTTGGCAGCCACGACAACTACATTACCATCATCAACTGAGCAGATGACCTTGAGGACTACACGGGTCCGCAAGAGAGGTCGCACTCTTTCAGATTCCGCTTACATTATGCATCGCTTAATATGATGGCATGCTACTTTATCGCCTTGTTCATCTATTAGAATCCGAGTCAGTCCAAACTAATGCTCAAACTTGAGTTTTTAAATGGTTGTGGGGTACATATTGGGGCAGCAATCAATATTATCATCTACTATCCGGTTAATCTTGGGTGTCTATATTTAGTTTCATGTTGGGTGGAAACAAACATTAAAGGAGCCACTATCTATATTTTTAACTAAAGCTATTATTTGCCTCGCTATCATTGGTTTTGGGTCTATCCACGCTTTGCTACCATCACTCTGGATTTGTGCATGCACTCCTTACATAATCTCACTATGTTTTATTCCTATGCATGCCAGTTACCGTACACAATGGAACTGAACATGTAGAGCAAAAGAGACGAGCCTTGCATGGAAATAAAATTTGATCTAGATGTCGCTCCATGGTGGGTGCAAAGGCAGTCCCCCTCCACCCATTTTGGATTGTAATCAAGAGGAAGATAACTGTTCTGAGGGGGATTCAGAAGGAGAATGCCACTCATATTTACCCCCTGAGGTCATCTCTCTAACTTGGCATGCTGATGTTGGTAATATCATGCATATGGTGCCTTTCATTTCTTAATTTATACAAAAAATATGTAATCTGCTTAGTTTAGACATGCTTTGTGTGAATGCCATATATTTAGTTTCTTTATCGTATATGTGAATCATGCAATGCCATCTTGTTTAGCCAGGCATCAATATGTTAATTTTGCAATGCCACCTCGATTAGCCGGACATCTTATATGTGAATTATATCATGCCATCATTTTTTTATTACGTATTAAATTTGTCAAAAAATTAGTACATTAAATTACTCTTCATGTGCATCAGTCATTAGACACGTCATGGAAAAATCTGGAGTGGAAACAAGGTCTTCAGAGCAGACAATGCTATTGAAGCACATGTCTTGCGGGTTATGGATAGCTCCTCGGAGGAGGATTCAGAGAGAGATGAGCAGTCCTATTTCCCCCCTGAGGTGCATGCTCTAACTTGCCAGGGTTATATTGCTCAAATCGTGCATATGGTGTCTTGCATTGGCATGTCATTTGCTTAATTTATACATGCTTTGTGTGAATGCCACCTATTTAGTGTCTAGTTACCATGTATGAGAGTTTTGCAATGCCATCTTGTTGCAAGACATTATATGTGTGAATTATGCAATGTTATCTTGTTGCAAGGCATTATGTATGTGAATTATGCAATGCCATGTTGTTTAGCCAAGCGTCACATATGTGAATTATGCAATGTTATCTTGTTGCAAGGCATTATGTATGTGAATTATGCAATGCCATGTTGTTTAGCCAAGCATCATATATGTGAATTATATCATGTCGTCCTTTTTTTGTATTACTCACTGGATTTGTCGACAATGTTTGTATATTCAACTGCTCTTCCTGTGCATCAGCCATTTGAATTGGTGATGGAGAAATCTGGAGAGAAAACAAGGTCTTCAGAACAGACAATGCTACCTGCTGAAGCAGATATCTTGCTGGTTCTGAGATAGCTCCTCAAAGGAGGATTCATAGGCGGATGACCAGTCCTATTATCCCCCTGAGGTGTATGCTCAAACTTGGCAGGGTTATATTACTCATATCATGCATATGATGTCTTGCAATGCTTAGTTTTTACATCATATACACAATATTGAATGTCATCTCCTTAGTTGACACATCATATATGTGATTGCCCTCTGCTCACTTGCTTAGTATATAAATCATATATTTGAATTATATCATGCCATGATGTTTACATAGACAACATGTATGTGAATTATGGCATGCCAACCCATTTTCTAAAGACATAATATAGTTATATCATCTCATCCTGTTTATATAGTCATCATATTGTGAATTATGTCATTCTATCCGTGAATTATATCATGCCATCATGTTTCCATCGGTGGCATGTTTGTGAATTATGGCATGCCAACCACTTTAATAGACACATCGTATAGCTATATCATGGCATCCTATTTACATAGTCATCATATTTTGAACTATGTCATTCTATCCTGTTTAGTTAGCCATCATACATGTGAAATTGTGTCATGCTATCCTGTTTAATTAGCCATCATATATGTGAAATTATGTCATGCTATTATGTTTGGTTAGACAACATAAATGTGAATTAGCCATCATATATTTCTTACCTATACTATCCATTGCACCTGTCTATCTTACAATGTTTGTACATTCAATTACTTTTTTTGTTTATCAGCTATTTCAATTGGAGGGGTTGATGGCAGTATTTGTGGGAGTAAGAACACGGTCTTCAGAAAAGATCATGCTACCCATCGATGCAGATAGAACCACGGTTGTACTTTCCCAAGAACCAGCCCCACCACACATAACCCAGATCATGCAGATTGTACCCCTACCCAGTTGGACAGAGAACCAGCTACACCCATTCTAACCCCAACCCCAGTAGATAGTAACCTAGTTCCAGTTGACACAAAGCACCGTCTCCACCAAAGAGCACCCAAACACGGCAGTTAGTAAGGCAACTGCAGTGCCCAAAGCATGAGGACCACCACTCCGAACCCCAAGTGAATGCTTAAAGGTAAGAAGAATTTTTCTTAGGTCGTGTTCGGTAGCTATGGTTCATACTCCTTTTCTCTTGCATCCTTGTATTTACTCATACCAACTAATTTCAAATTTGAAGGATGAAATTGAACCAATGGCGCAACAGGTATGTTTTAAACCTGTTTCTTTAACGTGTTTGCTATTGCAACTTGCTCTATGTTGATTTCAGTTTCAATTGAATAAACAGTTCTGTTCTCATGCCATGCACATTACAAGTGTTGTTATTGTTGTGTAGTTTCCCACACTTATATTCTGTCTATGCTGCCTTGTCTTAAATATATATGATTTGAACTGTCTCTATCTCGATTTGGAAACATAAACTAGAATGATATAGACCATACAGTGACCATACTACATAGATATATGTTTGTTTCATGTTGTTATCATGTCCACCTTACTACAAAACTGCTTTACCAAAATGAGTTTCATATAGAACATGGTAAACCAGTGATGTGTCTGTTTGTTTCTCTTTTAGAATGCGGATAAAATATTGGAGTAGAGTACCCCGTTATGCAATGGTAAAGGAAGTAATGTAGATAAGGTTCAAGATAGTGAGACATACCTGTTGGTCTCCAAGAAAGCTTATAAAAACTATATTGAAGACACCAAGAAAACACCAAAGTCATATCTTGATGTCTTTGTTTGAGTTATTGGCCACTATTGGCACCAGCTCTTGAACTTCATTTGCTGAATCAGTTTGGCTTCTTTTGTCTCAACTTCAAGTTGAAAGACATCGATCAGATGTTCTGCGACGGGAAGATGAAGGACTGAGGACGCCCTGCATAATTCAGATGCATACTTTCTGGTGCAACAGCAAGCGCTGGAGGATTTAAGCGCCAAACAAGATAAACTTAATAAGCTTGCTAAGCGTCTTGCCAGCATTATGGGTACCCAGTATATTGTTTCTTGAGCTCTTGAAGTGGTTTTAAGTTACGGACTTGTTTCTTTTGCAGCGTTTATTTGCACTGGTCACCAACTTTGACAACCAGTGTATGTGATATGCTGCTTTGTTCCCTATATTTGCACTGGTGGCAAACTTTGATGCCCAGTGGATGTAATATGTGTAATAGCCGTGATAGCCTAGCGTAAGTTGCTTGCTTATTTATTTCCTTGTTGTCTTGTTTATTTGTTTGCTTCTAGTCAATGCAGTTCTTTTTCCGCGGTTTGCTAGTGGCTGTGATAACCTATTTTTTTAAACTATGCCACAATAACCATGGGCTACATATTTACTATAGTGACCATGGGCCTCCTACACGTCGTAGAAATAATGCGCCTTCTATGGGGTGTAGCATCAATGGGCCTTCTATGGGCCGTATGATCGATTGGCCAAACATGGGCCAATAACGGACCGCATTATGGGTCTTAAACGGGCTAGAGTTGGAATCATCCGTAAATGGGCCGACCATAACGTGCCATCATTAATCGTCCGTATTTGATGACGCTGTGAAAACGGACCAACGGATTAACGGGCCACAAACGGGTCGATCAGAACTACGGGCTGAATTTGGCCCACAAGAAGAAAAAGGCCAGTAACGGGCCGTAAGTAAACCGACCAAGAATAGATGGGCCCTGAGAAGGTCGTATGGTAACACGGGCTGGAAATGGTCCAATGGAATAATGGGCCGTTAATGGGTATAATGCGATACACTGTTCATTACTGGCCACTTTCACCACGGGCCATTAATGGGCCAAGAGTTACAAAGGGCCTCATATGGGCCGAAATACGTCATGGGCCATACATGGGCCAGAAGTTACAACGGAGTGGAATCATATCGGTCGGCCCACATGACGCCACGGGCCTAATTCGGATAGGCCAGAACGGGTCGTGACTTAGCGGGTTGTAGAATGGGCTATATGTGAACAGGCCGATAATAGGCTTTAGTTGGCTGCTCGCTACCTTTTGACCAAGTCAAACGGGCCGCCTTTTCACCGAAAATGGGCCTCTGTTGGGTCGTGCCAGGTATGTGTGATACGCAGCAAACAGCCCACTCGGATGAACTGTTTGGGATGATAAATTATGACACAGATGGTTACTGTAGTAAGTTAGTGTGTTATAGTGGCCAGACACATACACGTACATCCAAGAACAAGGGCCCATGTTTCGGGCTTACGATGTGTGGCATACGGTTGATCCAAAAGAATTGTTTGCGATGAGAGAGAACAACAAAAATGGGGCTTTGTGGGCCCAGAACCATCAGTAAATTTTGACTTTGTTTCTCCTCAAATTGAAGATTACAACGCATAATAAGTAATTGCAAATCTGTTCACACAGATCAAACTTATATGTGTTCACACTTAGCACCGGCTATAAAAGCTACCCACTCAAAAATTACTTCACATTTCCTCTCCTCATCACCTACAAAACTGGTCTTTCCTTTCAAGTCGTTCCGCCATGACCGGTAGGAGGAGTTTCGGGTGGGCATATAACCAGGCAGCAAAGACCAAGGTCACTAAAGCACTAGAGAGGTCCCGCCGCGAAGCGGCAGCCGCAGCAGAGAGGTCCCGCCGTGAAGAGGCAGCCGCAACAGAGATGTCACGGCGCGCCGCGGAGCCCTCGAACTAGCTCTCACGGGCACGCGAGGGCTCTCACAAGCGCACTCGCTGCATCGGTGATCGCGACGAGCTGGCATTGCTAAAGTCCTTGGCCAGCGAAGACGATATTCTCGCTGGCATCATTAAGCAGAAAGAGCTGGTCGACGGCTTGATGAAGCTGCTCGAGATCAGTGATGCCTTGGTTGACAAGGCGACCGGCCTCGTCGAGCAGCTCATGGGTGACAATGCGAAGCTCCTCAAGGCGCCCACCGAGAAGGAGGAGGAGGCCGTCGGCAGGAAGATGCCGCATGAGCAGAGCAGTGCCTCGGGGATGACACTGGCAGCGGTCGTCGAGGAACTAATGGGTGACTTGAGGAAGATCTGGATCGAGCGCGAGAAGGAGGTGGAGCATTCCGTGGCTGCTTTCAAGCAAAGCCATGAGGAACTGAGGATGGAGCTGGAGGATGTCATCGTCCGGCGATCCATCGAAGAGTAGATACAGTAGCGATCTACTCCCTCCGTTCCGATTTACTCGTCGTGGTTTTAGTTCACAAGAACTAAAACCATGACGCAGTAAATCGAAACGGAGGAGTAGATCGCTGTCTATAATTCCTTCTTCTCTTGCCCCTGTGTCTTCTGAACTTTGCCACATGTGGCATTTAAAATTATCCGGAATATGTAAGACAATTATTATCTGCGCCATTGTAGATATCTCATCGGACTACCTGTTGTCATTTTATTTGTCGTCCTATTTTCCATTGCCCTATGTGGCAATTTAAATTAGCCCGGAATACGAGTTGAAAACATGAAAAAAGCAAATGCTACCAACGGATCACAACCAAACACCCTCCATCCACCCCTAGAAAAAACCTCCATCCAGGCGCTTTAATTAACTCATTAATGGCGAAGTTTTGAGCGAGGCGAGTTGCGGCTGGTGCATGCAGGTCAAAGAGCTCGCTTCCCAGTGAGCATGGGCGGCCTTGCTGCTCGCATGTGTCCCGTCGAGCATGCGAAGTGGATAGGATGCACGCGTACCGTCGAGCCAGCGCGGCGGACTGCTCGCACGCGTCCCATGGAGCCTGCATGCCGAACTTCTCGCGCTCTTCTCATCTAATCAAATAGATGCACACATGCCACTGAGTATGGTTAAATATTGACACGGTTCATATGACACAACCATTTGTGAAATTAACGTGTCAGCTTATTGTTTCAAAAAGGACTTCGTTGGCTACTAATGTGTGCGCCTCTTCTCAAACTGGACGGTTTTTTTACCACAACATATATGTGCCATGTCATTAAACCAGGCCAAGTTTCATGTTTTTTGGGTGAGTTTTGATTTACTAGGATTTAAAACTGAGATTCTCAATGTTTTAGGACGACGACAAGTTTGTAATTCATTCACATTCCTTAAATGAGACCTAAACATGCACCCCATGACACATGTACGATTTCCCACCCATTTTGTGCTTGTAGTTCAAATTTGAATTATGGACTACATTTAATGCCTGTAAAACTTAATTAGTAATATATGCAATGGCTATATGAACCCTAAACATGCAACCCAAGGACACATGTACGTTTTTTCTAGCCATTTTGGTGCACTAGAGCATGTATTTGTAGTTCGTATTTGAATTATGGACATTAAATGCCTAGAAAACTGAATTAATGAATAAAAAGGGTCAAACGAACCGTGAATAATTTCAAAGTTCAGTAGCGAATCTCTCGTTGTTCCGTACGTGTTGCGTGTAGAAAAAGATAAGAGGCTAGAAGAGGGAGCGATTATCGTTTGGCCCACAAGGGGACACATTTCCCTATCGATACCACGAGGGTTCTTACAACAGGCTCCGGTTTGTAATAAAGCTTCGCCCAAATTGGCAATGTTTTTACCATGACATATATGTGCCATGACGTGACACCATGCCAGCTTTAATGACTTTCTGTTGAATTTTGGATTTATGGGGATTTAAAACCGAGATTCCAAATATTTGAGGATGAGCCAAGACGTCGGTCAGGTTGTAATTCGTTCCCATTCCTTACATGGTACCTAAACATGCACCCAAGGACACATGCATGTATAATTTTTCTAACCATTTTGGTGAACTGGAGCATGTACTTCAGATTTGAATTAGGGACATTAAATGCCTAGGAAACTCAATTAGTTTATAAAAAGGCCAAACGAACCACGAATAAGTTTAAATTTCAGCATGGATATCATGTCATTCCATGTTGCCTGTAGAACACAATACAAGGTGAAAAGAGGGAGCGACTACGTTTCGGCACAAGGGGAACACGTTTCCCTATCGGGACCATCAAGCTTCCTTGAGAGAAGCTCTAGTTTTTAAGAGGTTTGTAATAAAGCTTGACCCAAATTGGCAATGTTTTTACCATGACATATATGTGCCATGACGTGACACCATGCCACCTTTGATGACTTTCTGGTGAGTTTTGGGTTTTATGGGGATTTAAAACTCGAGATTCCAAATGTTTGAGGACGAGCCAGGACACCGGTACGGTTGTAATTCGTTCCCATTCCTGGCATGGGACCTAATTAAACATGCACCCAAGGACACATGCATGTACAATTTTTCTAGCCATTTTTGTGAACTTGAGCATGTATTTGTAGTTTTGATTTGAATTATGGATATTAAATGCCTAGGAAACTCAATTAGTGTATATATAAAAAGGCCAAGCAGACCTGAATAAGTTTAAATTTCAGCATGGATATCATGTAGTTCCATGTTGCCCGTAGAAGAAAATACAAGGCGAAAAGAGGCCGTGATTACGTTTTGACAACAAGGGGAACATGTTTCCCTATCGGAACCACAAGGCTTCTTGTTGAGAGAAAGCTCCGGTTTGTAAGAGGTTTGTAATAAAGCTGGTCCCAAATTGGCAATGTTTCTACCACGACATATATGTGACATGACGTGACACCATGCCACCTTTGATGACTTTCTCGTGAGTTTTCGATTTTATGGGGATTTAAAACCCGAGATTCCAAATGTTTGAGGATGAGCCAGGACACCGGTACGGTTTTCATTCGTTCCCATTTCTGGCATGGGACCTAATTAAACATGCACCCAAGGACACATGCATGTGCAATTTTTATCCATTTTGATGAACTTGAGCATGTATTTGTAGTTCAGATTTGAATTATGGGCATTAAATGTCTAGGAAACTCAATTAGTGTATAAAAAGGCCAAACAAACCCTGAATAAGTTTAAATTTCAGCATGGATATCATGTAGTTCCATGTTGCCTGTAGAAGAAAGTACAAGGCAAAAAGAGGCCGTGATTACGTTTCGAAAACAAGAGGAACATGTTTCCCTATAGGAACCACAAGGCTTCTTGTCGAGAGAAACTCCGATTTGTAAGAGTTCGTAATGCAGGTGAAATGATGATATATAGCATGCCAACTTTCAACCATTTTAGAGTTCATTTGAAGTGCTTTTCAATTTCAGGGTCATTTAGCTCAAAAAAATCAGTAAATGCATGAAAAATACCAAATGAAGTCAGGAAGGGTTGAAAATTGATGATGTGGCTTTGAATGGTGCATCTTGAACACACAAAAAGTCTGGAGTTCAAATAAGTTCAAAAAAGTGAAATCCCTTTGTAACAGATGTGTTTTCGTTCGAAACTCTGATACTTCGAAAGAGATTGTCCATTCTGCACATGAAGTCATCCAGTTTTTTCCGTAACCCTCTCAACTTTTTAGAACATGCTATGTGGGTGAAATGACGATACCATGCCAACTTTCAACCATTTCAGAGTTCATTTGAGGTTTGTAATAAAGCTTGGCCCAAACTGGACAATGTATTTACCATGACATATATGCGCCATGACGTGACACCATGCCAACTTTCATGATGTGACACCATGCCAACTTTCATGTATAATATTTCTAGCCATTTTGGTGAACTGGAGCATGTATTTGAAGTTCATATTTGAATTATGGACATTAAATGCCTAGGAAACTCAATTAATGTATAAAAGGCCAAAATAAGCTGTGTGCCTACCAAGCGTGGCTGATGCCGCTTGCGATCCGAGTAAATGCGTTTTGATTGGCCGTAACCCAAACCACATGGATCGTATGTCTACCTTTGTTGGATGCTCCTAAATCGAGCGGCAACCCTCGGCCCTTTCGCCAAAGACATGCAAAGACATGGGTAAGCCTTTGGCGCGTCGTCTTCTAGCTCACGCTTCCTTCTCTTGTACGTTTTCTAAATAGGCTATTGTTTCCGCCACTCCTCTCATCGGTTTCCGCCTCTTCTCCCATCGATTTCGCTACCGATTGTCAAGGTGCTCATTGAAGGCTAAGCGGTGACACAAAGCCATCGCATTACAGCTTTCTAAAAGAACAAATATACGTGATAGGAGGAGTAGGTCCCTTAGGGTGACCAGCGTGAGCAAAATGGTGCAGTCTTTGGCTTAACAGTGTCTGCGATGCAAGTCTTGTTGTAAAATCAGCATGATCGCATAGTAGCGAGCAAATGGTGGAGGTCTTGGTTTAACCGGGTAATGCGATGCAAGTCTTGTTGTGAAATCACCACGATTGCGCAACCATGAAAGCAAAATGGTGTAGGTACTGGCTTAACCATGTGCGATGCAAGTGCGCTATGAAATCACCACGACTGCGCAACCGCGAGCAAAATGGTGGAGGTACTGGTTTAAACCAGTACGATGCAAGTGCGCTGTGAAATCACCACGACTGCGCAAGCACGAGCAAAATGGTGCAGGTACTGGCTTAACCGTGTGCGATGCAATTGTGCTATGAAATCACCACGACTGCGCGATCTTGGTCACTCCCGCCCCGCATCAATTCCTTTACCCAAATTTTGGTAGACGTCGTACTTCAACCATCGCCCACACTCCTCCAGCACTGATCTTATAGTAAAATTGCAGTAGCCGAGGCATTTGAACCGTCGCCCTCCCTCGTCCACCACCATCTCCGCCCACCATTACTAAAAATTTCAGTAGCTGCGGCGTATCCTCAAACACCACACCCCCCCCCCCCGCACCACCACAGTCCCCCCACCTGCCCCTTCCCCTTGTGGCCGCCACCGGAGCCGCCGCTAACCCATTCCGGTACGCCCGTTCCTCCTAGCTTAGATAATAAACTTCAGGTTACCCAACGATTCCCATATCGTCGCCCCACTCCCCTAAGTGTTTTAGATGAGTCATGTGGTGTCCCTACCCGCCAGATCCACATCCCCTGCTCCAGAATGTCGCGGTCTAAGCTCGACCACATACCCCGGGGAGCCCGACGAGCGTTCAACCAAGAAGTGGTTTATCATGGCCTCTCCGGTGGACGTTGGCAAGGTGGGTGTCATTCGCCTCGACCTATCGATCACGAAGCAACACGTCACCATGGAAGCCGGCGAAGACGTTGACTACGTTGCCATGTCGAAGGCTTCATGTCAGCGAGCTTGCGTATTACTGTGTCTCGGGAAAGCTCGCTACGACATCAAGCTCGTCGACAGCGACGGCTTCACGCGGGCCATGTCATAGGTTACCTGGTCCATCCCAACCTATCTAGTTCAACCACTATCGATCTCTTCGATGGCCCTGCCACTGATCTCCTCCGCCAAGCGGTCAAGGATTTGCGATCCTTATACACCATCAAGCCCATTTTGTAATTTCTGAAGGACACGTTCTATGGCGGCGGCTTGGAATCCTCAATTGCCAAGTCAGATCTCATCGACCACGACCATGAGGAGGGCACCCACAAAGGTTCTTCCACCATGGGTATGTGCTCTTCCAACTGGAAGGATCCGGTCCATGAAATGTGAGTCAACATCCTATCAGCAAATCTTACCTTTGCCAACCCGTACCCTTTGTTGTAGTAGCATTTGCCGTGTGGTGCTATAATTGTGCATGTTTAATTATTTCAGTTATGCAAAAATGTATTGTTCAATAGGGCTATGTGATGTTTAAGTATGAATTGTCCACTTAGGTTGTAATTGCTATATTTGGTTGTTGTAACACCGGATGTAACCTTCCATCTTTGTATCTCCAACTCTTGCCATTTTCAGCTATGTGATATGTTATTCCCTCCGTGGTTGGGTTTTGTCTTCTGTTTTGCATTTTATTCATGTCAGGCATATTATATCATGTCATCATGTGCATCTCATTTGCATACGTGTTCGCCTCATGCATCCGAGCATTTCCCCGGTTGTCCGTTTCGCAATCCGACACTCCCACATGCACCGGCGCACCCCTCTTGGCTCTTTTAGGTAATGCGGGTGTTGAGCGTTCTCGGAATGGACCGAGCCTTGCCAAGTGGCCCTGGTATAACACCGGTAGACCGCCTGTCAAGTTTCGGGTCATTTGGAGCTCGTTTGGTACTCCAACGGTTAACCGCATAACCGCAAAGGCCTCTTTTGGAGTTGCAGCCCAACACCCCTCCAAAACAGCCAAATAACCCATCTAAGTCACTTCCATGCTCTCCGTCGTCGGATCACGATCGTGTAGGCGAAAACTACACCTCATTTGGACACTCCTAGCTCCTACCTACAAATATGTGCCCATCCCCGAATTTTTCGGGCAAACCCTAACCCGCTCCTCTCCACGCCGCCGGACACGTCCGGACCAGCGTCGGCAGCGTCAGCGCTGCCGCCGCCCGGCGAACTAGGCGAGCCTGGCACGTGCCCACCTGCCCCTGACCCGCCGAGCCGCTGGCCGGCCCGCGGCGCGCACCTCTGCCCACCCTCGCCCGCTTTCGGCCCGCCGCCCGAATCTCGCCGCCGTCGCCGGCTCCGCGGCCCCGCCGCCGCCCGGCCGCTTCTCCCTTTCGCCGCCGGCCCGGCCTCGCCAGCGCGCCTCGCCCGCCGCCCGGGCCGGATCTCTCCGCCGCCGTCCCGGCCAACTCCGGCAGCCGCGTCCCCGCGCCGCCGCGCCGTCCTCGATATCCGGATCCAGATCCAGATCTGCCCTGGTTGACTTCTCCCCCGAAAATCCCCCGTCTTATCTGTCATTAATTTTGTTGCATGTTCGTCGCACCACAGCTTTGCACCCGTGGCTCCGTATTGGGCGTGTAGCCTACCAAATTGTTCGCCTCAATAAGTACATCATTTCATCTCATTGCATAATTTTCATTTGAGCTCATCTTGATGCCCGAAATGCTGTTGGAAGAGTGCTTCATAATGTTAGTTTCAGATTCCTATCAGAACATGCACTTCTGTCATTTTTGCCATGATTGATGTGTGCATCCTATGTACTTGATCCCTACATGTGTTATGAACTATGCCATTTCTTCTTTACAGACGTGCTTACCATGTATTTTTGTGATCAATGTGGTGACTCGCACAAGCATGCAAACTAGGCTTCGTGATATTGCTGATTTTAGTCCCTGTTCTGCTGTTATTTTCATGCCATGTAAACATGTTTCTACAGAGAGATCCATGCATATTTTGAGTTACTTCAGTAAGGATGTTTTGAACATATGGTTATACTCTATCCATCCATGTCCCTGGTTGCAATTATGGAGTAGCCTAGCATGTCATTTTCGTGCTCTACGTTTGCTTCAAAATGTTTCCTGGCAGATTGTTTACATGTTATTCAATTTTGCCAAGGTTGTTGTAGTTGATCCGTGTATGCTATGATGCTGTTCTTGCCATGTATAGCTTCTATGTCATGTCTTCTTGATGGTTGTATGCTTAGTTTATCATGTAATGCTCTGTAGTGAGTGCATCGAGCTCGCGAAGGTGCCTTCGTAATTCTGTCAATGCCATGCTCTGTTTGCTGAATCTGTTAACGAAACTTGCTATGTTTACATGGGTTCCATCATATTTTATGATCCTTTTTGGCTTATGGTCAGTAAGGGACTTTTGATCTATGCTTTGAGTAGATTCATGCCATGCCTCGTTTTGCTATTATAGGTTCCTGTAGCATGCGGATAACTTGCTCTGGACGTTGCTTCGTGATGCTGTTTATGCCATGTCCAACCTGATATTTTTTGCACTTTCACCATGCTTGTTTGAACCTGTTATGATGTGATTTAGCCGTAGCTCAGTGTTCCTCTTTTGTTAAGCATCTCCTGTAGATCACTTCTATATGTTTTGTTTTTATGTTGGGGTACGGTAGCATAGTTTATTGTTGCATGCTAAGTAGCATTGTGCTGTTAATCGCAGCTTTGTGCCATTCTTGTTTTGCTTGCCATTTGCAATCCGTGCATCCGTTCCCGGTGATCCTTATATCGATTTCAACCGAAATCATCTCATCTTTCCAGCGGCATACTTGGTTTGCCAAGTTGATGCCTTGTTCATCCTTTTCCTCCCGAAGCACGCATATGCATTGCATATCACATCTCGCATATCATGTCATGTATTGCATCATGTTGCTTGTGCATTGCACCGTGATTTATTGTGGTTCCTTTGCTTGTGTTCTTGCTTTGGGTAGAGCCGGAGGCAGTACGTGCACGAGGAACCTGTTGAGTACGCTAACGAGGATCAAGCCTTCGACAACTCTGAGAACCTTGCACGCAAGATGACCATACCTTCGATATCACTTCTATCTTTGCTTGCTAGTACTCGCTCTATCGCTATGTTAGCTCTACCTGCCACTGTTTATCATGCCTCCCTATTGCCATGTCAAACCTCTAACCATCCTGTCCTAGCAACCCTTTGTTTGGCTATGTCACCGCTTTTGCTCAGCCCCTCTTATAGTGTTGTTAGTTGCAGGGGAAGATGAAGTTTGTTCCTGGTCGGAACATGGATATTTTGGGATATCACAATATCCCTTGTTTAATTAATGTACCTTATATATTTGGTAAAGGGTGGAAGGCTCAGCCTTATGCCTGGTGACTTGTTCCACTCTTGCCGCCCTAGTTTCCGTCATACCGGTGTTATGTTCCTTGATTTTGCGTTCCTTACACGGTTGGGTGATTTATGGGACCCCCTTGACAGTTCGCTTTGAATAAAACTCCTCCAGCAAGGCCCAAACTTGGTTTTACCATTTGCCAACTAAGCCTTTTTCCCTTGGGTTTTCGCGAGCCCGAGGGTCATCTTTATTTTACCCCCCGGGCGGTGCTCCTTGAGTGTTGGTCCAACTCGAAGCGATGTCCGCGCCTTGGGCAACCGGTGGTCTATGCCAACCGACGTCTGGCTCATCTGGTGTGCCCTGAGAACGAGATATGTGCAGCTCCTATCGGGATTTGTCGGCACTTCGGGCGGCTTTGCTGGTCTTCTTTTACCATTGTCGAAATGTTTTGCGAACCGGGATTCCGAGGCTGATCGGGTCTTCCCGGGAGAAGGTATATCCTTCGTTGACCGTGAGAGCCTGTGATGGGATAAGTTGGGACACCCCTGCAGGGTATATGATCTTTCGAAAGCCGCGCCCGCGGTTATGAGGCAGATGGGAATTTGTTAATGTCCGGTTGTAGATAACTTGACACTTGACTACATTAAAATGCATCAACCGTGTGTGTAGCCGTGATGGTCTCTTCTCGGCGGAGTCCGGGAAGTGAACACGGTTTGAGTTATGCTTGACGTAAGTAGTTTGGGATCACTTCTTGATCACTTCTAGCTTCTCGACCGATCGTTGCTTCTCTTCTCGCTCTCACTTGCGTATGTTAGCCACCATATATGCTTAGTGCTTGCCGCAGCTCCACCATATTACCCTTTACCTACCTATGAGCTTAAATAGTCTTGATCTCGCGGGTGTGAGATTGCTGAGTCCTCGTGACTCGAGATTCTACCAAAACAGTATGCACGGTGCCGAGGATACCCTTGAGATGCATGCAAATGAGCTGAAGTGGGAATTTGATGAGGCCCTTGGTCGTTACTATGTATCGTTTCCAGATGATCAGTAGAGGAGCCCAGTCGGGACGATCGGGGATCTAGCATTTGGGGTTGTCTTATTTTCATTTGAATTTGACCGTAGCCGTTCTATGAGTGTATTTGAATGATGTTTGATCTTAATTTATGTATTGTGTGAAGTGGCGATTGTAGGCCATTTCTCTTTATCCCATTCTTGTTCATTACATGGGATTGTGTGAAGATGACCTTCTTGCGACAAAACCACTATGCGGTTATGCCTCTAAGTCGTGCTTGACACGTGGGAGATATAGCTGCATCGTGGGTGTTACAAGTTAATGTCTGAGCCATCCCGACTTAGGAGCCCCGCTTGATTGTTTGCTAGCGATGTTGAGTCTAGAACAAAAATGTTTTGAGTCTTAGGATTATATATATCGGAGTAGGATTCTTTTACTCCTCGGTCCCTTCGTCGCTCTGGTAAGGTCTCCTGACGTAGATGTTTTGACTGTCCTCTTCTCAAATTTCACTAAAAAAAAATTTAGGATCACGCGGGTATCTTGGAATCGTTCCGATGGTTTTGTGACGAGAACATTGTTCTTGGTGCCTCCTGTCTATTATGTGGCTTTGACCCGAGGAGTTGAGCTCCGAGGTGTTGTCGTCACAATTTTATCGTTCTTGATTCTAGAATACCGAAGTTTTGCCGACATCGAAAATCTCTTTTATGCAGTTGTTGGTGAGATAACCTCGACGCCACCCAAGATCTTTGGGCGGGAGTTCGGGAGTATTGCCATAACTCAGATAACGGATGCTTTTGAAGGTTGAGGTACACAATTTCGAAGGTTTCTTGGTTATGTGTTGACGGATGGATACAATTTGGATGTAGGGATTGTTAGTTTGGGTGAGATATATTGCTTCCCCTGTATCCCCAACACCTGATTGCATAACCGGAAAGTTTCGGGAGTTTATAGGTGGGATTCAAGTAGCTCTAGCATTTCTTCCCGCAGATATTTGGTTTGTGATTGGGTAATCCTTACCACTTATTTGTTCCAGTTGCACCTTGTTTATTTCATTCATCAATCTCTTATCAAGTGGCTTCTCACCTTAATGGATGTGTGATGTTTGCTTTGGAATTCATTCGTTCATCCTTGTTCGAATTTTTATTGTGAAGACTATATGTTGCAATTTCTATCCGTTGATTCAATTTGTCTATCTGTCTATCAAGATGCTAACGGATGTCACCCTCTTCAGGATGGCTCCGCCAAGGCGTCAGAATCTGGAACGCAATGATGGGAGTCAGGCGAACCCTCCACCTCCACCTCCGCGCCGGAGGCATGGAAAGCTTTGATGGCAGCCACAAACGCCAATGCCGGATGATGGTTCAGCTCATGCAAGAGCGCAACCAAGGCCAAGGCAACCAAGGGAATCAAGGTCAAGGGCAGTTCAATCATCAGCCTCAGTTTCCTACCCTCAACCAATTCCTTGCAAATCAGCCGAAGTCTTTCAGCTACTGTGTCGAGGCCACAGACGCCGATGATTGGCTCGTGGATATCAACAAGCATTTCGAATGCAGCAATGTCAGGCCTGAGGACTATGTCAAGTTAAACTTCTTTTCAGCTAAAGGATCAAGCGGTGATTGGTTCCGACAATACAAGGATTCCAGAGGTGGTCGGTGATTACTTGGACTGATTTACGTCGGGACTTTAAAGCTCACCATATTCCTACCGGTGTTGTTGAGAGCAACCGTGAGGAGTTCCGCAATATCAAGCAAGGCAACATGTCAGTGTACGAATACAACAAGCAGTTTCAGAAACTTGCTCGCTTCGCTAAGCAAGATGTTCCTGATGAGAAAAGTATGATCTATCAATTCAGAGGTGTCTTAGAGAGGATCTGCAGTTAGCTCTCGTTCTTGTTGAGCCTACTCAGTTTGATCAATTCTACAATATGGCACTCAAGCAAGAAGGTCCTCAGCTCAAGTGTGAGGCTTCTAAGAAGAGAATCAGGGATGCAGTGCAATCTTCTTCTTCCTCACAAGTGGCAGCTAAGCAGCAGAAGTTCTTCCTTCCTCCTCCTCCGTTTTGTCAGCCTTACCAGCAGAAGAACTCAGGTGGTCGTGAATCTTCCCACCCACCCAACCCGGGCCATCGTAACAAGTCTCAGGTCCTCAAGCTCCAAGGTCAAATGCTCCTTATCATCGTCCGCTCTCGAAGTGACTTGCAACAAGTGACAGCAGAAAGGTCACTATGCGAACAAATGCTTCAATCAAAGGCGCCTTCCTCCTCCTCCTCCTGTGACATCTTCAAGCAATGATGTGGTCAAGCATAATCCAAAGTCTGCAAAGGTGAACATGATGAATGCAGCGCAAGCAGAGGATTCTTCTGATGTGATAATGGGTAATCTTCCAGTCAATGATATTCCTGCAAAAGTTTTATTTCATACTGGTGCATCGCATAGTTTCATCTCAAGACCTTTTTCATCTAAGCATGAGATGGTTTTTCAAGATTTGCCTAGACCGTTATCGATTTGTCTCTCCGGGTAAATTCTTGAGCATAAGCTCCATGGTTCGGGATGTCTCTATCAAGATGGGCGACTACAAATTTCTGTCTTCTCCGGTTGTTCTTGGCGACTACGATATTGATCTAATTCTCGGGATGGTGGCTTTCTAAGCACAAAGCTCGGCTTGATTGTGCTTTGCCGAGCAAATTCAATTGACACACCCTTACGAGGATGTTATCATCTATGCCGCTCGTGATGAAACCATTCGGTTGTTTTTCTCTCAATGAGAAAGGCGAGTTGGATGCTATTTCTCAAATTCGATCGTTTGTGAGTACCAAGATGTCTTTCCGTAAGAGCTTCCGGGTATGCCTCCTCATCGGCCAGTCGAGTTCTTTATTGATCTTGAGCCTGGTACTGAGCCCGTTTGCAAGCGTCCATACAAGCTTGGACCCAAGGAGCTGAAGGAGTTGAAGAAGCAGCTCGATGAACAAGAGCGTCTGGGTTTGATCAGACCGAGTTCTTCTCCATGGGGTTGTGGAGTTCTTTTTGTCCAGAAGAAGGATGGCACGGATCGACTTTGTGTCGATTACCGTCCATTGAACAAGAAGACAATCAAGAACAAGTATCCACTTCCCAACATCAATGAGCTTTTCGAGCAACTCAAAGGTGCTAAAGTATTCTCCAAGCTTGACCTTCGTATGGGTTATCATCAGATTCGCATTCGTGAACAAGATAATCCCAAGACAAAGATTCGAACAAGCTATGGTTCTTATGAATATACTGTCATGTCTTTCGGTCTTGTCAATGCTCCTCCAACATTCTCTCGCATGATGAACTTTATCTTCAACCCCTACACCAATGAATTCGTTCTGGTGTATCTCGATGATATTTTGGTCTTCTCCAAGAATAAGCAGGATCATGCCAAACATTTGCGATTGGTGCTCGACAAGCTCAGAGAGCATCAATTCTATGCGAAGTTTTCCAAATGTGAGTTCTGGCTTGATGAAGTTCTTTATCTTGGTCACATCATCTCTGCCAAGGGCATTGCAGTTAATCCCGCGAAGGTGTCTGCAGTTTTGAATTGGGAACCTCCTCGAGAATCGTCAAGCGGCTTCCTTGATTTTCTTGGTCTTGCAAGCTATTGCCGAAGATTCGTTGAGAAATTCTCTAAGATTGCAAAGCCTCTTTCCAACCTCCTCTAGAAGCATGTCAAGTATGTCTGGATGCCTGAGTGTGACGTCGCTTTCAACACCCTCAAAGAGAAGCTAGTCACAGCTCCACATCTTGACTCCTCTGATGAATCCAAGCCATTCAAGTTTTACGTGATGCTTCCCTTCAAGGTCTCGGTCTTTGTGTTGATGCAAGAGAAAAAAGTTGTGGCCTATACCTCTCGTCGGTTGAAGCTCAGCGAAAAGAACTACCCCACTCACGATCTTGAGTTGGCGGCGATTGTCCATGCATTGATAACATGGAGACATCTCTTATTGGGAAGGCAAGTGGACATTTCACCGATCACAAGAGCCTCAAGTATATCTTCACTCAACCCAACCTTAACCTCAGGCAAACTCGATGGGTCGAAATGATTCAAGAGTACAATCCAAGTATTGAATATACTCCTGGCAAGGCGAATGTGATTGCAGATGCTCTGACGAGAAAGGCTTATTGCAGCAGTCTAATTCTCAAGCCGTTTCAACGGATCTTTGTGAGGCTTTCCATAAGCTGAATCTTAAAGTTGTTCCTCAAGGCTTTCTTGCCAACCTCATAGTATCTCCTACTTTGGAAGATCAGATTCGTGAGGCACAACTCCTGGATACCATGGTGAAGAAGGTGAAACGTGGTATTGACAAGGGCATTCCCAAATACAAGTGTTATCGTTTGGATGACAAAGATACTCTTTTCTTCGAGGATCGAATTGTGGTTCCTAAAGGTGATTTGACAAAAGTCATCATGAACGAGGCACACAATTCCCTCCTATCCATTCATCCTGGAAGTACAAAGATGTACCATGACCTCAAGCAGTCGTATTGGTGGACTCTAATGAAGCGAGAAATTGCTCAATTCGTGAATGAATGTGATGTCCGCAGAAGGGTGAAAGCAGAACACCAACGACCAGCTGGTCTCCTCCAACCTCTTGCTATTCCGGAATGGAAGTTTGACCATATCAAGATGGACTTCAGGACTGGTTTTCCTAAGTCCAAACGTGGAAATGATGCTATCTTCGTTGTCATTGACAAGCTTACTAAAGTGGCTCATTTTCTTCCTATCAAAGAATCTATCACAGCAGCTCAGCTGGCAGAGCTATACACCTCCAGAATTGTCTCCTTGCACGGCATTCCACAATTGATATCTTCAGATCGTGGAAGCATCTTCACTTCTAAGTTCTGGGACTCCTTTCAGAAGGCCATGGGCTCCAACATTCGTTTCAGCACAGCTTTCCATCCTCAAACAAGTGGCCAAGTCGAGCGACTCAATCAAATCCTTGAGGATATGCTCAGGGCTTGTGTCATCTCTTTCGGTATGAAGTGGGAAGATTGTCTTCCATATCCCGAGTTTTCCTACAACAACAGCTTCCAAGCGAGTTCGGGCAAGGCCCCATTCGAAATTCTCTATGGCAGAAAGTGTTGTACTCCTCTCAATTGGTGCAGAGCAATTGAACGCCAACTTCTTGGCAACGACTTGATCATAGAAGCCAAAGAAATGTGCAAAGTCATTCGTGAGAATCTCGAAGCCGCGCAATCGCGCCAAAAGAGCTATTATGATAGCAAGCACCGTGACTTGGCTTTTGAAATCAAAGACCATGTCTACCTCCGCGTCTCTCCAATGAAAGGCACTCGTCTCTTCGGTATCAAAGGGAAGCTTGCCCCTAGATACGTGGGTCCCTTCAAGACCATTGGCAAAAGAGGCGACCTTGCCTATCAACTAGAGCTTCCATCCAACTTTGCAAGCGTGCGATGTGTTTCACGTGTCACAGCCTTCGCAAGTGCTTCAAGACTCGGCGCACTATCAACTTCGAAGAGATCGACCTCCAAGAAGATCTCTCTTATCATGAGCACCCTGTTGCTATTCTTGAAGAAACCGAGCGCAAGACTCGCAACAAGTCAATCAAATTCCTGAAAGTGAAGTGGTCACACCATTCCGACCGAGAAGCCACACAGGAGCGCGAGGATCACCTCCGTTCCGAATATCCGGAGTTCTTTCAGTCCTAGATCTCGGGACGAGATCCTCTTGTAGTGGTGGAGTGTTGTAACACCCCGGATGTAACCTTCCATCTTTGTATCTCCAACTCTTGCCATTTTCGGCTATGTGATATGTTATTCCCTTCGTGGTTGGGTTTTGTCTTTTGTTTTGCATTTTATTCATGTCAGGCATATTATATCATGTCATCATGTGCATCTCATTTGCATACGTGTTCGCCTCATGGATCCGAGCATTTCCCCGGTTGTCCGTTTCGCAATCCGACACTCCCACATGCACCGGCTCACCCCTCTTGGCTCTTTTCGTGTGCGGGTGTTGAACATTCTCGGAATGGACTGAGCCTTGCCAAGTGGCCCTGGTATAACACCGGTAGACCGCCTGTCAAGTTTCGGGTCATTTGGAGCTCGTTTGGTACTCCAACGGTTAACCGCATAACATAAAGGCCTCTTTTGGAGTTGCAGCCCAACACCCCTCCAAAACAGCCAAATAACCCATCTAAGTCACTTCCATCCTCTCCGTCGTCGGATCACGATCGTGTGGGCGAAAACTACACCTCATTTGGACACTCCTAGCTCCTTCTACCTACAAATATGTGCCCATCCCCGAATTTTTCGGGCAAACCCTAGCCCCGCTCCTCTCCCCGCCGCCGGACACGTCCGGACCGCGCCGGACGCGTCCGCGCCGCCGCTGCCCGGCGAACGAGAACACGACACGTGGCACCCGGCCATCGCCCTAGCCCGCTGAGCCGCGGCCCGGCCTCGCAGCCCGCACCTCCGCCCTTTCGCCCGCTTTCGCCCGCCGCGGATCTCGCCCTTGTCGTCGCCCGCTCCCGCGGCCGCCCGCAGCCCGCGCCTCCGCCTTCGCCGCCCGGCCCCGCCTCGCCCGCGCCTCCCGCCGCGGCCTCTCCGCGGAAATCTGCGCACGCCGCCTCGCCCGCCGCCGCCCGGGCCTGATCTACGCCGCCGCCGTCGGCCAACTCCGGCAACCCGCGTCCCCACGCCGCATTGCCCGTCCTCGATATCCGGATCCAGATCCAGATCTGCCCTGGTTGACTTCTCCCCCGAAAATCCCGTCTTATCTGTCATTAATTTTGTTGCATGTTCGTCGCACCACAACTTTGCACCCGTGGCTCCGTTTTGGGCGTGTGGCGTACCAAATTGTTCGCCCCGACGAGTAAATAATTTCTTCTCATTGCTTCATTTTCATTTGAGCTCATCTTGATGCCCGAAATGCTGTTGGAATAGTGCTTCATAATGTTAGTTTCAGATTATTATCAGAACATGCACTTTTGTCATTTTTGCCATGATTGAGGTGTGCATCCTATGTACTTGATCCCTACATGTGTTTTGTACTATGCCATGTCTTCTTTAAAGAGGTGCTTACCATGTATTTTTGTGATCAATGTGGTGACTAGCACAAGCATGCAAACTAGGCTTCATGATAATGCTGATTTTAGTCCCTGTTCTGCTGTTATTTTCATGCCATGTGAACATGTTGCTACAGAGAGATCCATGCATATTTTGAGTTACTTCATTAAGGATGTTTTGAACATATGGTTATACTCTACCATCCGTGGCCCTGGTTGCAATTATGGAGTAGTCTAGCATGTCAGTTTCGTGCTCTACTTTTGCTTCAAAATGTTTCCTGGCAGATTGTTTACATGTTATTCAATTTTGCCAAGGTTGTTGTAGTTGATCCGTGTATGCTATGATGTTGTTCTTGCCATGTATAGCTTCTATGTCATGTCTTCTTGATGGATGTATGCTTATTTTATCATGAAATGCTCTATAGTGAGTGCATCGAGCTCGCGAAGGTGCCTTCGTAATTCTGTCAATGCCATGCTCTGATTGCTGAATCTGTTAACGGAACTTGCTATGTTTACATGGGTTCCGTCATATTTTCTGATCCTTTTTGGTTTATTGTCAGTAAGGGACTTTTGATCTATGCTTTGAGTAGATTCATGACATTCCTTGTTTTGCTATTATAGGTTCCTGTAGCATGCGGATAACTTGCTCTGGACGTTGCTTCGTGATGCTGTTTATGCCATGTCCAACCTGATATTTTTTGCACTTTCACCATGCTTGTTTGAACCTGTTATGATGTGATTTAGCCGTAGCTCAGTGTTCCTCTTTTGTTAAGCATCTCCTGTAGATCACCGCCATGTGTTTTGTTTTTATGTTGGGGTGCTGTAGCATAGTTTATTGTTGCATGCTAAGTAGCATCGTGCTGTTAATCGCAGCTTTGTGCCATTTTTGTTTTGCTTGCCATTTGCAAACCGTGCATCCGTTCCCGGTGATCCTTATATCGATTTCAATCGAAATCATCTCATATTTCCAGCGGCATACTTGGTTTGCCAAGTTGATGCCTTGTTCATCCTTTTCCTCCCGAGGCACGCATATGCATTGCATATCACATCTCGCATATCATGTCATGTATTGCATCATGTTGCTTGTGCATTGCACCGTGATTTATTGTGGTTCCATTGCTTGTGTTTTTGCTTTGGGTAGAGTACGTGCACGAGGAACCTGTTGAGTACGCTAACGAGGATCAACCCTTCGACAACTCTAAGAACCTTGCAGGCAAGATGACCATACCTTCGATATCACTTCTATCTTTGCTTGCTATTACTCGCTCTATCGCTATGTTAGTTCTACCTGTCACTGTTTATCATGTCTCCCTATTGCCATGTCAAACCTCTAACCATCCTGTCCTAGCAAACCCTTTGTTTGGCTATGTCACCGCTTTTGCTCAGCCCCTCTTATAGCGTTGTTAGTTGCAGGGGAAGATGAAGTTTGTTCTGGTCGAACATGGATATTTTGGAATATCACAATATCTCCTGTTTAATTAATGCACCTTATATATTTGGTACAGGGTGGAAGGCTCGGCCTTATGCCTGGTGACTTGTTCCACTCTTGCCGCCCTAGTTTCCGTCATACCGGTGTTATGTTCCTTGATTTTGCGTTCCTTACACGGTTGGGTGATTCATGGGACCCCCTTGACAGTTCGCTTTGAATAAAACTCCTCCAGCAAGGCCCAAACTTGGTTTTACCATTTGCCACCTAAGCCTTTTTCCCTTGGGTTTTCGCGAGCCCGAGGGTCATCTTTATTTACCCCCCCCCCGGGCCAGTGCTCCTTCGAGTGTTGGTCCAACCTGAGCGATGTCCGGCGCCCCTTGGGCAACCAGGGTCTATGCCAACCCAACGTCTGGCTCATCCGGTGTGCCCTGAGAACGAGATATGTGCAGCTCCTATCGGGATTTGTCGGCACTTCGGGCGGCTTTGCTGGTCTTGTTTTACCATTGTCGAAATGTTTTGCGAACCGGGATTCCGAGGCTGATCGGGTCTTCCCGGGAGAAGGTATATCCTTCGTTGACCGTGGGAGCATGTGATGGGATAAGTTGGGACACCCCTGCAGGGTATATGATCTTTCGAAAGTCGTGCCCGCGGTTATGAGGCAGATGGGAATTTGTTAATGTCCGGTTGTAGATAACTTGACACTTGACTTCATTAAAATGCATCAACCGTGTGTGTAGCCGTGATGGTCTCTTCTCGGCGGAGTCCGGGAAGTGAACACGGTTTGAGTTATGCTTGACGTAAGTAGTTTTAGGATCACTTCTTGATCACTTCTAGCTTCTCGACCGATGCGTTGCTTCTCTTCTCGCTCTCACTTGCGTATGTTAGCCACCATATATGCTTAGTGCTTGTCGCAGATCCACCATATTACCCCTTTACCTACCTATGAGCTTAAATAGTCTTGATCTCGTGGGTGTGAGATTGCTGAGTCCTCGTGACTCATGATTCTACCAAAACAGATGCACGGTGCCGAGGATACCAAATAGCAGATGGCGCAACTGTGCTGAAGTGGGAATTTGATGAGGCCCTTGGTCGTTACTATGTATCGTTTCCAGATGATCAGTAGAGGAGCCCAGTCGGGACGATCGGGGATCTAGCATTTGGGGTTGTCTTCTTTTCATTTGAATTTGACCGTAGCCGGTCTATGAGTGTATTTGAATGATGTATGATCTTAATTTATGTATTGTGTGAAGTGGCGATTGTAAGCCAACTCTCTTTATCCCATTCTTGTTCATTACATGGGATTGTGTGAAGATGACCCTTCTTGCGACAAAACCACTATGCGGTTATGCCTCTAAGTCGTGCTTCGACACGTGGGAGATATAGCCGCATCGTGGGTGTTACAGTTGTTTATAGTGAGTAGATGCCTCGTTTATATGTGTTAGGTTGTTAGGTTGGTTGAAGTGAGCATTTTTTCAGTTATCGAGTCGATGCCTTGTTTATATGTATTTTGTCTTAGTTTGGTTGCAGTGAGCATTTGTCCAGTTATCAAGCATATGCCTTGTTTATCTGTAGTTTGGTTGTTAGGTTGCTTTTTTTAGCGTTTGTCCAGTTTTCAAGCAGATGCCTTGTTTATTTGTATTTGCTTGTTAGGTTGGTTGCAGTGAGCATTTGTCCAGTTTTCAAGCATATGCCCTGCTTATCTATATTTGCTTGTTAGGTTGGTTCCAAAGTGAGACTCTATCCGATTATCAATGGCTATATTTGGTTGTTATAATGATCATTTATGCCTTGTTTATTTTAGTCATTCACAATGTGTTTGTTCATTATGTGCAAGTCGGAACTGCTACCACTCGATTGCATCAATACCAATTTGAACGGCTATATTTGGTTCTAGTTATGCTCGTGTAGTTAACAATTAACACATGCCCTTTATTTCAGTTTTACACATTTATCTAGTGATGTTTAAGCATTACCTACATTCTATTCATTTTCAACAATACCAGTTTGAATTGCAATATTTGATGGATGTTAAGCCTTCTTTGTCGGTAACATTGCTTTCCATTTTATATATGCTTTAACAACATGCTAAAACCAACACATTCAAGCTATCATTTGGAGATGATATTGTTTACTTTGCTATATTTGTTTGATGTTAAGGTTGCCATACTAATCATGTGTCGAATTGGTAGGTGCGACATATGCCAACGGTGGCTAATCATTGTGGGGAGCCAAGAAGACATCGCGGTGCACAGAAGCGGGATAAGGCGAAGACATGCACGCCAGCGAATCTTACCCAGGTTCGGGGCTCTCGTCTTCATGGCGCGCGCTGGAGCCTGGGACGGCTCCAACATCCATGAAGATCACATCAATATCCTTTGCAGGACGCGGCGGTGGCCCGGTGAGGACTACGTGAAGGTCCGCCTCGCGCCGGAGGGGGAGATCTCACCGGCGGAGGAGGGCGAGCGCGTCATCTTCAGGTCGCATTGCCTGCGCGGCTTCAGCGTGCCGGAAAGCGGCTTCTTCCGCGCCTTCGTCGATTTCTACGGCCCTCAGCCGCACCACCTCACTCCGAACACGGTGGTGCTGCTGTCCGCCTTCGTCAACCTGTGCGAGGGCTATCTCGGTGTCCTCCCCACCATTGAGCTTTGGGGCGAGTTCTTCTACTCGAAACTCAGCACCGTCGTCAAGAGCGTGTTGACGCAATGTCGTGCCTTTGTCGCGGTGCGGAGGTCGGCTGCCGAGAACCCGTTTCCCCCCATTACACTGATTCAGTCTGTGAAGATGTGGCAGCAGTCGTACTTCTACATGAAGAGTGTCTTCTCGGAAGGCGACTGGGTCAACTTGCTAGCTTACGTAGCCGGCCCGCCTGCTGGGAAGCAGCCGAACTGGTCTGTCACGCCCAATATGCGATACTATCCTAAAGAGACTCGAAGGTCCCACCAAGGATAGAACCGCATATTGAAACGCTTTTGCAAGGTGGATATCATTACATTAACATTACATAATAGATGGGTATACATACAAAAGGCATGCAATGCCACACGAATACAACATCATCATACATAAGAGCACCATCCGACTACGGATGAAACACAAACAGAGACTCAAACGACATCCACCCTGCTAGCCCAGGCTGCCGACCTGGAACCTATCCCTGATCGAAGAAGAAGGCTGCGTAAGAACTCCAAATAAGCAAACATCGCTCTCGGCCATGATCATCGCATAACCTGCACCTGCAATCGGTGTTGTAGTAATCTGTGAGCCACGAGGACTCGGCAATCCCATTACCATGGGTATCAAGACTAGCAAAGCTTAATGGGAAGGAAGGGGTAAAGTGGTGAGGTTGCAGCAGTGACTAAGCATATATGGTGGCTAACATACGCAAATAAGAGCGAGAAGAGAAGCAAACGGAACGGTCGTGAAGCTAGCAATGATCAAGAAGTGATACTGAACTCCTACTTACGTCAAACATAACCCAAAACCATGTTCACTTCCCGGACTCCGCCGAAAAGAGACCATCACGGCTACACACATGGTTGATGCGTTTTAAAACGGATTTGGTATCAAGTTATCTACAACCGGACATTAACAAATTCCCATCTGCCGCATAACCGCGGGCACGCCTTTCGAAAGTTTATACCCTGCAGGGGTGTCCCAACTTAGCCCATGATAAGCTCTCGCGGTCAACGAAGGATATTCCTTCTCCCAAGAAGACCCGATCAGACTCGAAATCCCGGTTACAAGACATTTCGACAATGGTAAAACAAGACCAGCAAAGCCGCCCGATATGCCGACAAATCCTGATAGGAGCTGCACATATCTCGTTCTCAGGGCAACATCGGATGAGACTAGCTACGAGTAAAATCAGACTTCGAGTTTCCCCGAGGTGGCCCGCAGGCAGCTCAGTTCGGACCAACACTCGAAGGAGCACTGGCCCGAAGGGGCTAAAATAAAGATGACCCTCGGGTTGGTCGACCCAAGGGAAGGGTATAGGTGGTGGTGAGGCAAATGGTAAAACCAAGGTTGGGCCTTGCTGGAGGAGTGTTATTCAAAGCGAACTGTCAAGGGGTCCCATAAATCACCCAACCGCGTAAGGAACGCATAAAATCCGGGAACATAACACGGTATGACGGAACTAGGGCGGCAAGAGTGGAACAAAACACCGTGCATAAGGCCGAGTCTTCCACCCTTTACCAAGTATATAGATGCATTAATTAAATAAGAGATATTGTGATATCCCAACATAATCATGTCCACCTTGGAGCAATCTTCAACTTCACCTGCAACTAGCAACGCTATAAGAGGGCTGAGCAAAGCGGTAACATAGCCAAGCAATGGTTTGCTAGGAAGGGTCAAAAAGATTAGGGGCTGACATGACAATTTGGGAGGCTTGATAAACAGTTGATAGGTAGCGCAGCAAAGCGATAGAACGAAGCAACTAACATAGCAATTATAGCAGTGAGATCCAGGGTAGCGGTCATCTTGCCTGAAATCCCGCTAGGAAGAAGAATGAGTCCATGAAGAAGATGAAGCCACGAAGATGAACCAAGCGTAGATGAACGAATCCTCACGATCACAACAAAACAGGAGCTATCGAGAAGAAGCACACAACATGGTACGCACACCACACATAGACAAGACATGATGCACAAACAGGTATGATGCATGAGAAGGCTACATGAAGCTACTCATGGCAGGAGATGATGCAAACAAGAGCAACACATCAAGGCAAGTTTAAATGAGGCCGGGAACAACATATAACAATTCCAGTAAGTCCTCATATGCAAATTTCGAAATTGGTCCAGATCTGAATAAACCTTATGTTTAAGTTGTTAAACAGCAAGTTATGATGCACCAAGAGGATCTACACGAGATTCTAGTCAAGTTACATATGAAGTTCATTAGATTTGGAGCTACGGCCTAGAAGATATGAGCAAAACAAGTTAAACATGGCATTGATGCAAAATGCATACAAACATCAAGCAAACACCTCAAACAAGGATGCAACATGATAATATGAAACTACATGCAAAGTCAAGCAAGTATCATGTAGAGCACACTCAAAACGGAGCAACGGTTCAACACACACACTATACAAGTTATAGCAACAATCTGTCCAAAACAGCAACTAGGCATATTGCAAGCATCAAAACAACATGCTACAGCACCCCAACATGAGAACAAAAGGCATGGACATGATGTACAGGTAAAGCATAACAAAACATGAACACGGAGATATCTCCAGAAAACACTAGAACATGCTCCAAAACACATGGCAAGGTTGCAAATAATATCAGTTTCAGACTTTGCATAAAAAACATCAGTTTGCAATGTTTAGAGCCATCAAACAACATGTTACAGGAACTTATCATGGAAAACAAAGGCATGGAATGATACTACTAAATGCATAGACCAAAAGTCCTTTACTGACCATGAGCGAAAAAGGATCAGAAGACATGATGGCACCCATGTAAACATGGCAAATTATATGACAGATTCATACATGGCAGAAACAGCAATAAGTAGGCATGTTGGTAATCTTGTACCACTCACCAGAGAGCATTAAATGGCATGACAAGTCAACCAGCAGTAATAATACATATTTATGAACCTAAGATTGTCAAGCTCAAGTTCATAGGGTACATGTATCACTAGCAAAGCTCATGGCAAAACTGAACTTAATGTTAACAGGCTGACAGCAACATTATTTAGCAACTTTGGAGCAAGCTTACAACAAGCTACAGCAGGCTATAAATGTAACCAGGGGCATGGATGGATAGAGCATGGCATTTGTAAAAAAACATCCTTAGTGAACATCTCTAGATTATGCACAGAATTACTTGTAGCAGCACGTTTACATAGCATCAAAAAATAACAGATTCAGCCTAGCAAAACGGCAACAGCAAGTACCATACTTCACGAGCTTGATGCACTCACTACAAGACTTCCGAAAATACATAGATTGCACCCCTGTAAAGATGGCATGATTTTGTTCAAAACACATGTAGATCTCATGCTCATAGGATGCACACATCAAATGCAACAAAAATGATAAATCACCAAGTTATAACAGTTTCAGCAGATTAACATCATATAGAACTCTTGCAACGATGATTCAGGCATCAATATGAACTCAAACAAGCATGGCACAATGGAACAAAACGAAGAGCATCTCATGAAGAACATTTTGACATATTACACGCACAAAGCGGAGCAGTATGCAACAAGTTATGATGCGATGAACAGGGGACCATAATACAAATATTTTAAGGACTCAGGCAAAATCGGGGTCAACCTCTGGATCCAGATCTGGATCTGGGCACGGTTTTCGAAGCGAAGCGGCGACTTCGCGGAGAAGACGACGGGGAAGGCGGCCGGAGCTTCACCGGAGGAGGGCCGGCGAGGGAGGGCCGGAGTTGGCCGGATCCGGGGGCACCATGCCCGGATCTGACCGGAGCAGGGCGGCGTCGACCAGAGGAGGCAGCTGCCGGCGGAGATGACGCGGGGCTCGGGGGCGGAGGCTGGCACCTCAGGCGGCGGGCGACGCGACGGGCCGGGCGGGCGGCGGATCTAGGCCCACGCGGGCCCCGGATGGGCTCCGCGGGCCGGCGGCAAAGTGGGGCGCGGGCATGGGCGACGTGGAGGGCGCCGGTTGGCTGCGGCGGCGGGGAGGGTGACGTGGCGTGCCCTGATTCGTTGGGGTGAGGTGGCGGTGGTCCGTGGACATGTCCAAGGCTGACGCGGGCGTCGGCCCAGGGAAGGAGTTTGCTAGGGTTTCGTCTGCGACTTTTCGGGTGGGGGGGAGGGCATATATTTATAGATTCTGGGAGCTAGGAGAGTCCAAATGAGGAGTGGTTTTCGCCCACACGATCGTGATCGAACGACCGAGAGCATGGAGGAGACTTAGATGGGTTTTGGGCCACTTTGGAGGGTGTTGGGCTGCAAGACAGAAGAGGCTTTTACGGTTACCCGGTTAACCGTTGGGGTATCAAACGGACTCCAAATGGCACGAAACTTGACAGGCGGTCTACCGGTGCTATACCAAGGCCGCTTGGCAAACCTCAGGCCAGTCCGAGAAAGTTTAACACCTGCTCACGAAAAGAGACAAGAAGGGGACGCCGGAGGACATAGGAGTGCTGGATTGCAAAACGGTCAACGGGGAAAATGCTCGGATGCATGAGACGAACACGTATGCAATGCAATGCGCATGATGACATGATAAAATGCAACACGCAAGTAAATGACATGGCAATGATGGTGAATAACTGGCAGACACCTGGTGCAACGAATCCGGGGCGTTACAACACTCCTCTACTAACAAGAGATCTCGTCCCGAGATCTTAGGACCGAGACGGAAGGGAAAATGGATGTGGTGAAACAAGAACTCAAGAGAAGAAGAGAGGAACGACGAGAATGACGAGAATACAAAGCTCACTGAATCAGATAGACTATGAAACAACTCCGGTTAGAATGAGATAAGAAACGAATAAGACTGAAAGGATTTAGGCAGCACTCCGGCTGAAAATGGAAGGAATAGAACACGAGCTTCACAAGATGGTATGACACTTGGCGAGAAGAACAATGCAATGCCTCTGGAAGAATTGAAAGAATTGAATGAAAAGAACTTATAAGGAAGGACTGAATGTAGTTGTTGAGAAAATCAACAACGAAAGAATAAGCTTGTTGTGGACTTATGGAAAACATCTCAAAATTATGAGGTTATAACCGACCACAAACGGAAATGATTGGATAGCTGAGAAGAACGAAGAAATGTAAAACTCCACTTCAAAAGAATACGGAGAATTAATTACACTTCGAGACGTGAGAAGAAAGGATACTTGAATTTCTCCAACAAAGTCTTGATGAACTCTTGAAGAATGAATTAAATCATGAAGAACCACCATGAAGAACTCCGGTAACAAAAGGATGATGAGATAGAATGAAGGAAGAAAGAATAAGATGAGCCTTGCAGTGATTTAGATGGAGGATCCGATGAAATGACCGAGGAAATTTGAACTCCAGAAAAGAAAAGACGAAAAGACTTGGAACTAGAATTTATTCATCAAGAACAAACTCCGAAAGAAGCGATTAATCACTTGGATGAAATAAGAATAAGAATTATGTTATACGTATCCTCCATCAATTAAATTGATGAGAAGCAGTGGATTGCATACAACTTATCCACGTTGAAAAGGATTAAGGGGGGATATAGCGCAAAACTTGAGAAAGTCTTCATGAACCACCGGTAGGATTCGAAAGAGCAAATGAATTAATATGATAACAAAGAAAAAGAATCTGAATGAACCACCGGTAGGATCCGAAAATGACTGATGAAAGAGAATGAATCACCGGGAAGACTTAGAAGAACTAATATGCTTAAGGGGATTTAGATGCAACAGAACAAAGAGATAACGAGCTGATTAGCGAACATTTGAATGAAGCGCCGGGGTAAATGGATAATGGTAGCCGACATGTGAGGATGAAGAATTCTTCTGGAATGATGGCCTCCTGTGAAAAGAAACGGGAAAACAATTTCTGACATACTCCGGATGGTTAAGAAAAGAATATCTGACAAATTGAATAATTCGCGAGGATAACATCAAGCTAGAACCACGAAACTTCGAGAGAACGGACAAGATTTAGAGGAAAAACTCTTCTTCGATCTTCAAATGATGACGAGAAACACCACCAAAATTACTGAGATACTCCGGGAGAATGAAAACCGAAAAGGTTGAGCAAACAATGAAAAAGATTTGAAATCGATCTTGGAAAGGCATCTGACTGATGGAATCCATTCTTACGTCAGACTTGAAAAGAATTTGGGAATAACTCTGGGGGAATTAGAAGAGTCAGGTAAGATCCTGGAAAAAGACCTGTGGGTTAGGGCCCACTAAAGAGAAAAACACCGTTGAAAATGATTGTTGAAGGATAGATGATGCACCGGAACAATTGAAATATTTGAATGAGGTGACAACCTCGAATTAATTGGAACACAGACGAATCTCCTGAGATGTCTTCCGAACTCCGGAATGATTAACTGGCGAGAGGCGAACGAGCAAGGAAAACACTTGAGCCGAGGGAAAGAATATAATCACTACCGAGAATTGGAATTGAATCCACCGGGGAAGATAAAGAGATGAAGAATGTCCACCGAGACGAGAATTCACCGGTTGAAATGATTGAGGGAAGACTGAAGAGACTCCACACGAAAGACTCCGGGAAGAAGAGGGTGGGAGGGCGGGAAAAACAAAGGCAACTTTGAAGGGGGAAAACCGATGAATAACTTGAAGAGAAAACACCGGTTGAAATCATTACGGAAGGAAAGCGAAGACTTCGCACGAGTAGGACGGATACTCGATTACGGACTCTGGTTTCGAGAAGAAAAGGGGGGCGGGTGGGAAAAGAAGACAACTAAGGGCAGAGAAACAACTTCATTGAGAGTGAACTGAGGATTGAACTTGGCAATGATGAAGAGGCTCGAGTCAACTTGACGAGAAATGCACCGGATGAAAAGAGTTGAGAACCAACGATCGGAAAACCAACTGCGTGATCCTAAAGAAAATTTTGAAGGGGAAGAGGAGTAATTAAAAACACCTACGTCAAGATTCCTGACCAGAGCGACGAAGGGGCTGAGGAGTAAAAAAGAATTCCTACTCTCCGATATAACTAGACTCCGAAAACAGTTTTTCTCTCGACTTGACAGCGGCCAGACTACACGATCAATCAAGGGGGCTCCTAGGGTCGGACCTGGCTCTGATACCAACTTGTCACGCCCAATATGTGATACTATCCTAAAGGGACTCGAAGGTCCCACCAAGGATAGAACCGCATATTGAAACGGTTTTGCAAGGTGGATATCATTACATCATCATTACATAATAGATGGGGATACATACAAAAGGCATGCAATGCCACACGAATACAACATCATCATACATAAGAGCACCATCCGACTACGGATGAAACACAAACAGAGACTCAAACGACATCCACCCTGCTAGCCCAGGCTGCCGACCTGGAACATATCCCCTGATCGAAGAAGAAGCGGAAGAAGAACTCCAAATAAGCAAACCTCGCTCTCGCGTCATGATCATCGCATAACCTGCACCTGCAACTGGTGTTGTAGTAATCTGTGAGCCACGAGGACTCAGCAATCCCATTACCATGGGTATCAAGACTAGCAAAGCTTAATGGGAAGGAAGGGGTAAAGTGGTGAGGTTGCAGCAGCGACTAAGCATATATGGTGGCTAACATACGCAAATAAGAGCGAGAAGAGAAGCAAACGGAACGGTCGTGAAGCTAGCAATGATCAAGAAGTGATCCTGAACTCCTACTTACGTCAAACATAACCCAAAACCGTGTTCACTTCCCGGACTCCACCGAAAAGAGACCATCACGGCTACACACACGGTTGATGTGTTTTAAAACGGATCCGGTATCAAGTTATCTACAACACGACATTAACAAATTCCCATCTCGCCGCATAACCATGGGCACGCCTTTTCGAAGTTTATACCTGCAGGAGTGTCCCTACTTAGCCCATGATAAGCTCGCGCCAATGAAGGATATTCCTTCTCCGGGAAGACCCGATCGGACTTCGAATCCGGTTACAAGACATTTCGAAAATGGTAAAATAAGACCAGCAAAGTCGCCCGATGTGCCGACAAATCCCGATAGAAGTTGCACATATCTCGTTCTCAGGGCAACATCGGATGAGTCTAGCTACGACAAGCGATCTACAATCCGGCTAGAGGACATTTTTTATGTCATTTTTACATAGTCAATCCGACTCGGCATATTCTTCTTCAATGCCATCTAACAGGCGGTCTAATTTACAGTCCTGTTGGGAATACTTTGCAGCCAGCTCCACCTGGCCATATGCCAAGTCGACCGGGATCTCCTTTCCGTCCGGACCTATAGGGCCGACCTCGCCATGTGGTTTGGGTCAGCCTTCGTGTACCGAAGTCTTCACCATGGCCCGAGGCCTCCACGGCACCTTGACGGCAAGCCGATATCTTCCATAACCGGAAGCGCTGCCGCACTCCCTCCAGCTTCTTGGCAAGCTCCTCAAGGCCTTCGGGCACGGAGAGGGATGGCCACATAGCCTGGATGATGCCTCGCATTGCCTGCCGAACTCGTTCGTGTAGTTGCAACAGCTCAGGAAGATGGTCTCCCGATGAACCGGGCATTTCCTCCGCCGGACGACCCGTCAGCAGACCTACAGACATAGCTCTGTCAATCGACTTCCTCGCCGAATTATTTTTTCAAAGATTCGTTCAAGCACTTACTAAAAATGCCGCGTCGAAGTCGCCGATTCTCCTTCACGGCAGAAGACAGCTGAATGCGAACATCTTTCAGTTCCTCGCCTAGCTGGGTATTGGCGTCTTGAAGCTTGTTCTTCTCTTGCCTCACCCTCGTCAGCACGTTCTCGCCAGCCTTTAGTTGGCGTAGGAGTTGTTGCTGGTCCGGATTTGCTCCTGCCTCATCTGCATTATTATAGTCAGGGTTGCACGCCTGCCGCATTTCAAAATGGAGGTACCTTTCGAAGCACATATTACTGCAGGCGCCCCTTGACATTCTCTCAAGCGCCAATGCGGCCTCGAAATGAGCCTTGCACTCTTCGAGCTCCTGGGACAATTGCATGTTCTTCTTTGTAAGACACTACATAGCACATGATCCTTCAAACAGTTATCTTAACTGTTTCAAGTCTCGGGGGCTACTGGCATATATAACCTTCAATTCTACTCACCTGTATGTCTTTCACATACTGCTCTGTGGCTCTGGCTAGACCATTTTGAGTAGCACGGAGATACGCATCTCCTGTATTAAAGGCGTCCAACGCCTCTGCGGAAAAACACGCGTCACGGAGAACAGTCCGGCGACGGCTGTGGTTTAGGGCACTCTCCACCTCTGAATTAGTGGCAGATAGCCCGTCGGCGCCCTCTGTCGGAGGAGCGCCCGAGGCGCGTCCCGTGTCCGCCTCCGCTTCCGGACCAAGACTTGAACCTTGGCCGGCGGACATAGTCCGGCGGGCTCTCTTCTTTCTAAGAAAATCATGAGCATTAGTAGGACTCAAGGGCATAAACCCTAGGCGTTAAATCCGCACACCATACCGTTGCACCGGAATCTCGATCTGGTCCGCACTTCTTTTTGGCCCGCCTGGTTTCAGCGGCCCTTGTTGGCTGCCCACCGTGGGCTCGGCCTTCCGCCTCAAGGATTTACCCTGCGAAACGTTGTTAGTGCACGGCATGCAAGATAAAACATGAGAATACTAGGACTTCGGTCTTAGTTATCTTGGAGGCTGGAGTAGTCCGGGATAGTCGGCCGTGATGGCCACTAAAGAGTTATCCTCAATTGATGAAATACTCCATCAACCAACTCCACGCATAAGTCCGGATCTTCTTGGGAGTCCAGATCAAGGGACCGTTCTAGATCCTCAGGTTGTGGATCAGAGCTTTTTATTTCCTTCACAGCCTGGCGCAGCTCCTGCGTTTAAACATTACTAGTCTAAGTACTCAACTACGGGAATTTCGAAAAAGGATAGGCAAGTGAAAGTGTCCGCTCACCCAACTAGGAGGATTGTACATAGAGAATCCGCCTTCCGGGTTGACGTGGAGGAATTCTTCCTCTTCCCCCTTGTACAAAGCGGATAAGATTCTCGTTAAAGTGGCGGCCGAATCTGGCCCCTTGCGACCACACCGGGTAGCATCATCCTCCCCGTTGAAATCCCACATGGGGTGGCCTCTATATTGAAGCGGCTGCACCCCTCGCGTGATGCATATGGCCATGACCTTGATCATGGTCAGTCCGGAATGAGCCAACAACCTTATCCGGCTCATCAGGTACAGGACGTCCCTGTCAGCTTCCCTCTGAGGGTTCCGTGGGCGCCAACTCAGGCGCTTCTTCAATGGGGCATTATAGAACTCGGGGAGGCCGATCCGTACAGGGTCCGGCAGATGGACACCATCTATATAAAACCATTTCGAGGGCCAGTCTTCGGACACCCTCTTTGGGGTGCCGGATAGATATCCGGTCCCGGTGATGCGCCATAGTTCGGCTCCGCCCACTTGATAAATAGACCCCTCCTGAGAACAAGGCACCAGGAAAAACAACCTCTTCCACAGAGCGAAATGGGCCTCAACACCCAAGAGCAGCTCGCAGAGGGCCACGAAGCCTGCAATGTGCAGAACGGAGGCGGGCGTGAGATTGTGTAGCTGGAGGCCGTAGAACTCCAGCAACCCTCAAGAAAGCGGATGAATTGGAAATCCGAGTCCTCTCATCAAATAAGGGACTAGGCATACATGCTCTCCTCGAGAGGGATTGGGGACGCTCTCCGCCTGCTCTCCGTCGCTATAGGTAGCAATCCCGGCTCGAACTGGGACCATATATGCTGGGGGGAGAAGCCCCTTGGACTGAAGCACTACTAGCTGGCTATGCGGGACGGAACACCGCCCCTAATCTCCAGGCCGAGCGCTGGAGGGGCGAGAGGAGGAGCTGCACCGACCGGCCATGGTGGAATGGATCTCTGTCGAAGGCACTCTGATGAAATCTCGCGGAGGGAAGATGGTGTGAATTGGATCTAAATCCCTGTCTCTTTTATGGGTGGTTCATTAATGCAACCAGGGGGGTAACTGAAAAAATCCCCTGGCTTTTCGCATTCGTTTGACACGTGGAAGTTGGTCATTATGGGGCACAGAAGCAGAGGAGGGCAGCATGCACTAGAAGCCAGACACTATTCGACGGATACAGAGAATTTGCGGGAGAACCCACCTTGCAATGCCGAAGACAACTTGCACGCCGGACTCATTGTCATTGAAGCCTGGTTCGGGGGCTACTGAGGGAGTCCTGGATTAGGGGGTGTCCGGATGGCCGGACTATGACCTTTGGTCGGACTCCTGGACTATGAAGATACAAGATTGAAGACTCCGTCCCGTGTCCGGATGGGACTCTCCTTGGCGTGGAAGGCAAGCTTGGCGTCTGATATGAAGATCTCCTCCCATTGTAACCGACTCTGTGTAACCCTAGTCCTCTGGGTGTCTATATAAACCGGGGAGTTTTAGTCCAGAGGATCTAACAACAATCATACCATAGGCTAGATTCTAGGGTTTAGCCACTCGATCTCGTGGTAGATCTACTCTTGTACTACCCATATCATCAATATTAATCACAGGAGTAGGGTTTTACCTCCATCGAGAGGGCCCGAACCTGGGTAAAAACATCGTGTCCCTTGTCTCCTGTTACCATCCGCCTAGACGCACAGTTCGGGAACCCCTACCCGAGATCCGCCGGTTTTGACACCGACAACCAGCAACATAGAATAACAGGAGTGTCGTGCCGAAATTTGAAACTGTTTAGGGTTTGTTTGTCCATTGTATATATTATTACTAATAATTAAGTTTTCTACGCATTTAATGTAGTCCATAATTTAAATTTGAACTACAAGCACATGCTCCAGTGAAGCAAAATGGGTGGGAAATCGTACATGTGTCATTGGGTGCATGTTTAGGTCTCATTAAAGGAATGAGAATGAATTACAAACTTGTCGTCGTCCTGAAACATTGAGAATCTTGGTTTTTAAATCCTAGTAAATCAAGAACTCACCCAAAAAACATGAAACTTGGCATGGTTTCATGACATGGCACATATATGCCGTGGTAAAAAAATCTTCTAGATTGAGAAGAGGCGCACACATTAGTAGCCAACGAAGTCCTTTTTGAAACAAAAAGCTGACACGTTGATATCGCAAACGGTTGAATTATATGAACAGTGTCAAAATTTAACAATACTCAGTGGCGTGTGTGCAGCTGTTTGATTATTTTCCATAGTAACAAGTGACAGTAAATTTCAACACACTTTATAATTGTTTCCTTACAAAATTCCACCTACCAAAGGCGCTTCACTCCCCGGCAACGGCGCCAGAAAAGAGTCTTGATGAACCACAAGTATAGGGGATCTATCGTAGTCCTTTCAATAAGTAAGAGTGTCGAACCCAACGAGGATCAGAAGCAAATGACAAGCGATTTTCAGTAAGGTATTCTTTGCAAGAATCGAAAGTATCGGTAACATATAGTTCTGTGATAAGGTAATTTGTAACGGGTAACAAGTAACAAAAGTAAAGAAGGTGCGGCAAGGTGTCCCAATCCTTTTTGTGGCAAAGGACAGGTCTGGACAAACTCTTATATAGAGCAAAGCGCTCCCTAGGATACATGGGAATTACTGTCAGGCTAGTTTTCATCATGCTCATATGATTCACATTCGTTACTTTGATAATTTGATATGTGGGTGGACCGGCGCTTGGGTAATGCCCCTTCCTTGGACAAGCATCCACTTATGATTAACCCCTCTCGCAAGCATCCACAACTAAGAAAGAAGAAATAAGGTAAACCTAACCATAGCATGAAACATATGGATCCAAATCAGCCCCTTACGAAGCAACACATAAACTAGGGTTTAAGCTTCTGTCACTCTAGCAACCCATCATCTACTTATTACTTCCCAATGTCTTCCCCTAGGCCCAAACAATGGTGAAGTGTCATGTAGTTAACGTTCACATAATACCACTCGAGGAGAGACAACATACATCTCATCAAAATATCGAACGAATACCAAATTCACATGATTACTTATAACAAGACTTCTCCCATGTCCTCAGGAACAAACGTAACTACTCACAAATCATATTCACGTTCATAACCAGAGGGGTATTAATATGTATTAAGGATCTGAATATATGATCTTCCACCGAATAAAACAACTAGCATCAACTACAAGGTGTAATGAACACTATTAGCAACCCACAGGTACCAATCTGAGGTTTTGAGAAAAAGATCGGATACAAGAGATGAACTAGGTTTTGAGAAGAGATGGTGTCGGTGAGAGGATCGATGGTCATGACGATGGCGACGATTTCCCCCTCCGGAGGGATGTTTCCCGATAGAATAGCTCACTGGAGCCCTAGATTGGTTCTCGCCCAGGTTCCTCGAGACGGCGGCGCTTCGTCCCGAAAGCTTCCTTATGATTTTTTCCAGGGCAAAAGACACACCATATAGCTGAAGATGGGCATCGGGGGCCTGCCAGGTGGCCCACGAGGCCGGGAGCGCGCCCAGGGGGTAGGGTGCGTCCTCCACCCTTGTGGCTGGTGGGTGGCCCTCTCTGGTGCTTTCTTCACCCAATATTTTTAATATATTCCAAAACCGACTTCCGTGGAGTTTCAGGACTTTTGGAGTTGTGCAGAATAGGTCTCTAATATTTGCTCCTTTTCCACTCTTAATTCCCAAAGCTGTCGGCATTCTCCCTCTTCGTGTAAACCTTATAAAATAAGAGAGAAAATGCATAAGTATTGTGCCATAACGTGTAATAACAGCCCACAATGCAATAAATATCGATATAAAAGCATGATGAAAAATGGACGCATCAACTCCCCCAAGCTTAGACCTTGCTTGTCCTCAAGCGAAAGCCGATATCGAAAAATATGTCCACATGTTTAGAGATAGAGGTGTCGATAAAATCAAATACGGACATGAGGGCATCATGATCATTCGTAGAGCAGCAACATATATATTGTCATATGATTTCTTATGCTAAAGTAACAATCCATTCACAATGTAAAGTATGAATCATAAACTTTATTGAAAACTAACAAACAATGATCTCAGTCATTGAAGCAATTGCAATTTATCATAACATAGGAAAGAGTCAATATAAGAGCTTTTCAGCAAGTCCACATACTCAACTATCATTTAGTCTTTCACAATTGCTAACACTGATGCGATACTTATGGGTATGGAGTTTCAATGGGACACAGGAGAAAGATAGGGGCTTATAGTTTCGCCTCCCAACCTTTTACCTCAAGGGTAATGTCAACAATAATACTTTATGAAAACCTACATCCAAGTGGATATATATCAGGATCTTTCCAACACATAGTGCTTGCCAAAGGATAAAGTGTAAAAAGGAAAGGTGAAGATCACCATGACTCTTGTATAGAGGTAGAAGACACAAATAAAAGATAGGCCCTTCGTAGAGGGAAGCAGAGGTTGTCATGCGCTTTTAAGGTTGGATGCACAAAATCTTAATGCAAAAGAACGTCACTTTATATTGCCACTTCTGATAAGGACCTTTATTATGCAGTCCGTCGCTTTTATTTCTTCCATATCACAAGCACATATAAAGCTTATTTTCTTCACACTAATAGATCATACATATTTAGAGAGCAATTTTATTATGCGCACCGATGAAAACTTACTTGAAGGATCTTACTCAATCCATAGGTAGGTATGGTGGACTCTCATGGAAAAACTGGGTATAGGATGTTTGGAAGCACAAGTAGTATCTCTACTTGGTGCAAAGAATTTGGCTAGCATGAGGGGAAAGGCAAGCTCAACATGTTGGATGATCCATGACAATATAACTTATTCGGATATAAGGAAACATAACCCATTACGTTGTCTTCCTTGTCCAACATCAACTTTTTACCATGTCATATTTTAATGAGTGCTCACACTCATAAAAGATGTCCAAGATAGTATATTTATATGTGAAAACCTCTCTTTCTTTATTACTTCCTATTAATTGCAACGATGACCAAAACTATGTTTGTCAACTCTCAACAACTTTTATTCATCATACTCTTTATATGTGAAGTCATTACTCTCCATAAGATCAATATGATCTTTTTATTTCCTTTTATTCTTTCTTTTATTCCCTCAAGACCATAGCAAGATAGCAAAAGCCCTCGACTCAAAACTAACCTTTATTATATATAGCTCACGAACTCGATTACATAGATAGGGATCAACACAAAAATCAAAGCTAGATCAAAGTAAAACTTTATTCTACTAGATCAAGATATAACCAAAAGGATCGAACTAAGAAAACGGTAAAGATAGAAGTGTGATGGTGATACGACATGCGGGCAGCTCCCCCAAGCTTGGCAGTTGCCAAGGGGAGTACCCATACCCATGTGTTTATGTTTCTTTCTTCGGAGGTGGTGATGATGGAGTTGTTGATGATGTAGGCTTGCCATCCATCTTCCAATGCATAGGCTCACCATCATAGAAGGATGATCGAGTCTCCAGGATCCTCAAATCTGCAGCCAAATTCATCCTCTTGAATCTATATTCGTACTCACAGTTTTGGTTTTGCAGGTCATAGATCTGGGCTTGGAGGTGCTCGATTTTCTCATGTACCTTGAAGATGGTCTCCCCAATGTTCTTGGCATCCAGCTTGTGGTTCTTGGTGAACTCCGCGATCATCATGTGGTTGGCACTGAGCCCGCGTTCCACCATCCCTTGGCACTTGAAAAATTGATGCTCCATTGCTTTGAGTCTTGTCTCCATGCTTCCGGTCCTTCTTGGTCCCTCAATGTCGCGGATGTGCAGCACCCCATCACGCATCTCAATGGTGTGAGGGTGTTGCAGCACCTCCGCGGGGTAAGGGTTTATGACCTTCTCAAAAAACTTGTCCTTGGGGGCGCTTGGAGATGTCATGGTGATTTAGATCTGTCAGAAAAACTGCTCGAAACAAAAGCAGAGGATTTTGCCGTGTTACGGTATTCAAAATCTTTGGGAGATTATATAATGAATTTTTAACGACCAAAAGAAGTATCGTGCAAGAAAACGTAGTCCGGAGGGCACACGAGGTGGCCACGAGGCAGGGGCGCCTGTGGGGTAGGGCACGCCCTCGGCCTCGTGGATGCCCGTGTCTCTTTCATACTACTTTTAATTTTTCTATTTTTAAAATATTCCAAAACAGAGAAAATTCGGTATTTGAACTTTTTGGAGTCAGTTTACATACCGTACCACATACCTATTCCTTTTCGGAGTCTGAAACGTTCTCGAACGTGTCCCTTATGTACTCCTCCAGGGTTACGGTGTCAATAACATTAGTTTCAACATTTATAGGATTACCTGAGATATAATGTTTGATTCTTTGACCGTTCACCACGTTCGGATTTGTGCCTTCGGCGTTGTTGATTTTGATGGCACTTGAACGATAGACCTCCTCGATAATGTAAGGACCTTTCCATTTACAGAGAAGTTTTCCTACAAAAAATCTTAAATGGGAGTTGTATAGCAAAACATAATCACCTGCATTAAACTCACGCTTTTGTATCCTCTTGTCATGCCATCTTTTAACTTTTCTTTAAACAATTTGGCATTCTCATAGGCCCGGGTTCTCCATTCATCAAGTGAGCTAATGTCAAATAGCCTCTTCTCACCGGGCAAGTTTGAAATCATAATTGAGCTCTTTAATAGCCCAATATGCATTACGTTCTAGTTCGAGAGGTAAGTGACATGCTTTTCCATAAACCATGACATACCCATAGGATTTTATATGCAGTTCTATAGGCCCATAATGCATCATCAAGTTTCTTGGACCAATTCTTTCTAGATCTATTAACAGTCTTTTGCAAGATCAATTTAATCTCTCTATTACTCAATTCTACTTGACCACTAGACTGAGGGTGGTATGGAGATGCAATTCTATGATTAACATCATACTTAGCAAGCATTTTACGAAAAGCACCATGAATAAAATGTGAACCACCATCAGTCAATAAATATCTAGGGACGCCAAACCTCGGAAAAATAACTTCTTTAAGCATCTTAATGGAAGTGTTATGATTAGCACTACTAGTTGGATAGCTCTACCCACTTGGTAACATAATCAACACAGCTAAAATATGTGTATACCCATTAGAGGAAGGAAAAGGTCCCATATAATCAAAGCCCCAAACATCAAATGGTTCAATAACAAGTGAATAATTCATAGGCATTTCTTGACTCTACTAATATTGCCAATTCTTTGACATTCATCACAAGACAAGACAAACTTACAAGAGCATCTTTGAAAACCTTCAATAATCCTAGTGAAGTCTTTAATAAATCTCCTATAAAAACCAGCATGACCAAGAAAACTTCTTATACCTTTGATGTCCTTAGGACACGACATCTTTTCAATAGCATCTACTTTAGCTTTATCAACTTCAATACCTCTTTCAGAAATTTGGTGCCCCAAGACAATACCTTCATTAACCATAAAGTGGCACTTCTCCCAATTCAAGACAAGATTAGTTTCTTCACATCTCTCAAGAAAACTCGATCAAGTTTGCTTAAGCAATCATCAAAAGAATGTCCATAAATGGAGAAATCATCCATGAAAACCTTTAATAATCTTTTCACAAAAGTCAGAGAATATAGCAGGCATACATCTTTGAAAGGTAGCAGGTGCATTGCATAAACCAAAAGGCATATGTCTATAAGCAAAAGTACCGAAAGGACAAGTAAAAGTGGTATTTCCTGATCCTCTTTTGACACATGTATTTGAGAGAAACCAGAATAACCATCTAGGAAGCAAAAATGTGTATGTTTGGATAGTCTTTCTAGCATTTGATCAATAAAAGGTAGAGGGTAATGATCTTTCCTAGTAGCTTTATTTAATTTGGAAATCAATTACCATTCTATAACCTATAACAATTCTTTATGGGATCAATTATTCCTTATCATCGTGAACAACAAGTAATACCTCCCTTCTTAGGGACACAATGGATGTGACTTACCCAATCGACTATCAAAGAATGTGGATAATTATACCTGCCTCCAGAAGCTTTAGTATTTCATTTCTTACCACTTCTTTCATCTTAGGATTCAACTGTCATTGATGATCAACAACTAGTTTAGCACCTTTCTCCAGTTTTATTTGTGTTGGCATAGAGTGCGACTAATGCCCTTAAGATCATCAAGGGTATATCCAATAGCAGCACGGTGCTTCTTCAGATTTTTCAATAATTCCTCTTCTTCATGCTCTAAAAGGTTTGCACTAATAATAACAGGATATATCTTCTTTTCATCGAGATAAGCATATTTCAAAGTATCAAGTAATTGTTCAAGCTCAAACACGGGATCTCCCTTGGGTGGAGGAGGATCCCCTAGGATTTCAACAGGCAAGTTGTGTTTCAAAATAGGTCCCTGATTAAAGAATACTTCATCTATTTCCCTCCTTTCATTCATAAACATATCATTTTCATGGTCTAGGAAATATTGTTCTAAAGGATCATTAGGAGGCACGGCAATAGAAGCAAGACCAATAATTTCATCTTTACTAGGAAATTCTTTATCATGGGGTTGTCTACAAAATTTAGAAAAATTAAAGTCATGAGACATATCCCCTAACCCAAGTGTAACAATGTCTTTTTCGCAATCTATCTTAGCATTAACAGTATTCAAGAAGGGTCTACCAAATATAATGGGACAAAAGTCATCTTGTGGGAACCAAGAACAAGAAAATCCGTAGGATATTTAATTTTCCTGACAAGACTTGAACATCTCTAACAATACCAATTGGTGAAATAGTGTCTCTATTGGCAAGCTTAATAGTAACATCAATATATTCTATTTCAGCAGGTGCAATATCATACATAATTTCTTTGTATAAGGAATGAGGTATTGCACTCAGACTAGCACCCATATCACATAAGCCATGATAACAGTGATCTCCTATTTTAATAGAAACTATACGCATGCCAATAATAGGTCTATGTTTATTTTTAGTATCAGGTCTAGCAATTCTAGCAGCTTCATCATAGAAGTAAATAACATGCCCATCAATATTATCGACCAAGAGATCTTTAACCATAGCAATACTAGGTTCAACTTTAATTTGCTCAGGGAGTGTAGGTGTTCTACCATTACTCTTACGAACCATAGTTGAAGCTTTAGCATGATTCTTTATTCTAACAGGGAAAGGTGGTTTCTCAATATAAGCAGTAGGAACAATAGGATCAACATTATAAGTAATAGTCTTTTCTTCAACTTTAATAGGTTCTACTACTTTTACTTTAATGGGAGGATGATATTTAAACCACTTCTCCTTAGGGAGATCAACATGAGTAGCAAATGATTCACAGAAAGAAGCTAATATCTTAGAGTCAAGTCCATATTTAGTGCTAAATTCACAAAAGCATCAAGATCCACAAAAGATTTAACACAATCAAACATAGGGGTTATATCTCGACTCCTTACCTTCTCGAGTTCCCAATCTTCAGAGTTGCGTTTAATTCTTTCCAATAAATCCCATCTAAATTCAATAGTCTTCATCATAAAAGAACCAGTACAAGAAGTATCGAGCATGGAGCGATTATTAAGAGAAAGCCGAGCATAAAAATTTTGAATAATAATTTCTCTTGAGAGCTCATGATTTGGGCATGAATATAACATTGGATTAAGCCTCCCCCAAGCTTGAGCGATACTTTCTCCTTCACGAGGCCAAAAATTATATATATATAATTACGATCACGATGTACCAGATGCATAGGATAAAACTTCTGATGAAATTCCAGTTTTAATCGGTTGTAGTTCCACGATCCAATATCATCACATAGCCTAAACCATGTCAATGCCTTTACCTTCAAAGATAAAGGTAATACCTTCTTCTTTAAATCATCCGTGGGCATACACCTTGCAAGCTTAAATAATCCACAAACTTCATCCACAAAAGATTAGGTGCATGTCGGGATGTAATGTTCCATCTCTGTATAGGGATTAGCTTGCGTTTCTCTATCATACCAAGGAATTTCAAAATAAATATTTTCAGTAGGTTCAAGAGGTTGAGGAGCAACTCTTTGCTCTTCTGATCGGGGTGAAGATACCCCGAACAAGCCCCTCAAAGTATTATTTTCCATAGTAACAAGTGACAGTAAATTTCAACACACTATATAATTGTTTCCTTACAAAATTCCACCTACCAAAGGCGCTTCACTCCCCGGCAACGGCGCCAGAAAAGAGTCTTGATGACCCACAAGTATAGGGGATCTATCGTAGTCCTTTTGATAAGTAAGAGTGTCGAACCCAGCGAGGAGCGAAGGAAATGACAAGCGGTTTTCAAGAAGGTATTCTCTGCATAAGCAATCAAATTATCAAGAATGTATAGTTTTGTGATAAGGTAATTCGTAACGTGTAACAAGTAACAAAAGTAAACAAGATGGAGCAAGGTGGCCCAATCCTTTTTGTAGAAAAGGACAAGCCTGGACAAACTCTTATATAGGGCAAAGCGCTCCCGAGGACACATGGGAATTACTGTCAAGCTAGTTTTCCTCATGCTCATATGGTTCGCGTTCGTTACTTTGATAATTTGATATGTGGGTGGACCGGCGCTTGGGTACTGCCCTTCCTTGGACAAGCATCCCACTTATGATTAACCTCTCTCGCAAGCATCCGCAACTATGAAATAAGAATTAAGGTAAACCTAACCATAGTATGAAACATATGGATCCAAATCAGCCCCATTCGAAGCAACGCATAAACTAGGGTTTAAGCTTCTCTCACTCTAGCAACCCATCATCTACTTATTACTTCCTAATGCCTTCCCCTAGGCCCAAACAATGGTGAAGTGTCATGTAGTCGACGTTCACATAACACCACTAGAGGAGAGACAACATACAACTCATCAAAATATCGAACAAATACCAAATTCACATGATTACTTATAACAAGACTTCTCCCATGTCCTCAGGAACAAACGTAACTACTCACAAATCATATTCACGTTCATAATCATAGGGGTATTAATATGCATTAAGGATCTGAATATATGATCTTCTACCGAATAAAACAACTAGCATCAACTACAAGCTGTAATGAACACTACTAGCAACCCACAGGTACCAATCTGAGGTTTTGAGACAAAGATCGGATACAAGATATGAACTAGGGTTTGAGAAGAGATGGTGCTAGTGAAGATATTGATGGATATTGACCCCCTCTCGATTAGAGGATCGATGGTGATGATGATGGCGACCATGTCCCTCTACCGGAGGAATGTTTCCCAGTAACAGCTCCGCTTGAGCCCTAGATTGGTTCTCGCCCAGTTACGCCTCGAGATGGTGGCGCCGTCCCAAAGATTCCTTATGATTTTTTCGTGGCAAAAGACACCATATAGCGGAAGATGGGAATCGGGAGCCTGCCAGGTGGCCCACGAGGCAGGGGCACACCCAGGGCATAGGGCGCGCCTCCACCCTCGTGGCTGGTGGGTGGCCCCCCTCTGGTGTTTTCTTTGCCAATATTTTTAATATATTCCAAAACTGACTTTTGTGGAGTTTCAGGACTTTTGGAGTTGTGCGTGAATAGCTCCTGTAATATTTGCTCCTTTTCCAAATTTGAGAATTCCAACTGTCGGCATTCTCCCTCTTTGTGTAAACCTTATAAACTAAGAGAGAAAAGGCATAAGTATTGTTCCATAACCTGTAATAACAGCCCATAATGCAATAAATATCGATATAGAAGCATGATGCAAAATGGACGTATCAATGAGCGCGAGAAGTCTGTCGTGCAGGCTCGACGGGACGCGTCTGAGCAGTCCTCCATGCAGGCTCGACGGGACGCGTGCATCATGTCCACCTCGCAGGCTGGACGGGACATGTGCGAGCAGCAAGGCCGCCCATGCTCACTGGCCAGCGAGCTCTTTTGCCTCCATGCACCAGCCACCGCCCGCCTCGCTCACAACTTCTCCATTAATGGGTTAATTAAAGTGCCCGCCTCCGATGTTTGCATGTGATCCCATGGCAGCATTTGCTTTGTTCATGTTTTCAACTCGTATTCGGTCCTAATTTAAATTGCCACATAGGGCAATGGATAATACGATGACAAATAAAATCGCAATGGATAGTACGACGACAAATTTACAATGGCGCAGATAATAATTGTCTTACATATTCAAAATAATTTAAAATGCCACATGCGGGAAAGCCCGGAAGACACGGGGGCAAGAAAAGAAGGAAATCACAGACAACGATCTGGATCGCTACTGTATCTTCTCTTTGATGGATCGCCGAGCGATGACATCCCCCAGCTCCTTCTTCAATTCCACACTACTTTGCCTAAAAGCAGCCACAAATTCCTCCACCTCCTACTCGTGCTCGATCCAGAGCTTCCTCAAGTCACCCATCAACTCCTCGACGACCGCTGTCAGTGTCATCCCCGAGGCACTGCTCTGCTCATGCAACATCTTCCAGTCGGTGGCCTCCTCCTCCTTCTCGGCGAGCGCCTGAGGAGCTTCGCATTGTCACCCATGAGTTGCTCAATGAGGCCGGTCGCCTTGTCAACTGAGGCATCGCTGATCTCGAGCAGCTTCACCAAGCCGTCGACCAGCTCCTACTGCTTAATGAGGCCACCGAGAATGTCGTCGTCACCGGCCAAGGACTACAGAAACACCAGCTCGTCACGATCGCCGATGTGGCGAGTGCGCTTGTGAGAGCCCTCGCATGCCTGTGAGAGCTCGTTCGAGGGATCCGCGGCGCGTCGGGACATCTCTGCTGCGGCTGCGGTTGGCGCTTCGCGGCGGGACCTCTCTAGTGCTTCCGCGGCCTTGGTCTTTGCTGCCTGGTTATATGCCCACCCGAAACTCCTCTTACCGGTCATGGTGGAACGAGTTGACAAGAAAGACCATTTTTGTGGGTGATGGGGAGAGGAAATGTGAAGTAATTTCTTCAAAGGGGTAGTTTTTATAGCTCAAAGTGCTAAGTGTGAACACACACTAGTTTGATCGGTATGAACAGATTTGCAATTACTTATTGCGTTGTAATCTGCAATGTGACGAGAAAACAAAGTCAAAATTTATTGATTGTTACGCCTTCTGGGCCTCAAAAGCCATGTTTCTGTTGTTCTGCCTAATCGCAAACAGTTCTTTTGGATCAACCGTATGCCACGCATCGAAAGCCCGAAACATGGGCCCTTGTTCTTGAATGTATGTGTACGTGTCTGCCCACTATCACACATGGTCATGATATCACCATCGCGTCCTATGGATGCGTTGTCGCGTCTCCCATGGGGTGCCAGAAGGTTAACCATGTGGTTGCTCGTGTGGTGTCCTTGCGCGCACTCCGCTCGCCATTGAGGCAAATTTACAATGGCAATGGTTAATAATTGTCTTACATATTCAGGATAATTTAAGATGCCACATGCGGTAAGGCACAAAACACTCACGACCTACTTATGCATACAATTATAAAAAAATATAGGCTAAAAAGCTGAGCCGGCGGCCTTCCGACCATGGACTTCTCGGACTCCATGATCATCATATCACCCTCGCGGCCGTTCATTATGTGTATCTTACTAATCATCGCATGAGAGTACTCCCAGACGCATCATGTGCGGTACTCCTAGCCACCGCAAGCAACTAGTTTGCATTTTCAAAGTTTTTGTACAAACAGAATCACACATGAACTTACTATAATAACCGTCTCTATTATAACTTCTCATCACAAAAGTTCATCCGAGTGGGTTGTTTGCAGCGTATCACACACATCTGGGTTTACACGAATCGCTTTGTGTTCTTTTGGCTGATCGCAAGTGCTGCATATCACACACATCTTATTAAAATTTTAGGTTCTCTTGCCTAATCGAAAATAGTTTGTCCGAAAGTGAACCGTATGTTGTATATCACACACCTTGATCTGGATGACCATTTCGCATTGCATTCCCTAATAGCACACAGTTCATCGGAGCGAACTATATGTTGTTCTTCATCATCGCATAAACAGTTACATTGGATCAACGTATGCCCAGCATTGCACACGCAAGTAAAATCCCAACCATGTTTGGTGTCTCCACCATCGCAAACGTTTTGCACCTTTTTTGACGGGTTTTTTACACCACCGTTTGCAATTGTTGCATCGCACATAGTTTCGTCGAAGGGTCTCTGATCGTAGTGTCGCGTTAGCCGATCATCTGCAGAGTGATGGTACTATTCATGCATTTGGTTCAAAGGAATGGAGCAAAGGAAAACTGTAGGATTTGTTCCTTTAGTGTCTCCTTGAAAGAAAAACTGTAGGAATTTTAATATCCACATGTCCTCCTTTTTAAATTCCTATTCATGAAGCACAAGACTAAGAGATAGTAGCATAATAGCATTCTAACCGTACATTTACTTGTGGTTTGACTTAATCTCACCATGCTTCTGCATCTTGTGATCTTCCAATTCTTGGGAACCAAACACTCAGATTGGCGTAAACTCGTGTTTTAAATTCTCTATTTTGCACATGCATTCCTATCCTGTTCATGTGTATTTCCTATCCATCCATTGTTAGAATCCTCAAATTCAAACAAGACCTTACACAATTACTTCATTACATGATCACGTGTCAAAAGAAAACCTTATGTGGTTTGTCTCACTCCTGCCATGATGTGTTCCACCCCAGCTCAGTTGCTCCAACGACGAATGGGTTCACCATGAGGATCCGCCTTTCCATACCGCTCTTTCGCCACCTCGGATCTTCTTCCCGCCGTCGGCAGCCACGACAACTACATTACCATCATCAATCGAGCAGATGACCTTGAGGACTACATGTGTCCGCAAGAGAGGTCGCACTCTTTCATATCTGCTTACATTATGCATCGATTAATATGTTGGAATGCTACTTTATCGTCTTGTTCATATATTAGACTCCGAGTCAGGTCCAAACTAATGCTCAAACTTGAGTTTTTAAATGGTTGTGGGGTACATATTGGGGCAGCAATCAATATTATCTGTCTACTATCTGGTTAATCTTGGGTGTCTATATTTAGTTTCATGTTGGGTGGAAACAAACATTAAAGGAGCCACTATCTATATTTTTTAACTAAAGCTATTATTTGCCTGCTATCATTGGTTTTGGGTATATCCACAGTTTGCTACCATCACTACGGATTTGTGCATGCACTCCTTACATAATCTCACTATGTTTTATTCCTATGCATGTCGATTCTTTGGACACAATGGAACCGAACATGTCGAGCAAAAAGAGACGAGCCTTGCATGGAAATAAAATTTGATCTAGATGTCGCTCCATGGTGGGTGCAAAGGCAGCCCCTCCACCCATTTTGGATTGTAATCAAGAGGAAGATAATCGCTCGAGGGGGATTCAGAAGGAGAAGGCCACTCCTATTTACCCCCTGAGGTCTTCGCTCTAACTTGGCATGCTGATGTTAGTAATATCATGCATATGGTGCCTTGCATTTCTCACTTTATACAAAAAATATGTCATCTGCTTAGTTTAGACATGCTTTGTGTGAATGCCATCTGTTTAGTTTCTTTATCGTATATGTGAATCATGCAATGCCATCTTGTTTAGCCAGGCATCAATATGTGAATTTTGCAATGCCACCCTGATTAGCCAGACATCTTATATGTGAATTATATCATGCCATCATTTTTTTATTACGTATTAAATTTGTCAAAAAATTAGTACATTAAATTACTCTTCATGTGCATCAGTCATTAGACACGTCATGGAAAAATCCGGAGTGGAAACAAGGTCTTCATAGCAGACAATGCTATTGAAGCGCATGTCTTGCTGGTTATGGATAGCTCCTCGGAGGAGGATTCAGAGAGAGATGACCAGTCCTATTTCCCCCCTGAGGTGCATGCTCTAACTTGGCAGGTTATATTGCTCAAATCGTGCATATGGTGTCTTGCATTGGCATGTCATTTGCTTAATTTATACATGCTTTGTGTGAATGCCACCTATTTAGTGTCTAGTTACCATGTATGAGAGTTTTGCAATGCCATCTTGTTGCAAGACATTATATGTGTGAATTATGCAATGTTATCTTGTTACAAGGCATTATGTATGTGAATTATGCAATGCCATGTTGTTTAGCCAAGCGTCATATATGTGAATTATGCAATGTTATCTTGTTGCAAGGCATTATGTATGTGAATTATGCAATGCCATGTTGTTTAGCCAAGCATCATATATGTGAATTATATCATGTCGTCCATTTTGTATTACTCACCGGATTTGGTTTTAATAAATGTTTGTATATTCAACTGCTCTTCCCGTGCATCAGCCATTAGAATTGGTGATGGAGAAATCTGGAGTGAAAACAAGGTCTTGAGCAAGACAATGCTACTGCTGAAGCAGATATCTTGCTTGGTTCTGAATAGCTCCTCAAAGGAGGATTCATAGGCAGATGACCAGTCCTATTATCCCCCTGAGGTGTATGCTCAAACTTGGCAGGGTTATATTACTCATATCATGCATATGATGTCTTGCAATGCTTAGTTTTTACATCATATACACAATATTGAATGTCATCTCCTTAGTTGACACGTCATATATGTGATTGCCCTCTGCTCACTTGCTTAGTATATAAATCATATACTTGAATTATATCATGCCATGATGTTTACATAGACAACATGTATCTGAATTATGGCATGCCAACCCATTTTCTAAAGACATAATATAGTTATATCATCTCATCCTGTTTATATAGTCATCATATTTTGAATTATTTCATTCTATCCTTGAATTATATCATGCCATCATGTTTCCATCGGTGGCATGTTTGTGAATTATGGCATGCCAACCACTTTAATAGACACATCGTATAGCTATATCATGGCATCGTATTTATATAGTCATCATATTTTGAACTATGTCATTCTATCCTGTTTAGTTAGCCATCATACATGTGAAATTGTGTCATGCTATCCTGTTTAATTAGCCATCATATATGTGAAATTATGGGTCGTAAACGGGCTAGAGTTGGAATCATCCGTAAATGGGCTGACCATAACGTGCCATCGTTAATCGTCCGTATTTGATGACGCTGTGAAAACGGACCAACGGATTAACGGGCCACAAACGGGTCGACTGTAACTATGGGCTGAATTTGGCCCACAAGAAGAAAAGGCCAGTAACGGGCCGTAAGTAAACCGACCAAGAATAGATGGGCCCTAAGAAGGTCGTAAGGTAACACGGGCTGGAAATGGTCCAATGGAATAATGGGCCGTTAATGGGTATAATGCGATACACTGTTCATTACTGGCCACTTTCACCACGGGCCATTAATGGGCCAAGAGTTACAAAGGGCCTCATATGGGCCGAAAGACATCATGGGCCATACATGGGCCAGAAGTTACAACGGGCTGGAATCATATCGGTCAGCCCACATGACGCTACCGGGCCAAATTCGGATAGGCCGTAACGGGCCGTGCCTTAGCGGGCTATAAATGGGCTATATGCGAACAGGCCGATAATAAAGCTTTCCGTCAGTTGGCCGACTGCTACCTTTTGACCAAGTCAAACGGGCCGCCTTTTCACCTGAAATGGGCCTCTGTTGGGTCGTGCTGTATGTGTGATACGCAGCAAACAGCCCACTCGGATGAACTATTTGGGATGATAAATTATGACACGAGGCAGTTCTTTGTAGTAAGTTTGTGTGTTATAGTGGCCGAACACGCATTACACGTACATCCAAGAACAAGGGCCCATGTTTCGGGCTTACGATGTGTGGCATACGGTTGATCCAAAAGAGTTGTTTGCGATGAGAGAGAACAACAAAAATGGGGCTTTGTGGGCCCAGAACCATTAGTAAATTTTGACTTTGTTTCTCCTCAAATTGAAGATTACAACACAATAAGTAATTGCAAATCTGTTCACACAGATCAAACTTATATGTGTTCACGATTAGCACCGGCTATAAAAGCTACCCACTCGAAAATTACTTCACATTTCCTCTCCTCATCACCTACAAAACTGCTCTTTCCTTTCAAGTCGCTCCGCCATGACCGGTAGGAGGAGTTTGGTGGGCATATAACCAGGCAACAAAGACCAAGGCATTGAAGCACTAGAGAGGTCCGCGCATAAGCGGCAGCCGCAGAGAGAGGTCCCGCTATGAAGCGGCAGCCGCAACAGAGATGTCCCGGCGCGCCGCGGAGCCCTCGAACTAGCTCTCACGGGCACGCGAGGGCTCTCACAAGCGCACTCGCCGCATCGGCGATCGCGACGAGCTAGCATTGCTGAAGTCCTTGGCCAGCAACGACGATATTCTCGCTGGCATCGTTAAGCAGAAAGAGCTGGTCGACGGCTTGATGAAGCTGCTCGAGATCAGTGATGCCTTGGTTGACAAGGCGACCGGCCTCGTCGAGCAGCTCATGGGTGACAATGCGAAGCTCCTCAAGGCGCCCACCGAGAAGGAGGAGGAGGTCGTCGGCTGGAAGATGCTGCATGAGCAGAGCAGTGCCTCGGGGATGACACTGGCAGCGGTCGTCGAGGAACTAATGGGTGACTTGAGGAAGATCTGGATCGAGCACGAGAAGGAGGTGGAGGAATCCGTGGCTGCTTTCAAGCAAAGCCATGAGGAATTGAGGATGGAGCTGGAGGATGTCATCGTCCGGCAATCCATCGAAGAGTAGATATAAGATGTGATCTACTCCGTTCGATGCATTACTCATCATGGTTTTAGTTCACAATTGAACTAAATCCATGACGAGTAAATCGGAACGGAGGGAGTAGATCGTTGTCTATAATTTCCTTCTTCTCTTGCCCCTGTGTCTTCTGAACTTTGCCACATGTGGCATTTAAAATTATCCGGAATATGTAAGACAATTATTATCTCGCACCATTGTAGATTTCTCATCGTACTACACCATTTGCCATTTTATTTGTCGTCCTATTTTCCATTGCCCTATGTGGCAATTTAAATTAGGCCGGAATACGAGTTGAAAACATGAACAAAGCAAATGCTGCCAACGGATCACAACCAAACACCCTCCGTCCACCCCTAAAAAAACCTCCATCCAGGCGCTTTAATTAACTCATTAATGGCGAAGTTTTGAGCGAGGCGAGTTGCGGCTGGTGCATGCAGGTCAAAGAGCTCGCTTCCCGTGAGCATGGGTGGCCTTGCTACTCGTGACGTGTCCCGTCCGAGCCTGCGAAGTGGATAGGATGCACACGCATCGTCGAAAGCATGCGCTGGCGGACTGCTCGTGACGCTGCCCCATCGAGCCTGCATGCCAGACTTCTCGCGCTCTTCTCATCTAATCAAACAGATGCACGCACGCCACTGAGTATGGTTAAATATTGACACGGTTCATATGATACAACCGTTTGTGATATTAACGTGTCAGCTTATTGTTTCAAAAAGGACTTCGTTGGCTACTAATGTGTGCGCCTCTTCTCAAACTGGACGGTTTTTTTACAACAACATATATGTGCCATGTCATTAAACCAGGCCAAGTTTCATGTTTTTTGGGTGAGTTTTTGATTTACTAGGATTTAAAAACTGAGATTCTCAATGTTTTAGGACGATGACAAGTTTGTAATTCATTCGCATTCCTTAAATGAGACCTAAACATGCACCCCATGACACATGTACGATTTCCCACCCATTTTGTGCTTGTAGTTCAAATTTGAATTATGGACTACATTTAATGCCTGAAAACTTAATTAGTAATATATACAATGGCTATATGAACCCTAAACATGCAACCCAAGGACACATGTAATGCTTTTTTCTAGCCATTTTGGTGCCTTTGGAGCATGTATTTGTAGTTCGTATTTGAATTATGGACATTAAATGCCTAGAAAACTGAATTAATGAATAAAAAGGGTCAAACGAACCGTGAATAATTTCAAAGTTCAGCGCGAATCTCTCGTTGTTCCGTACATGTTGCGTGTAGAAAAAAAAAGAGGCTAGAAGAGGGAGCGATTATCGTTTGGCCCACAAGGGGACACATTTCCCTATCGATACCACGAGGGTTCTTACGACAGGCCCCGGTTTGTAAGAGGTTTGTAATAAAGCTACACCCAAATTGGCAATGTTTTTACCATGACATATATGTGCCATGACGTGACACCATGCCAGCTTTAATGACTTTCTGTTGAATTTTGGATTTATGGGGATTTAAAACCGAGATTCCAAATGTTTGGGGATGAGCCAAGACGTCGGTCAGGTTGTAATTCGTTCCCATTCCTTACATGGTACCTAAACATGCACCCAAGGACACATGCATGTATAATTTTTCTAGCCATTTTGGTGAACTGGAGCATGTACTTCAGATTTGAATTAGGGACATTAAATGCCTAGGAAACTCAATTAGTTTATAAAAAGGCCAAACGAACCCTGAATAAGTTTAAATTTCAGCATGGATATCATGTCATTCCATGTTGCCTGTAGAACACAATACAAGGCGAAAAGAGGGAGCGACTACGTTTCGCCACAAGGGGAACACGTTTCCCTATCGGAACCATCAGGCTTCCTTGAGAGAAGCTACGTTTTTAAGAGGTTTGTAATAAAGCTTGACCCAAATTGGCAATGTTTTTACCATGACATATATGTGCCATGACGTGACACCATGCCACCTTTGATGACTTTCTGGTGAGTTTTGGATTTTATGGGGATTTAAAACTCGAGATTCCAAATGTTTGAGGACGAGCCAGGACACTGGTACGGTTGTAATTCGTTCTCATTCCTGGCATGGGACCTAATTAAACATGCACCCAAGGACACATGCATGTACAATTTTTCTAGCCATTTTTGTGAACTTGAGCATGTATTTGTAGTTTAGATTTGAATTATGGACATTAAATGCCTAGGAAACTCAATTAGTGTATATATAAAAAGGCCAAACGAACCCTGAATAAGTTTAAATTTCAGCATGGATATCATGTAGTTCCATGTTGCCCGTAGAAGAAAATACAAGGCGAAAAGAGGCCGTGATTACGTTTTGACAACAAGGGGAACATGTTTCCCTACCGGAACCACAAGGCTTCTTGTTGAGAGAAAGCTCTGGTTTGTAAGAGGTTTGTAATAAAGCTTGGCCCAAATTGGCAATGTTTCTACCACGACATATATGTGACATGACGTGACACCATGCCACCTTTGATGACTTTCTGGTGAGTTTTGGATTTTATGGAGATTTAAAACCGAGATTCCAAATGTTTAAGGATGAGCCAGACACTGCACGGTTTTCATTCGTTCCCATTTCTGGCATGGGACCTAATTAAACATGCACCCAAGGACACATGCATGTGCAATTTTTCTCCATTTTGGTGAACTTGAGCAGGTATTTGTAGTTCAGATTTGAATTATGGGCATTAAATGTCTAGGAAACTCAATTAGTGTATAAAAAGGCCAAACGAACCCTGAATAAGTTTAAATTTCAGCATGGATATCATGTAGTTCCATGTTGCCTGTAGAAGAAAGTACAAGGCGAAAAGAGGCCGTGATTACGTTTCGACAACAAGAGGAACATGTTTCCCTATAGGAACCACAAGGCTTCTTGTCGAGAGAAGCTTCGATTTGTAAGAGTTTGTAATGCAGGTGAAATGATGATATATAGCATGCCAACTTTCAACCATTTTAGAGTTCATTTGAAGTGCTTTTCAATTTCAGGGTCATTTAGCTCAAAAAATCAGTAAATGCATGAAAAATACCAAATGAAGTCAGGAAGGGTTGAAAATTGATGATGTGGCTTTGAATGGTGCATCTTGAACACACAAAAAGTCTGGATTTCAAATAAGTTCAAAAAAGTGAAATCCCTTTGTAACAGATATGTTTTCGTTCGAAACCCTGATACTTCGAAAGAGATTGTCCATTCTGCACATGAAGTCATCCAGTTTTTTCTGTAACCCTCTCAACTTTTTAGAACATGCTATGTGGGTGAAATGACGATACCATGCAAACTTTCAACCTTTTCAGAGTTCATTTGAGGTTTGTAATAAAGCTTGGCCCAAATTGGACAATGTATTTACCATGACATATATGCGCCATGACGTGACACCATGCCAACTTTCATGATGTGACACCATGCCAACTTTCATGTATAATATTTCTAGCCATTTTGTTGAACTGGAGCATGTACTTGAAGTTCATATTTGAATTATGGACATTAAATCCCTAGGAAACTCAATTAATGTATAAAAAGGCCAAAATAAGCCATGTGCCTACCAAACCGTGGCTGATGCCGCCCGCGATCTGAGTCGTGCGTTTTGATTGGCCAGAACCCAAACCCCATGGAGCGTATGTCTGCACCGTTGCATGCTCCTAGATCGAACGGCAACCCTCGGCCCTTTCGCCAAAGACATGCAAAGACATGGTACGATCAGCACAAGCCGCCTTCTAGCTCACGGTTCCTTCTCTTGTACGTTTTCTAAATAGGCTATTGTTTCCCGCCACTCCTCTCATCGGTTTCCCGCCTCTTCTCCCATCGATTTCCCGCTACCAGTGTCAGTGCTCATTGAAGGCTAGCGGTGACACACCAGCCATCGCACACAGTTTCTAAAAGAACAAATATACGTGATAGGAGGGAGTAGGTCCCATAGGGTGACCAGCGTGAGCAAAATGGTGCAAGTACTGGCTTAACCGTGTGCGATGCAAGTGCGCTGTCAAATCAGCAAGACTGCGCAAGTGCAAGCAAATAGTGGAGGTACTGGTTTAACCGTGTGCGATGCAAGTGCGCTGTGAAATCACCATGACTGCGCAAGCGCGAGCAAAATGGTGTAGGTACTCTTGGCTTAACCATGTGCGATGCAAGTGCGCTTATGAAATCACCACGCATCGCATGAACCGCGAGCAAAATGGTGGAGGTACTGGGTTAAACGTGTGCGATGCAAGTGCGCTATGAAATCACCACGACTGCGCAAGCGCGAGCAAAATGGTGCAGTCGGCTTAACCGCAGCGATGCAATTGTGCTATGAAATCACCACGACTGCACGATCTTGGTCACTCCCGCCCCGCATCAATTCCTTTACCCAAATTTTGGTAGCCGTCAGATTTCAACCATCGCCCACACTCCTCCAGCACTGATCTTATAGTAAAATTGCAGTAGCCGAGGCATTTGAACCGTCGCCCTCCCTCGTCCACCACCATCTCCGCCCACCATTACTAAAAAATTTAGTAGCTACGGCGTATCCTCAAACACCCCACCCCCCGCACCACCACGGTCCCCCACCTGCCCTTCCCTCGTGGCCGCCACCGAGCCGCCGCTAACCCATTCCGGTATGCCCGTTCCTCCTAGCTTAGATAATAAACTTCAGGTTACCCAACGATTCCCATACCGTCGCCCCACTCCCCTGAGTGTTTTAGATGAGTCATGCGGTGTCCCTCCCCGCCAGATCCACATCCCCTGCTCCAGAATGTCGCGGTCTAAGCTCGACCACATACCCCGGGGAGCCCGACGAGCGTTCAACCAAGAAGTGGTTTATCATGGCCTCTCCGGTGGACGTTGGCAAGGTGGGTGTCATTCGCCTCGACCTGTCGATCCCGAAGCAACACGTCACCGCGGAAGCCGGCGAAGACGTTGACTACGTTTCCATGTCGAAGGCTTCATGTCGGCGAGCTTGCGACATCGTGTCTCGGGAAAGCTTCGCTCGACATCAAGCTCGTCGACGCCGACGGCTTCACGCGGGCCATGTCATAGGTTACGTGGTCCATCCCAACCCATCTGGTTCAACCGCTGTCGATCTCTTCAATGGCCCTGCCACTAATCTCCTCCTCCAAGCGGTCAAGGATTTGCGATCCTTATACACCATCGAGCCCATTTTGTCATTTCTGAAGGACACGTTCTATGGCGGCGGCTTGGAATCCTCAATTGCCAAGTCAGATCTCATCGACCACGACCATGAGGAGGGCACCCACAAAGGTTCTTCCACCATGGGTATGTGCTCTTCCAACTGGAAGGATCCGGTCCATGAAATGTGAGTCAACATCCTATCAGCAAATCTTACCTTTTCTAGCTTGCCAACCCGTACCCTTTGTTGTAGTAGCACTTTCCGTGTGGTGCTATAATTCTGCCTGTTTAATTATTTCAGTTATGCAAAAATGTATTGTTCAATAGGGCTATGTGATGTTTAAGTATGAATTGTCCACTTCAGTTTCACGAATGGCTATATTTGGTTGTTTATAGTGAGTAGATGCCTCGTTTATATGTGTTAGGTTGTTAGGTTGGTTGAAGTGAGCATTTTTGCAGTTATCGAGTCGATGCCTTGTTTATATGTATTTTGTCTTAGTTTGGTTGCAGTGAGCATTTGTCCAGTTATCAAGCATATGCCTTGTTTATCTGTAGTTTGTTTGTTAGGTTGCTTTTTTTAGCATTTGTCCAGTTTTCAAGCAGATGCCTTGTTTATTTGTATTTGCTTGTTAGGTTGGTTGCAGTGAGCATTTGTCCAGTTTTCAAGCATATGCCATGTTTATCTATATTTGCTTGTTAGGTTGGTTCCAGTGAGACTCTATCCATTTATCAATGGCTATATTTGGTTGTTATCTTGATCATTTATGCCTTGTTTATTTTAGTCATTCACAATGTGTTTGTTCATTATGTGCAAGTCGGAACTGCGCCACTTGACCGCACCAATACCAATTTGAACGGCTATATTTGGTTCTAGTTATGCACAGTGTAGTTAACAATTAACACATGCCCTTTATTTCAGTTTTACACATTTATCTAGTGATGTTTAAGCATTACCTACATTCTATTCATTTTCAACAATACCAGTTTGAATTGCAATATTTGATGGCTGTTAAGCTTCTTTATCGAAATAACATTGCCTTCCATTTTATATATGCTTTAACAACATGCTAAAACCAACACATTCAAGCTATCATTTGGAGATGATATTGTTTACTTTGCTATATTTGTTTGATGTTAAGGTTGCCATACTAATCATGTGTCGGGTGGTAGGTGCGACATATATGCCAACGGGTGGCTAATCATTGTGGGAGCCAAGAAGACATCGCCGGTGCTGGAAGCAGGATAAGGCGAAGACATGCACGCCAAATGAATCTTACCTGTGTTCGGGCTCTCCTAGGAAATAACACCTAATCCTGCTCATGGAATCTCCGCGTGATCACTAGATCAACAAGTGGCTACAAGATGCTCCTAGAGCTGCTTTGCTAGAGGAAGAAGAAGGGCAAGGCTAGCTCTCCTCTTCTCTATATGGTCTCTAAATCTCTAAGAGATCAACCCTTCACATGGGTGCCTGGGGGTCTATATAGGCCCACCCCTGTGGGTACAATGGTAATCCATTTGGATGTGGGTCCAGCCGTCAGTGTCTGTGGTCATGACTTCTTCACGGGCTGGGGCCCACCGACTGGTGGGTCCCGCCGGCTGCCGGCCTCTTGGCTGACAGCCTGGGCTCACCGCCCGGGGGTCTTGTCGGCTGCTAGTTACTGTAGCCTTACTCTTAATGATGATGGCTTTGTCAGGGTAAGCATGGCTACAGTACCGCGGCCTAGTGGGCGTTCACTGTAGCCTTACCCCGTCTCGTCTAGTTAATGGTGCACAAACTTCCAGGGCAGGGGCAGGCCGGCTACTGGGAGCCGGCCTCTCCCCCAGCCGACTGGTTGAGTCTAGCCGCACTCCCGTATCTCTCTGGAAGGAGGGGCCCACCGCCTGCGGGCCGTACTAACAGCCTGTCATGGGCGACGTCATGGTCAACGTGGCAACAGTGCCGCGCCGGACGGGGAGTGGCCGCCCCGTACGGCGCACTGTGGCCACGCTCGCTCCGGGATTCGGGGGTGGCAGGCTTCACTGTAGCCACGCCCCGTCTCATCGCCGTTATGTGGGTGCAAACTTTGACAGTATGGGTTAGGCCACCTGCTAGGAGTCGGCCACTCTGGTGGCTGGCAGCTAAGAGTCAGACAGCTTCGAGAGAGCTCTTAGTGGCTTGCCGCCTTCCAGCAGCCGGCCGATGGGATAGCCGGCCAAGAGAAGGCGGCCCTGCGTCTTGGATGTTTGAGGGCCCAGTCGGCCCAATATTTTTTGAAGCACCAAGGGGAGCCGGTTGGGCTACCCGTGGTCATTTACTCCGATAGTAGTCCCCGAAGCTGGTTGTGATTCGCGGTTGAAAGGGGGACAACAAGCCCGAGCAGCTTCCTATTTTGGAGAGCCGACAGCTAGGAGTCGGCCCCAACCAGTCGCGTCGTTTGGAAAGTTTTGGAGTCTGAAGGCGGGAACCAGATGGCGTGCGCACCGGGCGTCGGGCTGGCCGCCCCCTATCTGCGCACCACGCGGCACCTATCGGTTGGACCAGCCTCCCAGCCCACGCGCACGACGGAACATCGCTGCGGCCGGGGCCCACTACCATGCCTCGCCCACGCCAGATCCTCGTGGCCTGTGCAAAGGTTGGCATTCGGCGGCAGTTAATGCACGCTATAAAGGCGCAATATACGCGGGGTTGTGGGGGGAGTGGGTGTAGTTAATCCCACGTCCCCCACTTCCCGCCCCCTCGGCTTCACTGCTGTGCGGCTATAAATAGGGGGAGGAGGGCGAGCGGCAGACGCACGCTCGCTCGCACCCTACTCCACCATCTTCCTCTTCTTTTTCTCCGTCGCCGTTGCTGTCCGACGCCGTGCCGCACCTCCGGCCACCTTGCTGCGTCGTACCTCGTCACGGCGGGGTCGCACTCTCGTCGTCGCTGCGCTTTCTTCGTCGAGCTTCTCGTCTTCATGGCGCGCGCTGGAGCCTGGGACGGCTCCAACATCCATGAAGATCACATCAATTTCCTTTGCAAGACGCAGCGGTTGCCCGGTGAGGACTACGTGAAGGTCCGCCATACGGGAGGGGGAGATCTCACCGCGGAGTAGGGCGAAGCGTCATCTTCAGGTCGCATTACTGCTTGGCGCTGGCGTGCGGCGAGCGGCTTCTTCCGCGCCTTCCTTGATTTCTACGACCTTCAGCCGCATCACCTCACGCGGAATACGGTGGTGCTGCTGTCCGCCTTCGTCACCCTGTGCGAGGGCTATCTCGACGTCCTCCCCACCATCGAGCTTTGGGGCGAGTTCTTCTACTTGAAGCTCGGCACCGTCCTCAAGAGCGTGTTGGCGCAGTGTGGTGCCTTTGTCGCGGTGCGGAGGTCGGCTGCCGAGAACCCGTTTCCCCCCATTACACTGATTCAGTCGGTGAAGATGTGGCAGCAGTCATACTTCTACGTGAAAAGCGTCTTCTCGGAAGGCGACTGGGTCAACTTGCTGGCTTACGTACCCGGCCCGCCTGCTGGGAAGCGGCCGAACTGGTCTGTCACGCCCAATATGCGATACTATCCTAAAGAGACTCGAAGGTCCCACCAAGGATAGAACCGCATATTGAAACGCTTTTGCAAGGTGGATATCATTACATTAACATTACATAATAGATGGGGATACATACAAAAGGCATGCAATGCCACACGAATACAACATCATCATACATAAGAGCACCATCCGACTAAGGGTGAAACACAAACAGAGACTCAAACGAAATCCACCCTGCTAGCCCAGGCTGCTGACCTGGAACCTATCCACTTATCGAAGAAGAAGCCGCGGAAGAACTCCAAATAAGCAAACATCGCTCTCGCGTCATGATCATCGCATAACCTGCACCTGCAACTGGTGTCGTAGTAATCTGTGAGCCACGAGGACTAAGCAATCCCATTACCATGGGTATCAAGACTAGCAAAGCTTAATGGGAAGGAAGGGGAAAAGTGGTGAGGTTGCAGCAGTGACTAAGCATATATGGTGGCTAACATACACAAATAAGAGCGAGAAGAGAAGCAAACGGAACGGTCGTGAAGCTAGCAATGATCAAGAAGTGATCCTGAACTCCTACTTATGTCAAACATAACCCAAAACCGTGTTCACTTCCTGGACTACCGAAAAGAGACCATCACGGCTACACACCACGGTTGATGCGTTTAAAACGGATTTGGTATCAAGTTATCTACAACCGGACATTAACAAATTCCCATCTGCCGCATAACCGCGGGCATGCCTTTCGAAAGTTTATACCTTGCAGGGGTGTCCCAACTTAGCCCATGATAAGCTCTCGCGGTCAACGAAGGATATTCCTTCTCCCAAGAAGACCCGATCAGACTCGGAATCCCGGTTACAAGACATTCCGACAATGGTAAAACAAGACCAGCAAAGCCGCCCGATGTGCTGACAAATCCCAATAGGAGCTGCACATATCTCGTTCTCAGGGCAACATCGGATGAGACTAGCTACGAGTAAAACCAGACTTCGAGTTTCCCCGAGGTGGCCCCGCAGGCAGCTCAGTTCGGACCAACACTCGAAGGAGCACTGGCCCGAGGGGGCTAAAATAAACATGACCCTCGGGTTGGCCGACCCAAGGGAAGGGTATAGGTAGTGGTGAGGCAAATGGTAAAACCAAGGTTGGGCCTTGCTGGAGGAGTGTTATTCAAAGCGAACTGTCAAGGGGGTCCCATAAATCACCCAACCGCGTAAGGAATGCAAAATCCGGGAACATAACACCGGTATGGCGGGAACTAGGGCGGCAAGAGTGGAACAAAAAACCAGGCATAAGACCGAGTCTTCCACCCTTTACCAAGTATATAGATGCATTAATTAAATAAGAGATATTGTGATATCCCAACATAATCCTATCCACCTTGGAGCAATCTTCAACTTCACCTGCAACTAGCAACGTTATAAGAGGGCTGAGCAAAGCGGTAACATAGCCAAGCAATGGTTTGCTAGGAAGGGTGAAAAAGATTAGGGGCTGACATGATAATTTGGGAGGCTTGATAAACAGTTGATAGGTAGCGCAGCAAAGCGATAGAACGAAGCAACTAACATAGCAATTATAGCAGTGAGATCCAGGGTAGCGGTCATCTTGCCTGAAATCCCGCTAGGAAGAAGAATGAGTCCATGAAGAAGATGAAGCCACGAAGACGAACCAAGCGTAGATGAACGAATCCTCACGATCGCAACAAAACGGGAACTATCGAGGAGAAGCACACAACATGGTACGCACACCACACATAGACAAGACATGATGCACAAACAGGTATGATGCACGACAAGGCTACATGAAGCTACTCATGGCAAGAGATGATGCAAACAAGAGCAACACATCAAGGCAAGTTTAAATGAGGCCGGGAACAACATATAACAATTCCGGTAAGTCCTCATATGCAAATTTCGAAATTGGTCCAGATCTGAATAAACCTTATGTTCAAGTTGTTAAACAGCAAGTTAAGATGCACCAAGAGGATCTACACGAGATTCTAGTCAAGTTACATATAAAGTTCATTAGATTTGGAGCTACGGCCTAGAAGATATGAGCAAAACAAGTTAAACCTCGCATTGATGCAAAATGCATACAAACATCAAGAAAACACCTCAAACAAGGATGCAACATGATAATATGAAACTACATGCAAAGTCAAGCAAGTATCATGTAGAGCACACTCAAAACGGAGCAACGGTTCAACACACACACTATACAAGTTATTGCAACAATCTGTCCAAAACAGCAACTAGGCATATTGCAAGCATCAAAACAACATGCTACAGCACCCCAACATGAGAAAAAAAAGGCATGGACATGATGTACAGGTAAATCATAACAAAACATGAACACTGAGCTATCTCCAGAAAACACTAGAACATGCTCCAAAGCACATGGTAAGATTGCAAATAATATCAGTTTCAGACTTTGCAGAAATAACATCAGGTTGCAATGTTTACAGCCATCAAACAACATGATACAGGAACTTATCATGGCAAACAAAGGCATGGCATGATACTACTAAATGCATAGACCAAAAGTCCTTTACTGACCATGAGCCAAAAAGGATCAGAAGACATGATGGCACCCATGTAAACATGGCAAATTGTATGACAGATTCATACATGGCAGAAACAGCAATAAGTAGGCATGTTGGTGAGCTTGTACCACTCACCAGAGAGCATTAAATGGCATGGCAAGTCAACCAACAGTAATAATACATATTTATGAATCTAAGCATGGCAAGATCAAGTTCATAGGGTACATGTATCACTAGCAAAGCTCATGGCAAACTGAACTTAATGTTAAAAGGCTGACAGCAACATTATTTAGCAACTTTGGAGCAAGATTACAACAAGCTACAGCAGGCTATAAATGTAACCAGGGGCTTGGATGAATAGAGCAACATGTATAACAAAACATCCTTAGTGAACATCTCTAGATTATGCATAGAATGACTTGTAGCAGCAGGTTTACATAGCATCACGAAATAACAGATTCAGCCTAGCAAAACAGCAACAGCAAGTATCATACTTCACAAGCTTGATGCACTCACTACAAGACTCCCAAAAATACATGGATTGCACGCCTGTAAAGATGGCATGATGTTGTTCAAAACACATGTAGAGCTCATGCTCATAGGATGCACACATCAAATGCAACAAAAATGACAAATCACCAAGTTATAACAGTTTCAGCAGATTAACATCATATAGCACTCTTGCAATGATGATTCAGGCATCAATATGAACTCAAACAAGCATGGCACAATGGAACAAAACGAAGGGCATCTCATGACGAACATTTTGACATATTACACGCACAAAACGGAGCAGTATGCAACAAGTTATGATGCGATGAACAGGGGACCATAATGCAAATATTTTAAGGACGGGCAAAATCGGGGTCAACCTCTGGATCCGGATCTGGATCTGGGCACGGTTTTCGAAGCAGGCGGCGACTCGCCGGAGAAGACGACGGGGAAGGCGACCGGAGCTTCACCGGAGGAGGGCCGGCGAGGGAAGGCCGGAGTTGGCCGGATCCGGGGGCACCATGCCCGGATCTGACCGGAGCAGGGCGCGGCGCATCAGAAGAGGAGGCGTGCCGGCTGGAGATGACAGGCTCGGGGCGGAGGTCGGCACCTCAGGCGGCGTGGCGGCGACGCGGACGGCTGGGCGGCGGATCTGGGCCCGCAGCAGGCCCCGGATGGGCTTCGCGGGCCGGCGACAAAGTGGGGCGCGGGCATTGGCGACGTGGAAGGCGCCGGTTGGCTGCGGTGGCTGGGAGGGTGACGTGGCGCGCCCTAATTCGTCGGGGTGATGTGGCGGTTGTCGATGGACATGTCCGGCGCGACGCGGACGCGTCCAGCGGCGCGGGAAGGAGTTTGCTAGGGTTTCGTCTGCGAATTTATCGGGGGGGAGGGCATATATTTATAGATTCTGGGAGCTAGGAGAGTCCAAATGAGGAGCGGTTTTCTCCCACACGATCGTGATCGAACGACCGAGAGCATGGAGGGGGTTAGGGTGGGTTTTGGGCCACTTTGGAGGGGTGTTGGGCTGCAAGACAAAAGAGGCTTTTACGGTTACCCGATTAACTGTTGGAGTATCAAACGACCTCCAAATGGCACGAAACTTGACAGGCGGTCTACCGATGCTATACCAAGGCCGCTTGGCAAACCTCGGGCCATTCCGAGAAAGTTTAACACCTGCTCACGAAAAGAGACAAGAAGGGGACGCCGGAGGACATAGGAGTGCCGGATTACAAAACGGACAACGGGGAAAATGCTCGAATGCATGAGACGAACACGTATGCAATGCAATGCGCATGATGTCATGATAAAATGCAACACGCAAGTAAATGACATGGCAATGAAGGTGAATAACTGGCAGACACCTGGCGCAACAAATCCGGGGCGTTACAACAGTCCTCCACTAACAAGAGATCTCGTCCCGAGATCTTAGGACTGAGACGGAAGGGAAAAGGGATGAGGTGAAACAAGAACTCAAGAGAAGAGGCAAAGATCGAGAGCACTCGAGAAGAAGAGAGGAACAACGAGAATGACGAGAATAGAAAGCTCACTGAATCAGATAGACTATGAAACAACTCCGGTTAGAACGAGATAAGAAACAAATAAGACTGAAAGGATTTAGGCAGCACTCCGGCTGAAAATGGAAGGAATAGAACACGAGCTTCACAAGATGGTATGACACTTGGAGAGAAGAACAATGCAATGCCTCTGGAAGAATTGAAAGAATTGAATGAAAAGAACTTATAAGGAAGGATTGAATGTAGTTGTTGAGAAAATCAACAACGAAAGAATAAGCTTGTTGTGGACTTATGGAAAACATCTCAAAATTATGAGGTGATAACCGACCACAAACGGAAATGATTGGATAGCTGAGAAGAACGAAGAAATGCAAAACTCCACTTCAAAAGAATACGGAGAATTAATTACACTTCGAGACGTGAGAAGAAAGGATACTTGAATTTCTCCAACAAAGTCTTGATGAACTCTTGAAGAATGAATTAAATCATGAAGAACCACCATGAAGAACTCCGTAACAAAAGGATGATGAGATAGAATGAAGGAAGAAAGAATAAGATGAGCCTTGCGGTGATTTAGATGGAGGATCCAATTTAAATGACCGAGGAAATTTGAACTTCGGAAAAGAAAATACGAATAGACTTGGAACTAGAATTTATTCATCTAGAACAAACTCCGAAAGAAGCGATTAATCTCTTGGATGAAATAAGAATAAGAATTATGTTATCATTATCCTCCATCAATTAAATTGATGAGAAGCGATGGATTGCATACAACTTATCCACGTTGAAAAGGATTAAGGGGGATATAGCAAAAACTTGAGAAAGTCTTCATGAACCACCGGTAGGATTCGAAAGAGCAAATGAATTAATATGATAACAAAGAAAAAGAATCTGAATGAACCACCGGTAGGATTCGAAAATGACTGATGAAAGAGAATGGATCACCGGGAATACTAAGAAGAACAAATATGCTGAAGGGGATTTAGATGCAACAGAACAAAGAGACAACGAGCTGATTAGCGAACATTTGAATGAAGCGCCGGGGTAAATGGATAGCGGTAGCCGAAATGTGAGGACGAAGAATTCTTCTGGAATGATGGCCTCCGGTGAAAAGAAACGGGAAAACAACTTCTGACATACTCTGGATGGTTAAGAAAAGAATATCTGACAAATTGAATAATTTGCGAGGATAACATGAAGATAGAACCACGAAAATTCGAGAGAACGGACAAGATTTAGAGGGAAAACTCTTCTTCGATCTTCAAATGATGACGAGAAACACCACCAAAATTACTGTGATACTCCGGGAGAATGAAAACCGAAAAGGTTGAGCCAACAATGAAAAAGATTTGAAATCGATCTTGGAAAGGCGTCTAACTGATGGAATCCATTCTTACGTCACACTTGAAAAGAATTTGGGAATAACTCCAGGGGAATTAGAAGAGTCAGGTAAGATCTTGAAAAAAGACCTGTGGGTTAGGGCCCACTAAAGAGAAAAACACCGTTGAAAATGATTGTTGAAGGATAGATGATGCACCGGAACAATTGAAATATTTGAATGAGGTGACAACCTCGAATTTATTGGAACACGTATTTAATCTCCCCGAGATGTCTTCCTAACTCCGAATGATTAATCTGGCGAGAGGCGGACGAGCAAGGAAAACACTTGAGCCGAGGGAAAGAATATAATCACTACCGAGAATTGGAATTGAATCCACCGGGGAAGATAAAGAGATGAAGAATGTCCACCGAGACGAGAATTCACCGGTCGAAATGATTGAGGGAAGACTGAAGAGACTCCATACGGAAGACTCCGGGAAGAAGAGGGTGGGAGGGCGGGAAAAACAAAGGCAACTTTGAAGGGGGAAAACCGATGAATAACTTGAAGAGAAAACACCGGTTGAAATCATTGCGGAAGGAAAGCAAAGACTTCGCACGAGTAGGACGGATACTCGTTACGGACTCCGGCTTCGAGAAGAAAAGGGGGCCGGGTGGGAAAAGAAGACAAGTAAGGGCAGAGAAACAACTTCGTTGAGAGTGAACTGAGGATTGAACTTGGCAACGATGAAGAGGCTCAAGTCAACTTGACGCGAAATGCACCGGATGAAAAGAACTGAGAACCAACGATCGGAAAACCAACTGCGTGATCCTAAAGAAAATTTTGAAGGGGAAGAGGAGTAATTAAGAACACCTACGTCAAGATTCCTGACCAGAGCGACAAAGGGGCTGAGGAGTAAAAAGAATTCCTACTCTCCGATATAACTAGACTTCGAAAACAGTTTTTCTCTAGACCCGACAGCAGCCAAACTACACGATCAATCAAGGGGGCTCCTAGGGTCGGACCTGGCTCTGATACCAACTTGTCACGCCCAATATGCGATACTAACCTAAATGGACTCGAAGGTCCCACCAAGGATAGAACCGCATATTGAAATGCTTTTACAAGGTGGATATCATTACATCATCATTACATAATAGATGGGGATACATACAAAAGGCATGCAATGCCACACGAATACAACATCATCATACATAAGAGCACCATCCGACTACGGATGAAACACAAACAGAGACTCAAACGACATCCACTCCTGCTAGCCCAAAGCTACCGACCGAACCTATCCTTGATCAAGAAGAAGTGTAAGAAGAACTCCAAATAAGCAAACATCGCTCAAGGCCATGATCATCGTGATAACCTGCACCTGCAATCGGTGTTGTAGTAATCTGTGAGCCATGAGGACTCAGCAATCCCATTACCTTGGGTATCAACACTAGCAAAGCTTATTGGGAAGGATGGGTTAATGTGGTGAGGTTGCAGCAGAGACTAAGCTTATATGGTGGCTAACATACGCAAATAAGAGCGAGAAGAGAAGCAAACGGAACGGTCGTGAAGCTACCAATGATCAAGAAGTGATCCTAAACTCCTACTTACGTCAAACATAACCCAAAACCGTGTTCACTTCCCGGACTCCGCCGAAAAGAGACCATCACGGCTACACACACGGTTGATGTGTTTTAAAACGGATCTGGTATCAAGTTATCTACAACAGGACATTAACAAATTCCCATCTGCCGCATAACCACGGGCACGCCTTTCGAAAGTTTATACCCTACAGGGGTGTCCCTACTTAGCCCATGATAAGCTCTCGCGGTCAACGAAGGATATTCCTTCTCCCAGGAAGACCCAATCAGACTCGGAATCCAGGTTACAAGACATTTCGACAATGGTAAAACAAGACCAGCAAAGCCGCCCGACAAAGCCTATTAAATCCCGATAGGAGCTGCACATATCTCGTTCGTGGCAACATCGGATGAGACTAGCTACGAGTAAAACCGTACGCCGAAGTTTCCGAGGTGGCCCGCAGGCTTTTAGTTCGGACCAACACTAGAAGGAGCACTGGCCCGGGGGGGCTAAAATAAAGATGACCCTCGGGTTGGCCAACCCAAGGGAAGGGTATAGGTGGTGGTGAGGCAAACGGTAAAACCAAGGTTGGGCGTTGCTACGGGAGTTTTATTCAAAGCGAACTGTCAACGGGGTCCCATAAATCACACAACCACGTAAGGAACGCAAAATCCGGGAACATAACACCAGTATGACGGAAACTAGGGAGGCAAGAGTGGAACAAAACACCAGGCATAAGGCCGAGTCTTCCACCCTTTACCAAGTATATAGATGCATTAATTAAATAAGAGATGTTGTGATATCCCAACATAATCTTCTCCACCTTGGAGCAATCTTCAACTTCACCTGCAACTAGCAATGCTATAAGAGGGCTGAGCAAAGCGGTAACATAGCCAAGCAATGGTTTGCTAGGAAGGGTGAAAAAGATTAGGGGCTGACATGACAATTTGGGAGGCTTGATAAACAGTTGATAGGTAGCGAAGCAAAGCGATAGAATGAAGCAACTAACATAGCAATGATAGTAGTGAGATCCAGGGTAGCGGTCATCTTGCCTGAAATCCCGCTAGGAAGACGAATGAGTCCATGAAGAAGATGAAGCCACGAAGACGAACCAAGCCAGATTTAACAAATCCTCACGATCGCAACGAAACAGGAACTATCGAGAAGCACACAACATGGTAAACACACCACACATAGACAAGACATGATGCACAAACAGGTATGATGCATGACAAGGCTACATGAAGCTACTCATGGCAAGAGATGATGCAAACAAGAGCAACACATCAAGGCAAGTTTAAATAAGGTCGGAACAACATATAACAATTCCTAGAAGTCCTCATCTGCAAATTTCGAAATTGGTCCAGATCTGAATAAACCTTATGTTCAAGTTGTTAAACAGCAAGTTAAGATGCACCAAGAGGATCTACACGAGATTCTAGTCAAGTTACATATAAAGTTCATTAGATTTGGAGCTACGGCCTAGAAGATATGAGCAAAACAAGTTAAACATGGCATTGATGCAAAATGAATACAAACATCAAGAAAACACCTCAAACAAGGATGCAACATGATAATATGAAACTACATGCAAAATCAAGCAAGTATCATGTAGAGCACACTCAAAACGGAGCAACGGTTCAACACACACACACTATACAAGTTATTGCAAATCTGTCCAAAACAGCAACTAGGCATATTGCAAGCATCAAAACAATATGCTACAGCACCCCAACATGAGAACCAAAGGCATGGACATGATTTATAGGTAAAGCATAACAAAACATGAACACTGAGCTATCTCCAGAAAACACTAGAACATGCTCCAAAACACATGGCAAGATTGCAAATAATATCAGTTTCAGACTTTGCAGAAATAACATCAGGTTGCAATGTTTAGAGCCATCAAACAACATGTTACAGGAACTTATCATGTCAAACAAAGGCACGGAATGATACTACTAAACGCATAGACCAAAAGTCCTTTAACGACCATGAGCCAAAAAGGATCAGAACACATGATGGCACCCATGTAAACATGGAAAATTATATGACAGATTCATACATGGCAGAAACAGCAATAAGTAGGCATGTTGGTGAGCTTGTACCACTCACAACGGAGCATTACATGGCATGGAAAGGCAACCATAAGTAAGAAGACATATTTATGAATCTAAAAATCACAAGATAAAGTTGATAGGGTACGTGTGTCACTAGAAAAGCTCATGGCAAAACTGAACTTAATGTTAAAAGGCTGACAGCAACATTATTTAGCAAATTTGGAGCAAGATTAAAACAAGCTACAGCAGGCTATAAATGTAACCAGGGGTTTGGATGGATAGACCATGACATGTGTAACAAAACATCCTTAGTGTATATCTCCAGATTATGCATAGAATGACTTGTAGGAGCAGGTTTACATAGCATCACGAAATAACAGATTCAGCCTAGCAAAACAGCAACAGCAAGTACCATACTTCACGAGCTTGATGCACTCACTACAAAACTCCCAAAAATACGTGGATTGCACCCCTATAAAGATGGCATGATGTTGTTCAAAACTCATGTAGAGCTCATGCTCATAGGATGCACACATCAAATGCAACAAAAATGACAAATCACCAAGTTATTACAGTTTCAGCAGATTAACATCATATAGCACTCTTGCAACGATGATTCAGGCATCAAGATGAACTCAAACAAGCATGGCACAATGGAACAACACGAATAGCATCTAATGGCAAACATTTTGACATATTACACGCACAAAACGGAGTAGTATGCAACAAGTTATGTTGCGATGAACAGGGGACCATAATGCAAATATTTTAAGGACTTGGACAAAATCGGTGTCAACCTCTGGATCCAGATGTGGATCTGGGCACGGTTTTCGAAGCAGGCGGCGACTCGCCGGAGAAGACGACGGGGAAGGCGGCCGGAGCTTCACCGGAGGAGGGCCGGCGAGGGAGGGCCGGAGTTGGCCGGATCCGGGGGCACCATGCCCGGATCTCGACGGCAGCATGCGAAGCGGCGACTGAAGGAGGCGGCGGGCGGCGGAGATGACGCTGGTTCGAGGCGGGTTGGCGCCGAAAGCGGGGCGGACAAGTGGACGCGGACGGCCGCACAGGCTCGGGCCTACACGCCCCGGATGGCTCCGCGGCCGGGCGCATGAGCGGCGGCATGGGCGACATGGAGGGCGCCGGCTGGTCGGACGGCGAGGGTGACGTGGCGCGCCTCGATTCGCTGGCTGTGGTGAGGTGGAGGTGGTCTATGGACATGTCCGCGCAGGAACGGACGCGCGGCCCGGGCGGCGCATGTGAGGAGTTTCCTAGGGTTTCGTCTGCGAATTTTTTTTGGGGGGGGGGGCATATATTTATAGATTCTGGGAGCTAGGAGAGTCCAAATGAGGAGCGGTTTTCGCCCACACGATCGTGGACCGAACGACCAATCGAGAGCATGGAGGGGTTAGGGTGGGTTTTGGGGCCACTTTGGAGGGGTGTTGGGCTGCAAGACAAAAGAGGCTTTTACTTGCCATCGATTAATGTTGGAGTATCAAAGCGACCTCCAAATGGCATCGAAACTTGACAAAGCGGTTCACCGACAAGTATATACCAGAGCCGCTTGGTAAACCTCGGGCCATTAAGAAAGTTTAACACCCGCTCACGAAAAATAGACAAGAAGGGGACGCCGAGGACATAGGAGTGCCAGATTGCAAAAAACGGATAACGGGGGAAAATGCTTTGATGCATGAGATGTATATTATGCGTAATGCAATGCGTATGATGACATGATAAAATGCAACACGGAAGCAAATGACATGGCAATGATGGTGAATAACCGCGCACACCTGCCCAACGTAATCCGGGCTTTACATGGTCATATCAGGCCAGGTCACCGTTGCCTCGGAGCCGCCACTGTCTCGCTGCTCCGGTGATGGTGAAGTTGGAGAGTTCGACTGGCCTGACTTATCGACCGCCGTGGCATGTCGGTGCTCCCCGCCTGTGGCCGCCCTCACATGATATGCCAGATGAGTGGGCATCTGGACCCATGCCGGCTATGCACCAAGGAGATGCCTCACGCAGAGGTAGCTAACTTGGTGAACTATTTTTCAAACTGCAAGCTCTCGGAGGAGGAGTGGCGGTTCGGCAAAGAGCCGTACTCATGCGCGAATCTGCCACCAATGGTAAGTCTTATTTTCTTCTTTTTTTTCTTCGGGTTGCCGAAGTTCCCCTTTGGCCGCTTGACCAATCGGTTATGTAAACAGAGCGCCTCCTCCACCGTGGCCGGGCGCTGCATGGGCCGAGCATCGCCTTTCCGACCGGGCGGAGAGCGGTGGACGACCCCGATGGGGGTGGCTGGACGACGACGCCATTGTGAGGAGGCGGCGATGCACGTTGCCTCGGACTCGGGCCGGCCTCGAGGACTGGCCGGACGACGACGAGGGAGAGGTCGCTTGCTGCCGCCACCGGGCGCTCGACCAAGAGTGTGAGCTCGCCTCGCCAGGCTGTAAGGCGAGGCGGCGCGTAGAAGCACCGGGCCGCGCCGTCTATGTTCAACAGTCGGCCGAAAAAGCCCAAGAGCTCGGCCACGGCAACCAAGCGGGACGAGGCGGTCGCAAAGGCAACCCGCTTCCGCAAGGTGGTGAAGGGAGCCAAAGATACGGTTTATGCGGCGCCGACTTCCTCACGCATTCTTTTCTTCCGCCTTGCCAATATTCTTATGATTTTTCTTTCATCTTGATTGAAAACATAGCTCCGGGCCTTCTCATGAGCGGTCTGTCACGCCTCCTTGGTTGCAGGGCAGCGGGAGGCTCCACCAGCACCCACCGCATGGACCCTCGCGTCAAGCTTCAGGCGGCGACGGAGAGGAACACGCGGGAGGCGCGGGAGGAGCGGGAGGCGGAGCAGAAGAGGGCGGCTGCCGCCAAGGCCACACAGGAGGCGTCGGAGGCGGCCGGAGGGCGCAGGTCGACGCGCACGGCCAAGGCCCGGCGGATGCCGCAGGCAAAGGCGGGCGCATGCGGAGGAGGCTCTTACGCAACCAGCCCCGCAGCTCGCCATTCCTCTCCGCCTGCGTGGCGCTGAGGTCCGGCGGTGGTGCCGAAGGAGCCGGGCGCGTACCAGCCAGCTTATCGAGAGGTAGGAGGCTACGTCACTCACCCGGAGAAGGAGGTGGCTCACGCCAGCGCCGCAACCTGATGGGACCAAGGCGGCCAAGAAAGCACGACACCCGTGCCGCCGACCGGAGGCGAGACGGCTGGAGGGCGGACCTTGTGGTCCGATCTCCGAGACGCCAACGTACAGAGGAAGCGGCCTCAAAGACTGCTCCCGCCAGAAGGCCGAGGCTCGAGCTCTCGCCGCCCAGAGCTGGAGACGGCGAAGGCCACCGCCGAACTGGACGTCGGGGGGCGGGTTGGCCGTGCTGAACGAGGCGGCTGAGGATGTCCGGACTCGGCTTCAATCTTAGGCTGCCGCCTTGAAGAACTACAACCAGGAGTTCCTGGCGACGCGTGCAGCCATCCGGTAAGCCTTCTCCTCTTGCTTCTTGCTCTTGTATTTTTTCCGTGGGCGCGTGGTGTCCACCTAATCGAGTAGTCCCCGAAGTTCGGGTCTTGCTGGCCGAGCAGGCGGCCCGGAACTCTCATAAGTAGACTCGCCAGGCCGACTTGTCTTTGTTTGTTCGTCTGTCCTTTTTGCAGGACTATCATAACCTCACAGCTGGCCGCCTTCAACTCCCATGTCCGGAGCTGACTGTAAGTCCGCCGACTTGTCCGAAAGCCGGAGTAAGTACGCATCTTCTATCTCTCGGGGGCACGCCCACACTCCACTCGGTGTAGTCCCGAGATCTGACGATCGCCATGGCCGGGCCGGATCTTTTCTGGCGACTTCTTTCTTACTGTTTATTCATCTTTGCTGTCTTTGCAGAGGCCAATGCCAACCTGCGGCAGCAACTCGGTGAGGCCCAAACCACGCTGCGTGCCAAGGTGGCTGAGTGGCAAAGGTCGCAGTTCAGGAGCGACCGCCTCGCCAAGAAGATGGCTAGCCAGGAGGAGAGTCATAAGGCGGCTCAAGGCGGTGAAGGATGTGAGGCCGTCCTCCAAGCCAAATGCACGACCGAGGCGTGGCTGAATCGGGCTGAGTCAAGGGCGCCAACGATGGCTACGCCACATTGAAGACATGGTTGACGGTAAGCTGCCTTCCTCTTCGTCCCTTTGTTTGCCGCCTATTGCTTGGTCTGACTTCTGACTTTGCATTTTCTCTTTTCTTTTTTCGTGCAAAGTACTTTGGCTGGCTACATTGCTGCCAACCAGGTCATCAAGGCCCACCGCAACACGCAGAGGCAGGCTGGTGCTAAGATTGCGCCAGATGCTTGTCGGATGCTTGAGGAGCAGATCTTGGCTATCCAGGCTTGTCTCCACCTGGCTCCAATCGGATGCTCCGCCGCCTTCGGCAAGTAAAGAGCTCGAGTGCTTTCCGCCCTATGGCCTGACAAAGCGATTCCCCGCACATCTGGTCGGACTGCCGACTGGCTGGAGGTGGCAGTCGGCCGCTTCGAGGCTTGGAAGGCTTTTGTGGCCCGGGCAGGTGCCAAGCGGGTGTTGGAGTTCGTCCAAGCGTGGTATGCTAGGCTGGACTTGTCCCAGGTGGCCATGTTCCGGCAGGAGGCCCACGAAGAGCTGGCGGTAGTGCGACCGGCTATCATCCATCACGCTGCGGCGATCGCCGAGTACACTGACACTAGCGTCTTCATCCCCGAGCTGAATGATGATGGCACTGCTCTGCCGGCGGAGTGGTTTGGGATGAACCTGACGGATGGTGAAGACTCGATGGAGGAGATCGACTCCAACGACGAGGGTGAAGAGGACGGTGAAGACGCCGTGCCGGATGATGAAACATCCGCCAGCCTCAAACCGATCAGCGTTTCCAAAGAACGAGGCACGCGTGCGAACATCGCCCTCACCGGGCGATGATCAAGCCGAGATTCGGCCACCGGGCCACTCCTCCAGCCAACGCCACTATCTCCATCGACCTGCCCAGCCTCCAATTGTTGCAATTTTTTGGGCTGAGCCGCCATTGTTATCTTTGCCTTCACCTTGTTAGTCTTTTGAACAATGTTTGTTAAATTTATGCAGTTCCACCCACTGGGGTGTATTTAAACCGATGTTGAATGCTGGCCTCAAGACCTTTTGTGTAATTATGATCTTGCGTGCGTTTGACTTCCAACCTGTGCTTGCTTTACATCTTTTTCAGCTTGTTTCCTTTGCCGCCCTCCCTTGGTCGCCGCCTTGCCCAAATCGACACCGCTCAATTGTCAGGCTGAGAAAGTACTTATGGCTGTGGGAGGGAAAGTACTTTAGCTTTCTTAGATTGTAGCAAAGGTGAGTGGGAAGCGGCCAGCCGGCTGCTTAATGGTTGGCGGGGTGAGGAGTCGGCTTGTGTTATATAAGCCCATTGGTCCTTAGCCGTTGTGGGCATCTTTTCATGCCTTTAACTCTTGCTAGTCGTAATGCTCATTCTGTGAGTCATGCGACTTTTTGGCAAGAGAGGGCTTAGGTGCCGCCACACTACTTGTCTGATTGCAGGTGGTGCTTAACATAATTCATATGGTAAGTCCCCCGGCCGACCGGGTTTAACCGGTGCGGGACAAAAGAACAAATGTAATGACACATTCATAGGCATGATACTTATCATATAGATAAAAGAGGGTAGTCCCTAAGTGCTCCTCGGGGACCGATGTCTTGTACTTAATATAAAATATAGCGTGGTACATACTACATTAACTATAAAATCTTGAAGGAGATTAGCGTTCCATGGTGATGCTCCGACTCCTTGCCTAATCATCTCTCTTGTGTGCATTGGGCTTCTGTCGTCGATCGGTGGTAGGAGTCGTTGCCCAAGGCCTTGCCTGATGACTCTAAGGGGGGCTTCCTAAGGGGCCGAAAGTGCTTGTGATGGCGGCTGTTATTTGGATCACCTGGAGCATAAGGTCGCCCTCTTGGAAGGATCTTGGCTTGACCTTCCGATTTTGATAACGGTGCAAGCCCTGCTCGTAGATGGCGGACCGGCTGAGTGCTAACAGCCGGCCCTCTTCCAGCAGGTCAACACCGTCTTCTCGTGCTTCCACTTCCGTGTACATGGTGACTCGAGGTGAGTCAAACTCGATGTCAGTTGGTATGACAGCCTCGGCACCATACACAAGTAAGAAAGGAGGAAGCCGGTTGACTTGTTCGGTGGTACGCGAAGCTCCAGATGACGGCCGGCAGCTCTCGGAGCCAAGAACCGCCGACGGCCAGCTCGATCGGATCAACTAGTCGTGGCTTTGATGCCGACGGGGATGAGGTCGCTTGCTCGCTCAACTTGGTCGCTTTGATCATGCTGGATGGAAAGCGGACGCTAGGTCCGATCGCATGCCCTGCGGTCGCCACAGAAACGCGCTAATGCTCCTTTGGCAAAATTCGATGCCGTTGTCGGTGATGATCTTTGTGTGGTATGCCATACCGGGTGGTGATGTATGCAATGAATATCAGAAAGCGATCAGCCCATTCAACTTCTTTGATTGGCTGCGCTCAATCCACTTGAACCTGCCTATGGCAACAAGCAAGTGTGTCATGCCGCTGCAGTGCCGCCTTGAATGGGCCTACCATATCCAGCCCTCAAACGGCAAAGGGCCAGGTGAGGGGGATGTTCTTGAGTGCGGAAACCGATAGGTGTTGCTTGTAGCTGAAAAGTTGGCACCCTTTGCAGTGTTTGACCAATTCTTTGGCGTCTTCCAAAGCAGTCGACCAGAAGAAACCATGGCGGAAAGCTTTGGTGGCAAGTGATCTTGAGGCCGCGTGGTGGCCGCACTCGCCTTGGTGGATGTCTTTGAGGATTGCAATGCCTCTTCTGGCTCGGCCTTGGCTACTGAAGACTCCAAAGGTGATCACTCTGCGCCTAACGAGCTCTACATTCACTATTGTGTATGCTCCAGCTGGCGTTGAACTTGTCTTTGTCGAGATCTCGGTCCAGTGGGCAGCTCTCTGTTCACCGTGAAAGTTGAGGATGGGCTGGGCCCATTATGGAGCTGTGACTTTCTATTGCCAACACGGCCATCGCGACTGTGGCAGGTGGGCTGGGAGGTGAAGGGTTGAAGTCGGCCACCACTGTTGTCGTCACAGGTCCTCGGCCGATCGCTAAGTGCCTCCGGACGGGTTCAAGTCCTCGGGCAGGTGCGATCAGTGATCCCCGAGCCGCCTGCCAAAGTCCCCGAGCCGCCTGCTGGGTTCCCCAAGTTGGATCCGACTGCATCAAGGTCAGGCGGCACGAAGATGGAGTTTGATTCTGGAGACGGCTTGACAGACGGCTTTAGGAGGCGCTGAAGAGAGACGCCGGTTGGTATAGCTTGCCGGGTGGAGCCCGATTCGTGTTAGGGCATCTGCCCTGTTTCGTTGTCGCCCGTGGCACATGGGAGAAACTTCGCACCCTTCAAAGTGTCCACCGAGTTGCTGAACAAAGAAGCGGTAGTCGCCATGTTTATGTCCTTGGTGTCCCAATCACTAGACGATTGTTGGATCACCAAGTCCGAAGTCGCCATAGCATGTGATCCGGCGGATGCCGAAGTTCTTTAATGGCCGAGCCTATGAGCGCCTCATACTCGGCCCACATTGTTGGAGGCAGCAAATATATTTGCAACGCTGTATCTCGAGCTTGTCGCCTTAGGAGATGTGAGGACGATCTCGGCTCCCAAGCCGGGTGTGCATCTTGGATCCGTCAAAGTGCATCCGCCAATGAGTGGAGTCAGGCGCTCGTGGTAGGTACTGGGTCTCGGGCTAGTCGACAAGGAAGTGGGCCAGCACATGGGACTTGATGGCGGTGTGAGGCTGGTAAAAGATGGTGTAAGGAGCCAGCGCAATGGCCCACTTGGCCACCCGACCAGATGCATCTCGGCTGCCCATGATCTCGGCAAGCGGGGCAGTGCAAACCACCGTGATGGGGTGCTCTTGAAAGTAGGGCTTGAGCTTCCTGGCGGCAAAGTATACGCCATAGCACATGTTCTGGTAGTGGGGGTAATTCTGCTTTGAGGTTGATAGTACTTCACTCAGGTAATACATCAGCCTCTGGACCAGCTGAGCTCTGCCTTCCTCTGGGCGCTGAACCACGATGATGTAAAGGTCGACCACCCGGCTTAGTTATGGCAATGTAAAGGCGCATGGGCTCTTTTCATTCGAAGCCGCCAGGACAGCGGCGGGTCAACATCTTCTTCAAATTTTTGTGAAAAGCTTCGGTCTCGCCGGTCGCTCCACTCAAAGTGAATGGATTTCCTCATGAGCTGATATAAGGGAGAGCCTTCACCTAGCCGATCGATGAAGCGATTATGGGAGGCCAGGCACCGGTGAACTTTTGGACATCTCAAGCCGGGTGGGAATTCCATCCTCTCTATGGCCTTGATCTTCACTGGTTGCACTCGATGCGCTGTCAGAGACCGTGAAGCCTAGGAGTCGGCGGTTGGTACTTCAACACACATTTCTTAGGGTTGAGCTTGATCTGAAATCTACGCATGTTATCAAATGTTTCCTTGAGATCTTCCAGCAGGGTGTCACGCTTCTCCGTCTTCACCACAATATCATCTACATAGACGTGGGCATTTCTGCCGAGTTGCTTGAGGAGGCATTTCTGCATGCAACGCTGTAAAGTGGCACCAACATTTCTCAAGCCGAATGTCATAGTCAGGTAGCAGAAAGCTCCGAATGGTGTGATGAAGGCGGTTTTCAGGTGGTCGGTTGGATCCAACTTGATCTAATGGTAAACTGAGTAGGCATCCAAGAAACTCAACAGCTCGCATCCGGCTGTGGAGTCTATCACTTGGTCAATTCGAGAAGCAGTAGTAAACGGATCTTTGGGGCAAGCTTTGTTGAGGCTGGTATAATCTATACACATGCGCCACTTCTTGTTCTTCTTCAAGGCATAAGGATCGGGTTGGCAAGTCATTCCTGAAGAACACCTCCATAATGAAGTCGGCTGCTAGAAGCCTGCCATCTCTTCACCAACAATTCTTCTTTTCCTCCGACAATGATTCGTGAGGGGTTGTTTGACCGGTTTGCATATGCTCTATTACATGTAGCTTGTGTCAAATAAACTGGCTTAACACCAAGGCGTGTCCTTGGGGGACCATGCAAAGATATCCCAATTCTCACGAGGAAATTGTAACGCCCGGATGGTTATGCAACAAGAATCACCCCTTGCTATGTTAATTAACCTCTCGTTGATTCAACCTCGACCTAATTTAAAACAAAATCAAAACTAAAACAAACGATAAAAGTTTCAAAACAAATCTAAAATGTTCGGGGTCGACTAAAATAGCTAACCTAATATTAGTGGGTGCACTAATTTTTATAAAATGCTCGCATTTTAATAAACTAAAAACGTAAAAGAAAAATAAAAACCGAGAGGGAAAACCCTCGCCCAGCCAACCCTCCCCCTCCCCACTAGGCCCCCTCGCCCGCTCCTTTCCCACTGGCCGCCCACGCCCACGGCCCCCTACCACATACCCTTCTCACCCCACATGGCTTAACCTTAGCCAGATCCCACTCCCCACGCTGGCCTCGCTTCCCTCTCCCTCGCTTGATTGGATCGTAGCGAGATCCACCGACCGAGCCACCTCCGCCAGACTCACTCCAGCTGGGCCCCGCCGCCCACCGCTGCCCCGAACCTCCTCCTCCTCGCCACCGGAGCGCCCTCCTTCCTCCGCTTCGAACAGCCCGAGCGACACATGGCCGAGCCTCGGCCTCCGCCTTGTCCGCCGACGTGTTCCTCACCACTTCCCGGCCATCGCCCCACTGAGCCTGGCCGAGACCCCACCTTCAGAGGCTCTCTCTCCCACCTCCGAGTCGGCCTGCCAGCCCCACCATTTGTGACCGGAACTGCTTGGCAACCTCCCTCCCTCTTCGACACGGGTCTGCTTATTTCGGCCGCCACACGATTCCCTGCTCTCCTTCCCCCGGATCGGCGTTCGAGGCCCCGATCGCCGGCCACGCATGGCCTTCCTTCACTCCGACGGCGACTTCTCCGGGCCTAATGGCCTTAAGGCCCCGTTTCCCCTACACACCGAACCCTCGCTTACTCCGCCTCCGGTATCCTTTCGCCCACACAGAATCGCCACACGTGTGGCTCGGCCACAATACACCGTGGCCTCAGGCGCCTGACCTCTGGATCGCGCCGCCTCGGATCGCGCCTCGACGGTTCGGCATCGCCTGCCACCAAGATGCCCGATTGGCCTTAATAATCGACTACGGGCCCCACCTCAAAATGAACGTTTTAATTATAACAGAAATAAAATTGAAATAAAAATAAATTAAACTAATTAACTAAATTCTTAATTAATTAATTATTTAAGTAATTAATTAATCTAATTAATTCTGAATTAATTAACCCTATTCATTAATTAACTTAATTAAGTAATGTTAATTAAATCTGATTAGGTTAATTAGTCATTAGTGAATGACATGCGGACCCACTGCTGACTGACCAACCTCGCCCGATGACGTCAAGATGACATCATGACGATGCCATAAATGCATTTTCGAAATTAATTAAATAATTAATTAAATTCCAAATTAATAAAATCTTTTAAAATCATATCTTTTAACTGTAATCCGGTTACAAATATTTTCAACATGAAAGTTGCTCTTAGAACGCATTTGAGACGAATTCCGGATACGCAAATTGCTCGCTCCACCTATCGAACTCCGCAAGAAACTTTCCTCTCGGCTCATCTGTCTCGACAGACGTCCGAATCCCGGAAAACTTCGGATGTTTTCCCCAACCTAAGATTCTCTTACCACGTTAGGGCACGCCTCTAGCATCGCTTGGCATGTCATGCATCGATATGCATCTGCTTACTTTGTATTCATTGTTTCTTCCCTCTTCTCTCCTAGAGACTACGAGACCGACGCTGGCTGGCCTCGACTACGGTGTCGACGACTTCTCTCTCTCTGCCAGAGCAACCAGTGCAAGCCCCCCTTGATCGCCTCGATATCGCTTTACTTTTCTCTATGTCACAGTATTAGAGTAGCATGTTATCGCTTTCAGATACTCCTATATCACGATAGCTCGTCCTTGTTACTATCATAGCATTTTACCGCAATCCTATATGCTTAGTATAGGATGCTAGTACTTTTCATCATCTGTGGCCCTACATTCTTGTCCATCCGGCCGTGTTATATGATATCGGGCCGCGGATCACTTCCTGGAGGTGATCACGGGTATATACTATAAACTTATACATGATACATGTACTGGAGACTAAAGTCGGCCTACCGATGGAGCACCCGCGAGTGGATCTTGAGGCGGAGCTGACAGGGCAGTGTTGAGACCCGCCTAGGAGAGAGAGGTGTGGCCCGCCCTGCTCGGGCTCTCGTGCGGGTTACTGGTTGTTTCAACACTGCAGCTTAACGAGGTCTTGGTATTTGATCTCGGAAGTTGGCTACGAGCTTATACGCACTAACCATCTACGCGGAGTAGCAGGGGTATCCCGCCGCCGGGTAAACATCGCCTGGCCAAGCACTTCAAGCGGATCGCCACGATCGTAGCGGGCGGCGGCCTTGGCGCACACGATTGAACTGGAACATACTCAGGCTAGGGTGCCGCTCAAAGCCGCTGTCAAGAACGCAAGTATGGGTAACATTAGGCTGATGGGCCTGCACCCTCGCGGCGCTTAACAGAGGTTTGGACCGACGTGGTCGGGCCTCTCTCCCTGCTGGAGCCTAAGGGTGGGGCTGCGACAGTGTTCGATCTTCCGCCGGACCAGGCATGACCCAGTGAAAGTGTGTCCGCCGAAATGGGGATCAAGCTGCGTCTTTGGGTAAGATGGTGCACCCTCGCAGTGGAAGTTAATCTATTCGGATAGCCGCGGATCTTCTAATGGTGATCGACTTTGGAGTTGTACCTTGAGCTTATGACAACTCAGAACCCGGATACTTCTGATAAAACACACCCCTTCCAAGTGCCGGATACAACCCGGTGAGTCGCCCTCGCTCAGTGGTTATGAGCAGGAAGGATTGCCGGGTAGGATTATTGACTATATGATGTTACTTGGAGGACTTCGTCTCTGTCCTCTTCTCGTGCATGCAAGTGACAGTTGTCCCGTAAAGCGTTTAGTCTTCAAGTTAAGACTAGCTATCCCCCTCTTATTCTCGCATTCTCATAGCTCACCCTGAATCGACATATTCCTGGCCCTTACATCATATATCCATGCATATGTAGTGTAGCTCCTTGTTTAAGTGAGTACTTTGGATGAGTACTACCAGTTGCCTTTGTTCCCCACTTTTTCCCCCTCACCTCTTACCTGATTGGCTGCAAACTTGGGCACGATGGAGCTCTGTGAGCCCCGACGCCACCGTCGATGATCAGCATTACTACCTCGAGGAATTTGCCTTACTACTACAGCCAGTGCCTCGGCAGCGATTTGCATTTAATTAGGAGTGCGATCTAGGGAGGATCCTGGAAGCAGAGGCCCCGCCCTCTTCTCTGATCCAGTATCCCGCTTTGTGCTAGCCATTACTTATGGCACCCTTGTTTTAACTTATGTCCGCATACTAGATATTATTAAGCTTGGCCGACTGACTTCGTCATGTATCGAGTTTACTTTGTATTCGAGCCCTCGAGGCCCTCGGCTTGTATGTATGATGCTTGTATGACTTTATTTTATTTCGGTAGAGTTGTGTTGTGATATCTCTTCCAAAGTGAGTCCTCGATCTTGATCGCATACATTTGCGCGCATGATTAGTGTACGAATTTAGATCGGAAATGCCACAAGTTGGTAATCAGAGCCGATCGCTCGTAGGGAATCCCCTTCCACACTCCTTGGCCAAGCTCGGTTCTAGACATTGCAAAACGGCTTTTACTAACATGGTCATGTGTGTCTTATGTTGGCCCACGCCGCCATCGGATGGTACTAGGATCTTTATACTCTCGAATCCTTTACTGCGGGGCTCAAAGACTCCTCTTCTACTCGGGTTAAACGTATTTTACTAATCTATCACTAGAGATCCGCGTGACCGCATTCACCCCTGCAGTTGGATATAAGCCTTAGTTGTTTTTGGAATTGTAATTGGAGCAAATTCCACACCGCCATTTGACTCCTTTGAAACGCCTTTGTTTTCGATGGAACTCACGATGGCAGGTGTGTCGCGTGGCGCCACACGGCGCGCCATTGGTGCTCTCGGGATCACCGCGGCGTGCTAGCCGAGATGATGACCACTGACCGGGTTATCAGCTGGCACCCCTTCAAAGTACACCGCTTATGAGGAGTACCAGATCTATAACCGTGGAGCAAGCGATGCAACAGCCATCGCCCACCTCTACTCTCTAGAATGCACGAAGTCCACTACTGCATCGTGGCTTTGCGACACCGCACATGGTGTTGGAGTGACTATCGAATCATGGGCAGTCCCATGATGTCAAGTATGCTGCTCCGTTACACGCCTGCGTCAGTAGTAATGCTCGAGAGTTGACACCTCGCTTCGTGCACATTGCTATCATGGGCGTCACGATGTTGGTGAGGAGAGGATTTACTACACCGCTGCCTACACCACTGAGCTACCAGAGAGCCCTTCCAACACCATCGTAGGCCTTTGTTCTCGCATGCGGATATGATGGCTGGATCGAAGCTAACCGAAGCTCACACGAAGGTTGTACATCACCCGTCAAGGCACCTCCTAAAATTACTGCGGCTCGTACACCGATGCACCCCTTTGTTCTGATCCCGAGAGCTGCCGCTGCTTCCGCGATCTACCCAGCCTAGGACCGTGGATGTCCTCAGGTGGCTCTGCTGGCCGGGACGTATCGGGAGGCTACTCTCCGCACTTTGGCCCCTTTCGCCACCGGACGCCGGATCTGGAAGCACCAGAGTATCCAGCTGCGCCCCTGTAAAATCACTGGCGACGTGGAGGACTATCCAGCTGCCGCACTATCAGCTTTCAGGCTGACAGCTACCTCCGCAGTTGCTGCTGGCGACCGGGCGATGTAGACTTGCTTGTTAGTGTTAGATGTGATTCGCCATGAGCCTCGTGTAGCATATGATGTCTTAGCCATGTAATCAAACTCTTCGCATGCACCGAACTCTATGCATGATCCCTTTGTAAGATATGCCAACTAATATGTAGTTCCCATCATGTCGCTTTCATTATGCATGTTTCATCATGAATGATTCCTCGCCTCTTGCTTTAAAATTTCTCAAGTGCTGTAACTACCCCTCGTTATACTAATAGCAGATGGTTAGGCCAGCAGAGTCGTGGTCGTGGTGCCAACTCTCCCACCACACCGCCTGAGTACATGGCTGGAAAAGTGATCCAACAATGAGATGAATCGCCAGCCATGGAAAAAAACATGATGGCTCAGTTCCCTCGCCCAATATGAACCAAAGAGTCAAACACAACAACTCTGGGCAGGATTTCATACGCCTCAACCCAAGTGTGTACCGCAGCTCAACCCAGCCACCGGATGTCGAAGGGATCAGCAGCTGCGTGACATCACGGCTATGAGATGGAGTGTTCTGCCGATTACGTAGCCTCGCCAGCTATGTCACCTTTGCTTCCTTCTTCCTGAGGAACCCGCAGCCTTCAATGGTGGGACAGCCACAGCGCATTCTCGCCAGCTTGGAACAATCATCACCGGCCGCAGACTTTCCAAAGCGTTGCCTTCCGCGCTTCGCTTTCATCCCTCGGCAAGGGGTTCATGGACCGGAAGAAGCGTGAGTTCCACCAACCTCACCCAAGGCAACAAGACTGTTATAGCTTAACTCGCCGAGAGTTCACGGACTTATGTCTCGCTATGTCAAGAAGGGATATTGCAACCCGATGCACGCAGACATGTGAGAAGTTCCGTGATGCCTTCAAAGTCGACATCAAGCCGCACTTCACAATTGCACGACTTACTTTGCTGTATTTCGCCACCTTGGTGAACAAAGCTATCAATGTTTAAACTGGTCAATTGCAGGAATACCAGAGCTTCAATAACAGCGCAACTGCGACACCTGCTCATCTTTCGCCCGCTCACTCGCAGAAGCGCTAAGATATGGATTCCAACAAGATGTACCAACCATTTTAATGCGAATCGCTTTTAACCAAGGCGTAGCTATGCCGCACCCTGATACCCGCCTACAACTAAGCAGCGTACCAAGCTTCCAGCTCCACCACCCCAAGCCCTCGCACCCACTCCCAACAATGGCTTGTGCTTCTGTGGTGTGGACAACACAGGTCACCGTGTTAGGAATGCAACGGTAACCAGTAACTCACCAAGTTCTTCCCAAAGAATTTCGTGGCACGTGGAAACACTCCACTCTTCCGCAACAACACTACTAAGCTCTTATGGTCGAAGTTCGTGCCAAAGGTCCACGTTGATCTCGAACG